>CM021108.1:373951918-374089239 GCA_007115665.2 Sequoiadendron giganteum | reverse complement strand
CCCCTATACCCTCTTAATCCCTCAACCCTTAAACCCTATTCCCTCAACCCCTATACCCTCTAACCTATACATTGGACCCTCAACCCTAATCCCCTAACCCTATACACTTAATCCTCTAGCCTCAACCCTCAAACCCTCTACCCTCTACCCTCTACCCTCTACCCTATAAACCCTTAAACACTCAACCCTAAGCCCTAAACCCTCAACCCTTAAACCCTAAACCATTAAAACCTCTACCTTCTACCCTCTACCCTCAATCCTCTACTCTCTACCCTCAACCCTAATCCTCCAACCCTTAAACCCTTAAACCCACTTAGTAAACTCTCTACCCTAATCCTTCAACCCTCTTGACCCTTAATCCCTCAACCCTTAAACCCTAATACCTCAACCCCTATACCCTCTTAATCCCTCAATCCTCAACCCTCAACCCTTAAACCCTAATCCCTCAACCCTTAAACCCTATTCCCTCAACCTCTATACCCTCTACCCTATACATTGGACCCTCAACCCTAATCCTCTAACCCTATACGCTTAATCCTCTACCCTCTACCTTAAACCCTCAACCCTCAAACCCTCTACCCTCTACCCTATAAATCCTTAAACACTCAACCCTAAACCCTCAACCCTTAAACCCTAAACCCTTAAACCCTCTACCCTCTACCCTCTACCCTCTACCCTCTACCCTCAGTCCTCTACTCTCTACCCTCAACCCTAATCCCCCAACCCTTAAAACCTTAAACCCACTTAGTAAACTCTCTACCCTAATACCTCAACCTTCTTGACCCTTAATCCCTCAACCCTTAAACCCTAATCCCTCAACCCTTATACCCTCTTAATCCCTCAACCTTCAACCCTCAACCCTTAAACCCTAATCCCTCAACCCCTATACCCTCTTAATCCCTCAAACCTCAACCCTCAACCCTCAACCATTAAACCCTAATCCCTCAACCCCTATACCCTTTTAGTCCCTCAACCCTTAAACCCTATTCCCTCAACCCCTATACCCTCTACCCTATACATTGGACCCTCAACCCTAATCCCCTACCCCCATATGCTCAATCCTCTACCCTCAACCTTAAACCCTAAACTCTCAAACCATCTACCCTATAAACCCTTAAACACTCAACCCTAAACCCTAAACCCTCAACCCTTAAACCCTCTACCCTTTACCCTCAATCCTCTACTCTCTACCCTCAACCCTAATCCTTAAACCCTTAAACCCTTAAAGCCACTTAGTAAACTCTCTACCCTAATCCCTCAACCCTCTTGACCCTTAAATCCTCAACCCTTAAACCCTAATCCCTCAACCCCTATACCCTCTTAATCCCTCAACCCCTATACCCTCTACCCTATACATTGGACCCTCAACCCTAATCCCCTAACCCTATACCCTCAATCCTCTACCCTCAACCTTAAAACCTCAACCCTTAAACCCTCTACCCTCTACCCTCTACCCTATAACCTCTTAATCCCTCAACCCTAAACCCTCAACCCTTAAACCCTAACCCTTAAACCCTCTACCCTCTACCCTCAATCCTCTACCCTCTACCCTCTACCTTAATCCCCCAACTATTAAACCCACTTAGTAAACTCTCTACCCTAATCCTTCAACCCTCTTGACCCTTAATCCCTTAACCCTTAAACACTAATCCCTCAACCCCTATACCCTCTACCCTATACATTGGACCCTGAACCCTAATCCCCCAACCCTATACCTTCAATCCTCTACCCTCAACCCTAAACGCTCAAACCTTAAACCCTCAACCCTCTACCATCTGCCCTATAAACCCTTAAACACTCAACCCTAAACCCTAAACCCTTAAACCCTCTACCCTCAATCATCCGCCCTCAACCCTCAACCCTTAAACCCTCTACCCTCTACCCTATACATTAAACACCCAACCCTCAATTCTCAACCCTCAACCCTTAATCCCTCAATCCTCAACCCTCAAACCCTAAACCCTCAACCCTGATACCTTCTACCCTATACATTGGAATCTTAATCCCTCAATTCTTCAACCATATACCCTCAAACCTATACCCTAAACCCTCTACCCTCAACCCTAAACCCTTAACCCTAAAACCTTCAACCCTAAACCCTTAAACCTTCTACCCTATACCCTCAACCCAATACCCTCTACCATCGACCCTATTCCCTCAACCCTCAACCCTTAAACCCTAATACCCTGGAAACCATCCACCCTATAGGTCCTCCACCTTAATCCCTCAACCCTATACTCTCAACCCCTATCACTTTCTCTCTATCTATACATATCACCTCTCCCTCCCTCCCTCTCTCCTACCCTCTCTAATTGTCTCTATCTACCCTCTCCCTCTTTCTACGTACCTCTTGTTCAATCAATCCCTACCACCCTCTCTCGCTCCCTCTATCCATCTCTCTCTATGTCCCTCCCACTCTCTCCCACTCCCTCTCTCTCTCCCTCTCTCTCATGTCTCCCTCCCACCCCCTCTCTCTCTCAGGTCTCTCCCTTTGGAAACCTACCTAGGTAACTCTCTCTCTGTCTCTCTCCCCTCTCTCTATCTATCCATCCCACCTTACCTAGATAAGTCCCTCTCACTCCCCCCCCCTCTTTCTCTACCTCTATTAGGTCACTCCCTCCCACACCCTCTCCCTCTCTCAGGTCTCTCACTCACACTCCCTCTATCTCACACTCCCTCTCACTACCTATCTCTCAAGTCTCTCCCTCTCACCCCCCTCACACTCTCAAGTCTCTCCCTTTGGCACCCTACCTACATAACTCTTTCTTTCTCTCCGTCTCTCTCTCTCCCCTCTCTCCCTCTCTCCTTATATCTCAATTCTCTCTCTCCCACCCCCCCCCTCTCTCTCTCCCTCCATCTATCCATCCCACCCTATCTAGATTATTCCCTCTCACTCCAACCCCTTCTCTCCCACTCCCTCTCTCTTAAACTCTCACTTCCATCCCATCTCCCTTTCTCCAAACTCTCTTTCTCTCTTAAAATTATCCCTCCCTCTAAAGACATATGAAAATACATACATACTTACATACATACAAGAATAATACATATGTACATACAATCCTACATCCATACAAGCATACATACATACATGTGTAGATACAATCTTACATACATATAGACATACATACAATATACATGCATCGATACATACAGGCATACGTACATACATACAAGCATGCATACATGCATACATACATGACATACAAGCATACATGTACATACAAACATACAAATATATCAACATACATTCAATAGACTGACATTTAACATAAAGGAGGACATAACGCGAGCGCATTATAATGCGCTTGCGTTATGTCTTAGTTGACATGTTTCCTACAAAAGCAAAAAACCATGTCAAAACTGAGATATAACGCGAGTGCATTGTAACGCGCTCGTGTTATATCTTGCTTTGGGAATCCCCAAGCCTTATGATTGGTATTTTCCTTGGAATACCAACCCAAAGGATTAGAGGGCATTCCCAAGGACCAAAGACGTGTTTTTGTAAATTCTACAATATTTCACATAATCGAGTTCGTGCTCACCGTCAAGATTGCACGTGGTTCAATATCAAACAAATCGAACATCTGGGTAATGTTACATTCTCTCTTAGCTATCCAACAATGTAATTTTTTTCACTTTCTAACAATGTTAAGCCTTTCATCCATAATTTCTTTTGTTTGTATGTCCCTTTTATGACAAAAAGAAGTGTTTGATGTTTTTTTCGTTATAAATTAATCGCTCATGGAAATTTCAAATAAATTACATTTTTAGAAATTAGACTCCATTCTACAATTTAAAAAAAAAAAATTCAATTATTTTCCAAAATTTGTAGGGGTAGCACGACCAAAATTCTATTTTTCAGGAAGTGTCCACTTCAAAAATTAGTAAAAAACTAAATATTCATTAAAAAATTATCAGAAAAATCGTGCATCAACTACATACTGTTAGCTAACTTCTGACAGTTGTGATTTTAAAAATACTAAAAGAAAGTTCACCGTACGAGGGTCGTACAAGGGTTGCTATGTTATGTTTTTCTGACAAAAACAAAACCAATTTGTGTACGTCCCTCTTTTGAACCCCTTAATCTCAACCATTTTAAAAATAAATTAGTAGTTTAGAAAGTAGACTTGAAGCACTTCGATCCTTGTTTTTGTTCCATCTCAAAATTTTAAGTGTAACTATCCTCAATTTCACGTCCAAGGTCAGTATTTCCTGATTTCAGAAAAAAATTGTCCACTTAAGTCCCCTTTTTGGGAACCATCTTGGTGCACTTACCCTGCATTGCTTCTTCATAACCTTTAGGTTCACCAAAATTATTTAATAATATAGGATATAACGATGAAAAAAATCTTTCTAGAGGTCTAGTTATCCTTGTAGAGCGTCTAACACTTGTAGGAGTTTGTGGGATAACTTGTTCTTGTTGAGCATTAGGTACCATTGGCATTTTATTTTCTGAAATCTCATCCAACACCACATATCCCTTTTTGACCTGTTCATGCTTCTTTTCTTGTAGCCGATCCTTATACATGACCTTCTCATTGAATATAACATCTCTGGTCTTAATGATTTTTTGATTTTCATAATCCCATAACCGATAACCAAATTCATCTACTCCATATCCAATGAAGGTAAATTTTTTAGACTTAGCCTCAAGCTTGGTTCTATTTTCAATATCAACATGGACAAAAGCTTCACAACGAAAGGTTTAAAAAAATTAATAGCTTACCTTTTTACCTGTCCATGCCTCCTCTAAAATGCCACCATCCAAAGGGTTTGAAGGTCCCTTGTTTATTAAATAAACAATGATATGTACAACATCTGACCAAAAGTGTAAGGATAGTCTAGCATGCAATCTCATGCTCCTTGCATGGTCCATAATGGTCCTATTAATTTTCTTAGACACCATTTTCTTGTGGGGTTCTAGGAACCATTTTTTGCGTACAGATTCCATTGTATGAATAGTAATTTTCAAATTCTCTACTGCAATACTCGCCTCCATTATCAGATTTGAGACACTTCAACCTTTTTCTTGTCTCATTCTCAACCAAATATTTCCACTTTTTAAAAGTTTCAAATACTTCTGATTTTTTTTTTAGGAAATACACCCATGTTTTCCTAGTTGCATCATCAATAAAAGTAACATAACAGAAAGAGCCACCAAGAGAAGATACCTGAGATAGTCCCCATACATTTGAATGCACAAGCTCTAATTTCTCACTCTTATTCTCTTTCCCAACTTTGAGAAATCAAACTCTTTTCTGTTTTCCATAAACACAATTTTTGCAGAACTCGAAGTTAATCTCCTCCAAACCCGGTAGCAACTTTCTAGAGTGAAGGGTCTTCATCCCTTTCTCACTCATGTTCCCAAGTCTATGATGCCACAATTCTATTTTTGTCCTTGTAGCAAGTGCTATAACTGTTTTAGTAGCAATTATTTCTATAGAAGCTAAGGTATAATAAGTATTACTAGTGCACAAATACAATGTGCCTACCTTTTCACCTTTAGCTACTACTAATGCACCTTTTGTGACCTTCCAAACTTTGTCTGAAAAGGTAACTATGCAGCCTTCACTACCTAGTTGTCTTGCAAAAATTAAATTCCTTCACAAATTTGGAACATGCCTTACCTCTTGTAGCAACCATTCATTTCCATTTTGCAATTTTAATTTTATCTTTCCTTTCCAACAATCTGACAGGGTTCATCATCACCCAAATATACCTGTCCAAAATCACCTTGAACATAATCTATAAAATATTTCCTATGGGGTGTGGCATGAAATTTAGCTCTTGAATCTATTACCCAGGAATCATTAGCATTATCTAAACATAGAATTAAAGCATCTTGTAATTTATTACTAACAACATTAGCTTCCTTACTGTCATCATGTTGTCCGCCTCCTTGTTTTCCCTTTCGAGACCAACAATCCTTCTTCAAGTGTACAGGCTTTCCACAGTGTCAGCAATCCATTCTTCCTTTGGATTTAGATCTTCCTTTCTTCAACTTCCCTTGTGACTTCCCAAGATTTTTTGGGATTTTTCCTCTCTCCTTTCTTCTTCCCCTGTTTTGTACAGTCAAAGCATTACCTGATGTTGAAATCTCACCTATGTTTTTTTTCGCATTTCCTCGGTAAGGATAACACCAACAACATCATTAAATTTCAATGTATTTGAACCAGAGATAGAGTTACTTACAACCATTACCAAGCTATTCCAGCTTTCTGGAAAAGAACATAAAACTAATAAAGCCCTTACCTCTTCATCAAAACTCACTTTTACAGAAGTTAACTAACTAGTAAACGTATTAAATTCATTTAAATGATCTAGCATAGGTCCACCTTCAATCATTTTCAGATTAAGCAAATGCTTCATGAGAAATACCTTATTTGAGGTTGAGGGTTTGTCATACAATTTAGCCAAAGTTTCCATCAAATCCTCTGTTGTCTTTTCTTTTATTATATTGAATGCCATAGATGGTGCCAGGCACAATCAAATGGTTCCTAGTGCCTTTCTATCCAAAATATCCCATTCTTCATTGGACATCCCAACTTCTTTCTTTGCCTTTCCTTGCAATGGCCACCATAGATCCTTTTGATACAAATAATCTTCCATCTGCATCTTCCATAATTGATAATTCTAGCCATTGAACTTCTCAACCTTGAATTTTCCTTCTTCCATTGCTCCCACTCAAATCTAGAGGTTTCCTGCCAATCGATCAAAATACATGCGGCTTTGATACCAATTGTTAGGGTTCAGGCAGATTGGAGCAATAAACATTAACAATTATATGCATATTAAATAACCTAGAAATAATAATGACGAATAACACAAAAGAGGTCAACAAAAAATTTAACGTGGTTCAACCAATATGGGCTACATCCACAGAAACTTAGCCATCCATGATTTTATTATCCAATGCAAAATAGATTACAATCTCGCAAACACCATGCTGCAACATACATTCCAACCTCTTATAACAAGCTTTTTGGAACCTTCTATAATTAGGGTTTTACAAGGTCTTTTTTCATTTGATGTGTTAACCGAAAAACTTGATATGTCAATGGGAAAAAACCTTGATGTGTCAATGGGAAAAAACATTGACGTGTCAGTGGGAAAACCTTGATGTCTTAACAAAAAGAATTATTTCTTCTTAAAAGTGTACAATATTTGCATGATCAATTTCTACATACCAACACTATGTTGCATGTGTATGATGCAAGAACACCTTTACTAGTACATGCTAACAAAAGTGACTTTGAAGGTGTATTGTGTTGTTCATGTCATTTCTTCATAGTGTGCTTTGTCTTATCTCCACTTAAGCCTTTTTCTTATTCCATGCCTCTTGTGATTCCTCTTACCTATTCATTTTTGTATCTTGTTTATTGTTACACTTTGGCCACTTTTATTATGACATATTTGCTGTGTATCTCCTATTCTCATTTCATTATCCATATTATATTTCTTGTTTTTCCTTACCAAACTCGAGGGCCATTTATCTTCCTTTCTACTTGACATGTTTGATTTTTTGCATCATACTTACCCATTTATATACCTTTGCATTCCATCCAAATGTGTTTTTCCCATGTTTCCCACTATGGTTGATAATTTTCCCTATTCCATAATTTAATTTATATGTCCTTATACTAGTTCTTTATCTACATGTGGGATATCCATCTCAATCAGGTTCATGGGAAGCTAACATCTTAGTATTTTTGGTCTTCACAAGACTTCAACCCTACTATTGGATCTGCACCTTTTAGAAAGATGTTTGATTCACTTAGGAATAACCACAAACATCTTCATTAAATTTATCAATTTCCAATAGCTTCATACAAGAGATTGGCCTTGAAGTGGAGCATGCAAAAAATCCAAGTGCATATGCCAAAACAATAGAATTAGTTATGTTGGAAGGTCTCATAAGTGATGTTAGTAAGGGTGATGTCAACATGACATTAAGAATGGACTATGGGGAGATTTAGACGAGGTGATGTCAACATGACATCATCAAGGTATAGATGTAGGAAATTGAGGTTCCATTAGCCTACAAGAATTTATTTAGCTAGTTTTGGAAGAGAAACCATGCTTGTCGAGAAGTGATCTACAAATGAAAATTGTGAAAAAACCATTAGGATGTGGAAATGAGCTAGTTCACATAGAAATGCTCGCAAGACTAGGTGGGCATACCATTTTTGTGAAGTGAAAAATTCTTAGTGATTTAGGCAAAGATGAGGCAAAGGGGAGGTTTGGATGGAAATCAAGATTCTACAAAAGGTAACACTTACCTATTTTTCAACATTTAGAGCCTTTACAAGAATTTCTAATTGAATCGACACTTTGTGAGGAAAACCATCAAATTGAGACATTGAGGGAAACATGGACCAAACTAGATGGAAGAAGAAAACCCACATGGGTATAACTTTCACCCCACCATATTTTTCAAAACTTCAAAAGACAATTGGGCCTAACTTTTAGTACTCTACCCACTACTGCTAATAAAATTTTAATAAAAAATGACCTAAGACAAATATCTCATATCGATTATACACTTGGTCTAGTATGGCTAAGGCACAAAGTGGAACAAAATTTTTTGGAGTGCCAATATGTGGTTTGAAAAGAGTTATAGTAATGAGAACATATTAAAATCTTTTTGAACATCAATGTATTAGGCTTAGAAGGTAAAATGGGTTGTAGCAATGGAAAATATTTGGCTCTATCTAGTTTAAATAACATGTAATGAAATCAGGTGCTAGGTTCATGAAAGAAGGGAAAAAAGTATGAATCAAACCATTACAAATATTTACAACTCAAATAAAGCATAAACCCACTAATCAATAAGAGATCATTGCCTACATTCTCATAATCATAAAATAAAAATGATTTACCATGTAACAAATATTTTTACTGTTATTAAAATAATTATGTTATAGTTCTTTATTAAGGATCTAAGAAATGTAATTATGGAGAATCAATAGTTCCTAAATGAGAGGCTAATGAAATATCACCAATATATGTGCCATCATGGTGGGAGATATCATCATATGACAAGCTATCATGAATATCCATACAGTTCACATGAGTTGTAGGAGAATAATCATCATGTATAAAAGAAGTTAGCATATACAAAGAATATGGCTGCATGGACACATAATTATCATGGCATATAGGAGAAATGAAACCATGAAAATTCAATGAGTATGTAGGGAAGGTGCAACCTCATAAAATAAAGTATCAAATACAAGTATATCATTAGCATATACAAAGAATATGGCTGCATGGACACATAATTATCATGGCATATAGGAGAAATGAAACCATGAAAATTCAATGAGTATGTAGGGAAGGTGCAACCTCATAAAATAAAGTATCAAATACAAGTATATCATTAGAAGATGAGAGTGCAACATGATCATCTATAGAAAAATGTGTGTCAATTATTGTATCACATGATAGAAAGGTGTTTAAAGGTAAACCATCATTACAATCAAGCATATTACTATCAACAACCATAGATGATATATAAATCATATTAGAATCATTGATAAGTCTAGCAAGAGTATCCAAAAGGGAAGGAAAAATAATGACTAAGCCCCTAAAGGAAGATAAGGTGCATATATGTGGTTTAATGCTTCCATAAACAATGTAATCCCTTGTGTATGATAATGTGCCATGTGAGCAAATGAAGAACATAAGGATCACATGCCACAAATTGTATAAACATGTCGAAATCAATGATGGATGCATGAATAAAAGTCAAAGATAAAGGATCGTGGGAATCCATGATGTAAAAATATGACGATAACAATCTATCCAAGGGTGGGTGGATAGATTTAAAAACGATATTCAATATAAGTCCAAAAACATGAGGAAAACAATGAATGATATATGCATGATGTATAATTAACTATAAATTATAATATTAGTCAAAGCCTGTATTTGAAACATGTGTGAAATATATGATTTAAAGGGTAGCTGAGGGTGGGTAGGTTGTGCAAAAGTGATATCACATAAAAACAAAACCCCTAAGAGAAACTATATAGAAATTAAATAACAATGAATAGGATGAAACACCAACAAGATATAGAAATAAAATGCAAATGGATAGGATAAAACCTTAATAAAATTTTAAAAATGGTGATGCAATTAGAAAGGGCATATATGAAATAAGAAAACAATGAAGCTATAAACCCTAAAGCAAAGCCCTACGGTGGTGTAAGAGAGAATTTGTTCACTAAAATATAAATGAAAATAATTTTTCCCTAAGCTTAGTCTAGGCTAAACCAATAAAATGCATACACATAAGCATAAATCAACGTAGATCAAAAACAAATCTAAGAAGTGAGTGATAATTTAACATTAAATGTTAACCTAGAAAATTAAATGCAAATAAGGTTTGATCACTTAGCTCTAGATCGATTGGGAAGGTACAATTCTGATGTTACACTAAATTCCACCTTGCTTGTCTATACTTTTCCTCAAAATTGGAATAGTTTGTCAACTTTGTGAGAGGTTGAGTTTGAGACTCTAGGTTGTTTCTATGGGTGTAGATCTAATTTGTGGCTTGTAGATTTGATATAATCTAATTTGTAATCCTAGTTTGTGGTTTTCTTGATTCTCCATGCTTCATTGAATGTTAATGATTGGTGGTGTTTATGACACCTAGGGGGATCGTTGGATTGTAAGAGTTGTGTCCTTCTAGGTTGCTCCCTTGATAAAACTAATTTTATGAATGATAGACAATAAAATTTGGAACTGTTTACATCAATGTTCTAGAACAATGATGTAAAACAAAATTAGATTCTTTTTAGGTGCCCCAATGAAATTATTCCTAGCACACTCTTTTCTTAAATGTGAATAATATTCAAGCCTTCAAATGTGTCTAAATGAATGTAATTAAATTCCTTTGAATACAAGTATACAACAATAAATCATGCTAATCATGTACCAAGTTGGCTAAAGGTGGGAAATGAATGGGTATGAATTGACTAAAGTTTGAATTTGAACTCTAAACATTTAGGGGTCAAATTTGTGGACCCAAGATTGACCCACACTTATAAGCATGACTCAAAACATGGAGCCAATAAGATTTGGATAAGGAATGAATATCCATATATGATTAGAAATAATAGACATAATAATATTACATAAGTGAAATTATGTGTAAACATGGATAAAGTGGAACTAAATGTAAGAAAATGTGTAAATAAAGATAAAAACTATTTAGGGGTCAAATTTGTGGATACAAGATTGACCCGCACCTATGAGAATGACCCAAACTATAAAACCAATAAGATTTGAATGGGGAATGAATATCTGAATATGGTAGAAACAATATACATAATAATATTAAATAAGTGAAAACTTGTGTGAATATGAATAAAATAGAACCAAATGTAAGAAAATGTGTAAATGAAGATAAAGATCAACATAGAAAAATGAACCCAACTTTAACAAAATTCTACTATTTTTCATATATAAATGTACTAAGAATAGACCAAAACTAAATTAAAATTGAGAGTCCAATTACACCCAAGAACATCCAAGTCAAAGCGAATCCAAAACAAAATTTCACACCTCACAATATTCAACTTAAAATAATCATATCCAAGGAGAAATATCAAAACCTTCAGTGCATGAAGGACCAAGGGGGAGAGAGAAGAATTTTTTTCAAAGATCTACAATAGATAAAAGAGAAACAAAGCAACAATTAGCCAAGCTAAGGGAATATGGGGCACCCTTGTTTCGAGAATCTAACATCTTTGTTTTTTGGTCTTCAAAAGACTTCAACCTACTATTGAATCTACACCTTGTAAAAAGATGTTCGGTTCACTTAGGAATACCCAGAAACATCTTCATTAACTTTATCAATTTTCAACATCATAAGGGAGATTGGCCTCCAAGTGCCAGGACATGTGGGAAATCCAAGTGCATCCTCCAAAACAACACATTCAATTTTATTGGAAAGTCTTGTAGGTGATAATTAGAAAGGGTGACATTAGCATGCCATCAACAATGGACTATGGGGAGATTTAGATGAGGTGATGTCATGATGACATAAGCAAGTTGGGATGATTTCAACATGGCATCATCAAGGTACAGATATGGGAAATTGAGGCTCCATCAACTTGCAATAATTTACAGCCAATTTTAGAAGATAAATTGTGCTTATGGGACATGATTAGAAAATAAAAATTACAAAAAATCCATTAGGATGTGGAAATGACTTGGTTCACATGGAACTTTCCACAAGACCAAATGGGCATACCTTTTCGCAAAGAAAAAAATCCTAGTGAATCAGAAGAAGATGAGGCAAAGGGGAGGTTTGGATGGACATTGAGATTCCATAAAAGGTAACACTTAGCCATTTTTCAAAATTTAGAGCCTTTATGAGAATTTCTAACTGAATTAACACCTTGTGGGGCAAACCATCTGATCGAGACACAGTGGGAAACATGGGCCAAATTGGATGGAAGAGGAAAACCCACATGGGTATACCTTGCACTCCTTAGCATATTTTTCAAAACTTCAAAAAACAACTGGACCTAATTTTTAGTACTCTACTCATTGGTGCTAAGAAATTTTAACAAAAAATGATCTAGGAGAAATGTCTTAGATTAGTTATACACTTGGGCTAGTATGGCTAAGATACAAAATTTTGGAGTGCCAACATGTGGTTTGAAAAGAGTTATAGTAATGATAACATAATGCAATTTTTTGGCTTAGAAGGTAATATGGGTTGTTGCAATGGAGCATCTTGGGTTCTATCTAGATTAAAATAACAAGTAATGAAATCATGTGCTATGTTCATGAAAGAAGGACAAAACAAGATGAATCAAACAATTGCAAAGCTTTACAACTCAAATAAAGCGTAAAATCACTAATCAATAAGAAATCATTACCTACATTCTCATAATTAGAGAGTAAAAATGATTGACCATGTAAAAGAAATATTTTTACTATTATTAAAATAATTATGTTAAACGGTTCTTTATTAAGGCTCTAAGTAATGTAATTGTGGAGCATCAATAGTGCCTAAATGAGAGGGTAATGGAATATAACCAATATATATGCCATCATGGTGGGAAATATCATCATGTGAAAAGATATTGATGAATATCCATAGGGTTCACATGAGTTGTAGGAGAATAATAATCATGTGTGAAAGGAGGTAGCCTATACAAATAATGTGGCTTTATGGATGCATAGTTATAATGACATGTTAAAGAAATAAAACCAAAACAATGCTGAGTATCATTAGAAGATGAGAGGGCAACATAAGCATCCATAGAAAAATGTGTCACAACCATTGTATCATATGATAGAAAGGTATTTAAAGGTAAAACATCATTATAATCAAGCATATCACTATCAACATCCATAGAGGATATATGAAGCATATGAGAATCATTGATAAGTGTAACAAGATTATCCAAAAGGGAAGAAAAAATAAAGAATAGCCCCTAAAGGAGTCCTGAGAATTTGTATATGTGATGGTACAATGCTTTCATAGATCACGTGATCCCTTGTGTATGATAATGTACCATGAGTGAATCAAGAACATAAGGATCATATGTCACAAATTGTATGAACATGTCAAAATCAATGATGGAAGCATGAATAGAAGCCAAAGATAAAGGACCATGGGAATCCATGATGTAAAATAAGGTAATAATGCTCTATCCAAGGGTGGGTGGAGTAGAGTTCACAAAGCTATTCAATAGAAGTCCAAAACCATAAGGAAAAATAATGAATGATATATGCACGATGTATAATCAACTATAAATTAGAATATTAGTTAAAGATTGTATTTGAAACATGTATGAAATTTATGCTTTAGGGTAGTTGAGGGTGGGTAGGGTGCGCAAAAGTGATATCACATAACAAACACAATCCCTAGGAGAAAATAAATAGAAATGAAATGACATGAATAAGATGAAACTCCAACACGATATATAAATAAAATAGAAATGAATATGATGAAACCTTAGCAAAATTTGAAAAACGGTGATGCAATCATAATGGGCATATATGAAATAAGAAAATAATAAATATATAAACCCTAAAGCAAAGCCATAAGGTGGTGTAAGAGTGAATTTGTTCACCAAAAATATAAATGAAAATAGTGTTCCCCTAAGCTTAGTCTAGGCTAAACCAATAAAATACATATACATAAGCATAAATCAACCTAGATCAAATAAATCTAAGAAGTGGGAGTGATAATTTAACATTAAATGTTAACCTAGAAAATAAATGAAAATAAGGTTTGATCACTTAGCTCTAGATCAATGAGGAAGATACAATTTTGATGTTGCATTGAATTCCACGTTGCTTGATATTGGAGATTGCTCCTATTTGTCTATACTATGCCTCAAAATTGGAACAGGTCAACTTTGTGAGAGGTTGAGTTTGAGACTCTAGGTTGTTTCTATGGGTGTAGATCTAATTTGTGGCTTGTAGATTTGATATAATCTAATTTGTAATCCTAGTTTGTGGTTTGCTTGATTTTGCATGCTTCACTGAATGTTAATGATTGGTGGTGTTTATAAGCACCTAAGGGGGGTCGTTGTATTGTACGAGTTGTGTCCTTCTAGGTCAACCCCTTGATAGAACTAACTTTATGAATGATAGAGGACAATAGACTTTAGACATGCAAATGTTCTAGAACAATGATGTAAAACAAAATTAGATTCTTTTTAGGTGTCATAATTAAAGTACTCCTAGAACACTCTTTTCTCAAATGTGAATAATATTCAAAGCTTCAAATGCGTCTAAATGAATGCAATTGAATGCCTTTGAATACAAGTATTTACAATAATAAATTATGCCAATCATCTACCAAGTTGGCTAAAGGTGGGAAAAGAATGAGTATGAGTCGACTAAAGTTTAATTTTGAACTCTAAACATTTAGGGGTCAAATTTCTGGATGCATGATTGATCCACACTTATAAGAATGACTCAAAACATGAAGCCAATAAGATTTGGATGGAATTAATATCCAGATATGGTTAGAAATAATAGACATAATAATATTACATAAGTGAAAATGTGTGTAAACATGGATAAAGTGAAACTAAATGTAGGAAAATGTGTAAATAAAGATAAAAACTATTTAGGTGTCAAATTTGCGGATGTAAGATTGACCACACTTATAAGAAAAACATGGAGCCAATAAGATTTGGATAAGGAACGAATATCCAAAGATGGCTAGAAATAATAGGCATAATAATATTACACAAGTGCAAATGTGTGTGAACACGGATAAAGTGGAACTAAATGTAAGACAATGTGTAAATAAAAATAAAACCTATTTAAGGGTCAAATTTGTGGATGCAAGAATGACCCGCAGCTATGAAAATGATCTAAACTATAAAACCAATAAGATTTGAATGGGGAATGAATATCTCATATGGTAGAAATGATAGACATAATAATATTAAATAAGTGAAAAATGTGTGAATATGAATAAACTAGAACTAAATGTAAGAAAATATGTAAATAAAAACTATATTAACATGGAAAAATGAAACAAACTTTAACAAAATTCTACTATTTGTCATATATGAATGTACTAAAAATAGACCAAAACTAAATAAGAATTAAGAGTCCAAGAACATCCAAGTCAAAAGTGAATCCAAAACAAAATTTCACGCCTCACAATATTCAACTTACAATAATCATATCCAGGAGAAATATCAAAACCTTCGGTGCATGAAAGACCAAGTGGGAGAGAGAATAATTTATTCAAAGATCTACGGCAGATAAAAGAGAAAGAAAGCAGCAATTAGCCAAGCTAAGGGAATATGGGGCGCCCTTGTTTCGAGAAGAAATTGACTGAGAGATATTAGGTGTAGACCTACCCACAGTAGTGGAGATTCCCGCGTTTGTCTCGACTCTACTTACCCTTAAAGCGTGGGGAACAATTTGCTTAGATTGGTGGTGAGTGAAGATTGCAGGGTTGACGTGGATTGGTGGCAGGTTATTTATTGAGGCCACGGTGGGTTCGGGTCACACAGGATTGATGAATGTGGGGATAACCGTTGACCCGTGGCACAACACCCGTGGCCCACTGTATGTTTTGACTCGTAAAATTTAATCCCTTGCCCTACGTACTCTTCGCCGCCTCACCAGGTCTTTGTCGCCACTTAGCCCGTCGCTTTTGCTTTAGGTAATGCGTTGATTTGGATTACCATGTGTTTCCGTTTGTTGTGTGTGCCGGTGCCACTGCCACTGTCTCCCCTTTCAACCCATTTGCCTCGGCTGCTGAAAAAAAGAAAAGAGGTCCGTCACTTTTTAAAATAGCTTACAATACATTTGGGGAAAGAGATTGCATTGCACGCGCTCAGCGTTGACTTGAGGAAGGGGGAGATTATTATAATCTGTCACCTCTATTCAACAACTGCAACTGGGCATGTCATCCGTTCGTTTACGGAAGTGGATAGAAATGCTTTGTCCGCTTGCTTAGAGAGGTTGCAAGGAGGCAGTTAGTTTTATATGTGTTTTGGCCTCGCAGGAGCTTCGGTTTATATAATCCCAAATGCCCATTTGGGCCATTTCAGTTACATGCTTTGTGGGTTTTTATCAAACATTTGGCAGGCATCCAATTTGAGATTTGAGTCTGTTTTTTTTCTACTTTTGTGTGGCTAGAATGGTTGCTTGGGTGTTTTGGTGGTCCATATGGGTATCTTTGTTTTGTTTTCCTTCCCCATTCTACGCCGAGGCTTTGGAGTGCGGTGGCGATGAGAGGGCATTGGTTGAATTCAAGAGAGGGGTGAATAACTCTTTGAATTGGCAGGGGGATTTCTGCGCATGGGAGGGAGTGGAATGTGGAGAGGGAAACAGCAGCAGGAGAGTGACAAAAATAAAGCTGCAGCAGAAAGGACTTAAAGGGGTCGTTTCCAGCTCTCTGGGCTGTCTGCGGAATCTCAAAGAACTCAATCTCTCCTTCAATTTACTGTATGGAGATGTCCCTTCTGGATTGTTCCAGTTGCAACATATGGAAGTACTGGATCTGAGTTTCAACAATTTGTCAGGTTCCATAACGATACCTGCTGCAAAAGGTCTGGCAAACATCAGAACCCTCAACATCTCAAGCAACTTCTTTCGAGGTGAGCTCCCTAACTTTGGGACTGCTTCCAATTTGACTGCTTTCAATGTTAGCAATAACTCTTTCATTGGCCCTATTCCTACCAATGTTTGCAAGAATTCGAGTTCAGTGCAGATTCTTGATTTTTCTATGAACAAATTTAGTGGCCGTCTGAATGAAGGCTTGGGGGGTTGTGAGGCGCTGGAGGAATTCAATGCAGGATTTAATCACCTTAACGGATCTCTTCCAAATGATGTGTACAGTGTCTCATCTTTAAGACGGTTGCTTCTGCCTAACAATGAGTTTACAGGAAGTGCAGAGGCAAGAGTCGGAAATCTGTCAAATATCACTATCCTTTCACTGGATAGTAATAAATTTTCGGGTGACCTTCCAGAGGAGCTTGGCAAGCTTGAGAAATTAGAGCAACTGACTCTTGCCAATAACAGGTTTTCTGGGTATCTGCCTACTTTGCTCTCCTGTAAAAAGTTGCAAGTTCTCAATCTAAAGAACAATACTTTTATTGGGAACATTAGTCTGGACTTCACAAGCTTTCCTGACCTTGTTTCACTGGATCTAGCCAGCAACCAGTTATCCGGTAGTATCCCTACATCACTATCCTACTGCAAATTAATAAAGACACTAAGTCTGGCAAAAAACAAACTTCAAGGTGAAATTCCTCAAGGTCTGGGATCTCTGCAAGTCCTTTCATTTATCTCCCTTTCAAATAACAGCCTAGTAAATGTCTCCACTGCATTACTTGTCTTACAAGGTTGTCCCAACCTCACAACTTTGATTCTTTCTAAGAATTTTCATGGAGGGCCAATTTCACTTGATATTAATGGTTTTCAAAAGCTCAGAATTTTAGCTCTTGGAAACTGTGGCCTTAGAGGGGAGGTTCCCAGTTGGCTTCAGAACTGCAAGTCTTTACAGGTGCTTGATCTCTCATGGAATAGCTTTACTGGAAGTCTTCCTCCTTGGTTGGGTAACTTCGAATTTCTGTTTTATTTGGACGTGTCAAACAATTCTCTCTCAGGAGAGATTCCCGTGAATCTTACACAATTGAAGAGCCTCACATCATTGCAAAACCTCACAGAAGCAGATCGAACTTCTCTTGACCTTCCTCTCTTTATAAAGCACAATCAGAATGCAAGTGGATTGCAGTACAACCAAGTATCAAGTTTTCCTCCTGCATTGTACTTGGGCAAAAACCACCTAAATGGCAGCATATGGCCGCAGTTTGGAGGGATGAAATTTCTTCATATTCTAGACTTGAGCAGAAACAGTTTAACAGGATTTATTCCCGAAACGCTCTCCAATATGACAAACTTGGAGAACTTAGATCTGTCTGATAATGGTCTCACTGGAAGCATACCATCATCTTTGAAGGCACTGACCTTTCTGGCTAAGTTCAATGTGGCTGACAATCATTTGACGGGACCAATTCCAAGTGGAGGTCAATTCTTCAGCTTCCCTATAAGCAGTTTTGAAGGAAACTCAGGTTTATGTGGTTTGCCTCTTGACTCCTGCAACAACAAGAGCCTTAGAACTCCAAATGTTCTAAACAGTCCAGTCCGGAGTAGGATACAGAGGAACACCATTCTGGGGATAACTATTGGTGTTGTAGTTGGGATTGTTATACTTCTGGCTGCAATAATATGTAGCTTATCAAGGAGACGGATTGAGATTCAGGAGTTTGAGAATGATGAAGAATTTATGCCTGAAAGAGTATCTGAAACTGTTGGATCATCCTTGGTGATTCTGTTTAAAAACCAGCATAATAAGGAGCTTACAGTTGCAGATCTCTTAAAAGCAACAAACAATTTTGATCAGGCAAACATCATTGGGTGTGGAGGCTTTGGATTGGTATATAGAGCCACTCTGGCAGATGACACAAAAGTTGCAATAAAAAAGTTGACTGGAGACTGTCTACAGATTGAAAGAGAATTCACGGCAGAAGTTGAGGCTTTGTCAAGAGCCCAGCACAAGAATCTGGTGTCCTTGCAAGGGTATTGCTTATATGGGAATGACCGGTTGCTAATTTACTCTTACTTGGAAAATGGAAGCTTGGATTATTGGTTGCATGAAAGGCCAGAAGGAGGTGCGATGCTCAACTGGGATAACAGGCTAAAGATAGCTCTAGGAGCAGGCAGGGGTTTGGCATATTTGCACAGGGTATGTGAACCTCATATAGTGCATCGGGATATCAAGTCAAGCAATATTCTATTAAATGAGAAATTTGAAGCCCATTTAGCAGATTTTGGTTTATCAAGGCTTATTTTGCCATACGATACACATGTGACCACAGAACTTGTGGGAACACTTGGATATATTCCACCTGAATATGGACAGACCTGGATAGCCACTCTCAGAGGTGATGTGTACAGCTTTGGGGTTGTCATTCTGGAGCTTCTTACTGGAAAGAGGCCTGTTGATGTTTGCAAACCGAAGGGGTGCAGGGAATTGGTGTCATGGGTAATGCAAATGAGGTCTGATGGTAGAGAGGAAGAAATTTTAGATCCCATTTTGTGTGGTAAGGGAAATGAAGCTCAAATGTTGCTAGTACTCAATGTTGCATGCATATGCACAGATCAAAATCCTTTAAAAAGGCCTACCATTCAAGAAATAGTTTTGTGGCTTGAAAATGTGGGCATTCATTCCCAACAGTTGAAATAGGATTTTTTCTCTGTTGATAATAAATGCTACTTTTCGGTTACTTCTAATTATGATTACTTATTTTCTGACCTCAGCACATGTACAGTTACTTTGTTTTGCTTTTTATCCAAGAATTTGGGTATGAAATCAAAAGCTTTTCCATATTCTAAAATATTTCTTGCCTATAGGTGGGCGAGGAAAGTTAGGTTAATTCTGTGATATGCGAAGTATATTCTGTTACGAGCTAATTACACACAGTTAAAAGCAGGTGCTTCTTCCTCATTGAGGGACCCATTTTTCCCAGTTTTTTGTACAAAGGGAGATGTTTTCTTCGTATAGGTATGGCCTAGAACAATTTGTAATTTCTGACTACAATTTCAATAAATTTAATCTCAACAAGGCAGATTTCCTAGATCAGATATTTTGAGCATTGTTCAAGAGAACAGTCTGAAATAATCTATGTCTGCATATCTCTCATTATTTGCATCGAAAGTGTAATTTAAAGTCTAAGTGCAACTGATATTGCTTGACTAACCTCGGCAAATGTTCATCTGCACTAAAACTGGACTTTAAAAAAAAAAATATGAACATTCACTGGAATGTTATCGGTTGTTATCACCTATTGTTATGAGCAGAGTTCTAACCGATTTCAGAACTTTGTTTTTTGTGCCTAGTGAGTAACTTGCCAGAGACTCACACCCTGAGTCCTGCATACAGAAAGTCGCAATTTTTTTTCTGCAGAATTGTGCACCAAACAAAATATGTGGACCCTTGATAAAACCTTGATTGTTTGCGCTTTTTTGTCATTTTTCTTTTCAGTGATTGGTATCTCAGCATTGTGAATTGATTGTTGACTGTCGAGTGATTGATAAGGATTCTTTTTGTCCCTGTGGCCTTGAAGGTCTTCATTTGGGCCTGGTGAGAGGGGCTCCATACCTTAACCTTGTCCTGTATCAGCAAGGAACATGCCCAGGCAACTGCCCCTGGACCTCATCAAGGGGTGCTGCTGTTCCAATCCCTTTGCTCTAGTTTTAAGAAGCAAAACATAAAAAATGTTCTGGTCTGTGTTGGAAGGAAAAACAGAGTTTTTATTTTTATTTGGATTGGAATAACAAAAATAATGTTTTCCCCCTATTTTCATGAACTTTTCAGCAGTTTTTAGTTTCTCAATTAAATCCCAAGTAATTGAATTCCCTTTATACTTTTGGTTTGCCGGGTCAATCTCAATTCAGAGTACAGCTACTATTATCAAAATAGACTCTTATGTGTTCTCTAAATTCATTTTTTATGCATCCCATTATTCAAGTTTATTTTGTGTATTTATTATTTTTTAATTTGTCTTTGCTGTGTTCGAAAACTGGTCATGAGAAATATACCAGTGTATCTGCGTTTGGATTAATCAAACCCTAGCAGGTTTTTTGAAATGGACCAAGATCTGAAAGTTTGTGTTTGGTCCCTCGTATTATGGACAGTTTACTCGCTCCTATCAGTGGTGACGTGTATTTTTGCTAAAGAATTGAAATCTGTCCTTGCACTTTTTAAAATCCCGTCAAGTACATTCTAAGGTATGTTCACAATTGGATGAAAACTATGGATTAACAAGCAGTGAACTTTCCATTAGGTTAAATTTAATATTTTATCTTTTAGTATCATATTAAAATATCTACTGGGCTGTAAGGTGCAGATTATATATCAATGGGCAATCAACGGGCAACTAACTCACCCTAACTTATCTCTGAGTGAGAATGAGAGTAAGTCGCAGCTTTTCTTTTGGAAGGTTTACATTTCACCTAGGATTTCCATTGGGAGTTTCTCTCAATGCTTCTGATCTGTTCTTGGCATGAGTGATAAAATTTTCGCAGTCATATTTTTGAAGGTTTAAGGTGATTTCTAAACTATGCTGATTGAAGTGGATTTTTGCGTGGAAGTGACAGGGCTGATTATATGTGCCTTGATGTTTATAGTCATGCAAAGATAATCTTTATATGAAATTACAAGATAGATTTGTTCCATGTATTCAGAAGTGCAGACCGTGTTAAACCTTATATGGAATTCGAAACATATAGTCTAGCTGAGCAAACTCTATTTCAACCTAAATAAGGGTTCTATTTTATTTGCCACGAGGAGAACCACAGATGAGATCATAAAACACCTCTTTAGAGTTTGCAGTCTGTCACAGATGATCCTGGTAAAGTGAAGTTGCATTCAGCCTTCAGGGTCTTCTTCAGGGAGATGGCCGAATATAATTCATGCTAATATGACAGTGCTGAATTTTGTTCATATTGCTATATCAATATAATACACTATGCTGTTGATTTTGTGCAAGCGTTGTTGTCCATTCAGAGTCTGTATTGTTCTGTATTTTTTAATACTGGGACAAAAGACTTATTTTGAATGTTGGAGCTTATTTTGTCTGATATGTGATCATTTGTTTGGTGGCAGCACCGTCTGTGACACAGCTCTGTGTTTTCTTCTACATTTATGTCTTCTTCATTGATTCACAAGTATCCCATGGTTGTTGAATCTTAGATAAAAAAATAGAATGTATATTGCAGATAAATTTTAAATCCACAGCTTCCCATCATCTTGGACTGACCATGATATGATCTTTTCTGCAACAGATTAGCCAAATAACATAAATATAGAAAATATATGCTGCAAATAAAACAGAACAGATTAATATTGCATTGTAATTTACAGAATTGCATTACAAATATCACAAGCCTCTTTGAAGGGCCA
The DNA here is from genome assembly GCA_007115665.2 of Sequoiadendron giganteum. NCBI lineage: Eukaryota > Viridiplantae > Streptophyta > Pinopsida > Cupressales > Cupressaceae > Sequoiadendron > Sequoiadendron giganteum. Next base: position 374,066,771 of record CM021108.1, on the reverse strand, counting down.
ACCTACTTTGAACAATGCTTAATAGTCCATAGAAGCATAAATCTGCAAAAAATCCTGATTAATTGTGATTTTAAAAAAATCGGCAGGCTGGACGATTTTTTCCTCAATTTTTTTCCCTTTCAAACTGCAAAATCACCAAAAAAAGTGCATTTAAAACCTGCAAAAAAACACGAATAAAATCGTGCTGATTTTCATGTGAAAAAAAACCATGAGACCATAGCTTGTTGCTTACTATTATGCTTTGATAGATTTTTTCCAAGCATCCATAGCTTGTTCAAAAGCACTTGCTTTAGGCTTTTAGCCATAGCAGCAAGGTAGTGAACTCTTTGATAAAATGCTTTAGTAGACATGTATGAAAAGTGTGGTAGCATAGACAAGTCACTGAACTGTTTGAAAAAATGCCTCACAAAAATGTGGTCTCATGGTGATGGAATGACAAGCAAATGCAGTTGGCAGCTGCTCCTAGTTATTAGTTATGCAATGTGAAGTAAATTGCATAACTGCTTGGGTTGACTTTGTAAAAAACTATATTGTAATTGAAGTTTTGTCATCTATCAGCTTCTAGTTATTAGTTATGCAATGTGAAGTAATGCTTTGAGTTTGAAAGGTATGCGATGCAATGCAATCAGCGATATAAATATAAACTACAAAAATCTATTTTCTACTCTTTATTTTATTTGCTCTCTATATCTCTATGCTATGGAAATGCTTTTCAATTTTTTTAAAAAAAATAGTTTTTATCTCTTCTACAATTTTTTACGTTTTTTTTTAAATCCATTTTTTCAAAAAATCTTATACTTTTGGTTTGCCGATTTTTTCCCCAAAAGGTTTTTGCTGCTATACTTAATACAAAATATGCAAAGGGGAGAACCTTACCTCTCGTCTAAGCCTTATATTTAAATTAATTTTATTAGAAACTACCACTTCTCATGCATGTGGGATAAATAGAATTAGCTAAAGGGATGACTAACAAAGCATGTGTCCAAGCATGCATTAATAATGCTTGATACAAAAGTAAATAGTTAGGGAAAGTGGTCTTAACAGATCACATCATTCATCCAATCTATAAAAATGGAGATCAAAGTGTTCCTAGTAGTTATGCATTGTTGTGATTGGCATACTTTGGCGAACATCTTTGCCATTGCTCATGGATAGACATTCAAAGTTTGATGGATAAGGGGGAAGTTGGTTTCAAGACGAATCAATTCATTGGTGACTATATATTCACCTAACCTCTTTTACTCAAGGGACCAAGGTAAAGAGATACAAGGTGTTTCATTGCTTTATAGACTTCCACAAGGCATTTGATACAACTTCTTAGCACTTGCCTATTGACAAAATTAGAATCTAGGTCTTTCACAAGTTGTAATAGCACCTGTCATTGCAATCTACAAGTATCTTGTTTGCAAAGCAGAAACAATCTCTAGGAAGAGGTGTTCAAAGCACTAACAAGGTCAAATAGAGTTTCAAAAATTGTTGCTGTTTAGAAATTGTATTGCCAAAATTCTATTTGTAGACATCATTTTTAAGGACACATAACTAGATATTTTAGCGTCCTTAGATCCAGGGACTTCGGGAAAAAGAAAAGGTATGGTTTCCAACACTTTGAAAAAAAGGAAAAGCAAATGTGTCCTATGTGCAAATGTGAGAGAATTGAGATTGTATCTTCCCACGTATATTTAAGGGTTCTTTAAAGTGGATGTCACTTCAACTTGATGCTAGTAACTATAGAGTAGGGGGATTCGTCACCCTCGAGGCTCTAGGTTACAGGAGAGCCTAAGGGAACAAACTGCCCTAAACTACCTCAAGTTATTTGATAGGTTGCAAGAGAGGTTGAAAAAGGAAGGGCAAACACCACACTGTTTCCTTTTTGCTAAAAATAGTTATATCTAGAACTGGGTGAGCCGACCATAGAGGTTTCAGATTGCAGACCAGACAACTCACTGTCTAAGGATGGCAGTGCCAGAACTAGACTCCAGCATGACGCACTAGTGTGTCAGGTATGTGCTGGCATCCTGTATGGACATGGGTTTGGCAAACAAACAAAAAGTGCAAAGGACCTACTAATGACCCGACTGACATAGTTTTATAGTTTGATAAAGAAAATGCAAGAAATAGAAAGTACAACAAGAAGAATATTGGAAACTACTCTATTGCGAAAATGACAAAGAAAGAATAGGAAAAGATACCTTTCCACCCATGCTTTGATTCTTCAACTTTAACTTCAAAAGGATGAACCAACACCTACATACATAGAAATAAGAAAAATAATGGGTTGCGTCTCAAGGTCTGCTTCAGTCAGACCCTCGCTTTAGTGTTCCCACCTCCACGGACAACCAGATATGCAATGAGATAGAGAAATTGGTAAAGAAGAGAAATAGAAAGGACACTATCAAATAGAGTGCAAAGACAACCTGAATGCTACTCTATAAGAGACAACGATGCAAACAAAATAACAAGAGCAATATCACTTTTCCTCCTGTTAGCACTTAAAGTCGAGAGGAAAAGATGACACCATGTTGAGAGAATGAAGCTTCGTCAACCTGAAAAGATGGTGGAATTGTAACAAGAACGCTATAGAAGCCATGTAGAGAGCAAGAATCACCAAGAAGAGAGCAAGAGAGAGCTTGAGTGTGCGTCTCCGCCTAAAATTCCTTGACCGACGCAAAAAAACAAGGCCACATGGAAGGAATAAGCTAATGGCGGTGGGATTTGCATCATCCGACTTATAGGTTTCTAAAGTAAAGGTAAAATAAATGGGGAATTTGCTTAGGGTGCAAATTCGTGCCATTGCATTTTTCCCCCACATTAGTGAGCATATGTGTTAGTGCGAATACGAGCTAAAGTAGAAAGAGATTGAAGAGAATATACCCATAGCATCGAGGAAGTAGATCTTGGATTTGATGCACCTGGACGTGAAGAGAGAGGAAAATACTCTATAGGTTCTCGGTCCTACAAAGCTATGAAAGAGAGGAGGCTCCATAGGTTCTTGGTCTTGCAAAGCAAGCTGCGATCTCACTGCAAACATGTTAAGCTGCAGACAAAACATGTTAGGCAAAAAATCATAAGACACATTCATAAGACACACATATTGACATGATAAGACATAGCCTGATTAGATGCACTAACCAAATAATCCTGCGATTGCTGCAAACTCCATTGCAGAACAGTCATAGAAAAGATGGGTCTAGTCAGGCTACCCCCAAGCTAGACGCGAGGATATACGATGTTTGACACCAAGAAATAGTGACATCGAATATAAGATAAAAGACAATTTTTGCAAAGCACTGGAAAATTCAATTGAAGGAGAAGTTTTCAAAGGGGGTTCCTTCGGTAGGAAACCCTTCAAGACATTGAGGAATCCATTCAAAGGAACACTCCAATTGAAAGACACCACATTTTTCTCAAGTTATTCTGTCACCAAGGAATCATTTTGAAAGATCCTTTGGTCAAGGAATCCGTTGGAAAGAATGCTCCTTCTCAAAGGAAAGTTTTCAAACCTTTTCATTTTACAAAAAAGTGCTTCTTTTTCAAATGCAAGTTTTCAGATCCTTTCGCATATGAGATTGTTTTCGAAAGAAAATTCATCCAAAAGTCTTGAGAGAACACATCATTTTGGAAAATAAGAATTTTCAATAGGGGATTCTTTCGTCAAGGAATTCATTGTAAAGACAATTTGACACCAATGAATCATTTTTGAAAGAATTCACCAAATTGAAAATCAGAACATCATGGTAGCCCCCATTTAGGATGGTGTGTGCTGCGCAAATGAGCACATGACATCCTAATGAGAGAAAGGAGAGGCAAAGATGTCGTGACATGCAACACATGACAAGATCTATTTCGTGGCATGTTGTCACACACACACTTGGGACAATACATACAAACCACAACATCAAGATGCAGACAGAGACAAATAAATCAAAAGAGACATGGGGATCTGAGAGTTCGAGGTCAGATCTATTCATAGATACAAATAAATATAATACGCTATATGAACGAATGGTCATCAATCCCTAAAGTACTTAGATTGCAAAGAAAAGCATGTGAAGATAAAATATAAATAAAAATTAGGTCAACATGGAAGAGGGCCTAAATGCCCCCAACACTTTGCATTGTCCCCAATTGTCGAAAAACAATTTCACAACATATAGAAATATAGACATGTAAAATTGACCTAACACATATCACACATCCTAAATGACATTTTCGCATTATCGACATCACTATCACGTAATATCACTTCATTTAGCATCAAATACATCAAAAACCCTAATTTCTTTTATTAATTGAATAATATGACATTATTTAATTAATTCACTTTTTCATCATTTTTGACTAATTTGAAAAAACAAAAAAATGATTCATGCCCATTACTCACGAAATGAACGATATTGAAATTACTGAATTCAATGAACTAAAAGCAAAGCAATCAAAGAACACACATATAATTCAATAAACAAAGGTTGTTACCTATCTCGTGTCGAAGTATATTCGCAAAGATGTTGGATTGTTCGTATCAATGCGAAGCCTCCATTGTGCATAGAAAAAGCTTCAAGAACGTGCAATGTTGTTGATTGAAGATGTGTGCAAAGCTTCAAAAGGTCAATTGTGATTTTTGCATTATTTCGTCATGCAAATGATGTTGATTCTTCGATCGTTTTTGAGGAGAAATGAGGTTCTTATATAGATTTTGTGTTTCGGAATAAACGCTCAAGATCACATAGTAGAATATCCTGATCAATGGTTCAAAGATGTTGAGAGGAATTAGATAGGAATAACCAGTGCATTTTGATTATGTAATTGCTGTGATTGAAGAAATCATTTTGAGTGTTCAGTGGGATTGAGAAAATAGATTGAATAATGTGGAATTGAAGAATAGATTGATCTATTAGGAAATAGATGGATCAGTCAACCAATCAGAGTGAGCAATTGGGAGATCGTAATTTTCGCAATCATGAAAGTGGGCGAGGATAATTAATTAATTGATCTTTCTGAGTTGAATGTGCAAATCAAGTTTGACTTTTACAAACAAAGTTGTATTTGTTTTATTTAATTTTTGATGATGTTTTGAATAATTTATTTAATTATTCATGTTTAGGGGAAAGTGATTTAATTAAACTATTATTTTTAATAATTTAATTGACTCAGGGGAATAAAGTAAATTAGCCATTATTAAATAATTGATGTTATTTAATTAATCAAGAGGAATAAAGGTAGATTAAGACTTCATTAAATAAATTTTATTTAATTAGTCAAAAATGATGAAAACATGAATTAATTAAATAATGTCATATTATTTAATTAATAGAGGAAATTAGGGTTTTTGATGTATTTGATGTTAAATGCAATGATATTATGTGATAATGATGCCAATGATGCGGGAATGCCATTTAGGATGTGTGATATGTGAGGTCAATTTTACATGTCTATATTTTTCCCCTTTTTGAGACAAAATAGTGATTGCTTTGTTTCAAAGATTCGATGTTAAGATCAAGATTTAAATTTTTTTATATGCCTCACTATGCCTCGATGGTCAGCGGAATGGTGGTAGGACTCTGGGTTGCCCCCTTGAGAGGTTGGCCGAAAAAATCACTTTTGAGGTCAGACTCATGACACTATTTCATTTCAGTTTAGATGCATAGAGGATGAAAAATTAAGCCTATAGGTCTCTCATTATTAGTTCAGATGTTCCCAGGAGGTCCTAATTTCAACCTAGGAGTGCTTCGTAGGTAAAAAATATTAGGGTTTTGAGGGTTAAAATAGGTAATTAGGGTTCAATTTGCCTCATTTGCACTTTTAGCCTATAGGAAATTCTTGCCTCTGGATTTCTTGTTTTGTCAAGTTTTGAGGAGCTATGGTGAGGATTCAAGGAGCCCCATATTGTGTGGATGTGGTTTGTGAGTCTAGATGACCTCCAGGTGTCGGTACCCTAGTATGTACCCGTTCTTTTCATGTTTTCGACTTTCTGTGTTTGTGTAATTAATGCATGAAGTCAAAGTTGTTGAATGCGTTAGGTTTATGAATTTTTCACTTTCGCATTATTTTCAGCACTTTTGATGTTTATGAATGGTTCACTCTTGATATTTTTGCTCGCACCTGCTCAAAATATGCGCATTTGACATAAAGTTTCACATTTGTTTTTTCTTTTGGTTGAAAATTTTGCTTTTGATATTTTTGGTTTGTTTTGTACACTCCTGTTACAAAATTTCGCTTTTGAAAAACATTTTCGCATTTGAAATTTTCGCTTATGCCTTTTCTTATCGCTTTTGACTAAATAGTGTTCGCTTTCGCCTGTTTTGTTCGTTTTTGACAAAAAAGTTTGCACTTTTGACAATTTTTTTTTCTTTTGACTTTTTTGGAATTTTTAGCCAATTTGCTCATCGTCATAGGCTCATTTCGCGTTTTCGTAGAAAATCCTTGAAATTGTGAGTTGAATGGTTGTCGATGGTTCTTAATCTGCTTATGTCGAGGGAGCGACGACCTCGAGAGTTGTTCAATTTGATCATTGGGTTTTAAGAGCTAGAGTGAGATAAGTTAGATGTTGTTGGATTGTGACATATTTGTTCTATGCTGACTATCAGATGTCACAGAGCTATGATGACTGCTCTTGTGGAGAGGTGGCACTCAAAGACCTCGTCCTTTCATTTACCTACTAGGGAGGCCACCATCACCCTGGAGGATGTTTGGAGGATCCTCTATGTACCCATTCATGGAGAGCTTGTTACATATTCGGTTCGATGTGGTACACATGCTTTGCGTCAAGTTCTTGGTGTGAGACATCTTCAGGTTTGCAAGGCGGAGGTAGAATTATCTGATTTTGTGGGCAACGCTGATCCAATTTCACTTGTTCTATGTGGTTTGGTTATGGGGATTGTCATTCTTGATAGGCAAGGCCAATAATTTCCTATTGGTTGGGGTGTGTGCATCGAGAAAATGTTTGAGCATGACACTAGATATGCATGGGGTTTGTTTCTCCTCATGCATTTGTACAGAGGTATGCATGAGGTTGCGTATTGTGGAGGGAAATTTATTTCTGTTGGTGTCTCTCTATTGCATGTATGGGTCTGGGAGCACATCCTAGTTATTCTGCCTAACAATATTTTGGTTCGGAATTTGGAGGATCCCTATTCTTATCATTATGGAGATTTTCTTCACTATACCTGGCCTAAACAACTTTCCTATTGGCGTCATGTTTTAGATGATATTCCAGGTTGTGTATGGAGGCCATATTTTTGTTGCGAGGCCTAACATGACAACCAGGACCAGTTACCATTTTGCAGATAGACTCAGTGGCTTATTGGTCGCATTCACTCCTTACTAGAGAGATATCTACCCAGTAGGGTTTGCCGGTAGTTTGGTGAGCGATAGGGCCATTTCCTAGATGCATATGAGGCTCATTTTTGCTGGACTACTAGAGAGGTCCGTGTGTGGGGTCTATAGGCTGGCCATGATGCTTTTGTTGCAAATTTTAGAGCTCTTGCCCCATTTGGGTTGGGTTGGCCTGCTAGTTTAGTAGATCCTGGGACTACCCCTAATTTCGATCAATGGTGGGTGCGACATATTCCATTGAGATTTATAGATCCTATCGACGTTCTTGTAGTAGGTCAAGCTAGCATTATTGGTCATTGAGGAGAGAGGCAACATGTTGAGATAATTGTTAAGAAGCTTGCTAGAGCCCGACAAGATGGTGGATAGGGCAGACAGGACGATCCGATGCAACAAGATCAGGGATAAGTTCTGGGTCCTGCATCACCACCTGGAGATAGAGAAGTACAATTAGCATAGATGAATGCCATGAGGGACACAAAGGTAGTATAGGGACATGCCGTGGAGGCTCAAGTTTCTACTTTGACTATGGAGAGGGACAACTTGAGGGCATAGCGAGATAGCGAGAGCAGGTGATGTCATGCTGTAGAGGCCCAGGTACATGTGATTATGGATGAGAGAGATACTCTTAGAGTAGAGTGTGATGCCCTTTGTGCAGAGTGAGATCAGTTGTTACAAAGGGCGATATACTATCAATCTCTCTATGATGCCTTCGTTCTTAGAGCTCAACGACGACTATGGTTTGGAGAGCCTAGCATTGCTATGGGTGCCATGTTAGGTAATTAGTCTATTAGATAACCTTCTCCTCATCCTAGCCATGATTCTTAGAGGTCCATTCCTTCAACCGAGAAGTAGGACATGTGTCCTTGATCTTTTTGTTGTTTATTGTTCAGAGACTCCTATTGTAGACATGAATTGTTATATATATTCAACGACCCAACTGAGGCCTCGTATATGTATATTTTTGTATTATGATATCACACATATTTATATGATAATTTACCATTAAATTCTCATTTTCGATGATGGTACATATGAGATATACATACTTTTATTTGGCTTCATTATGTGTTATATGATGATTATGGATGATGATGTATGATTTATACATGCTTTTGTTCTTTTTTGATGTATTGATGGATGGATGGATGATTGATATATCTATATGACATGATGTTTTATTATATATGATGATTCATGATGTCGATGTATAATGATGTCTTTTACATGCGATGGATGATATACACGATACATGATGTTTGCTTTATTTATCATCATGATATGTATTGACGAAATTGTGGATGTAGGATGTATGTGGTACTAATGATATTGTGATGCAGGATGGATGTTAGCTGGAAGAAATGTTTGATGATGAATAATTTTTTTATGTTGTTAGTTACTGATGAGTTGCTTTTTCTTTGCATAGAGGCTTCATATCTTTAACAATCCTTTTTGATGTAGCAAACAAATACAATGCACCAGGGTATTGATAACCAAGGCGACTTTGTATCTATTGCATGGACTTTGAATCAACATACAAAGAATATTCTTGCTCATACCATACATACAAAAACTTTGTTTAAAATATATGGTTGGGTTGTGTTAAAAAATTTCAGACCAATTACACAGAGAGGCATGAAATACCTAACATGCAACTGCTACATGAATTGTCTCAAAACAACTTCCATACACTCAATAAATCAAGTATTCACCGTGCTTGTATGCAAAAAAAAATCTTACAAATAGCAAACTGAAATGATGCTCAATTTCCCCCATTCTTTCTTCTCTAAATCCTTATGGACATCCTCAAGAGATCCTGTGAATGAGTCGATAAAATAAATTGAAAAAATAAGACTATAAAAAGATAAAACAATGTTGTAGTATCACTTGCCATTTCTGGTTTGAGGCTTCAGGCTATTATTTGTTGTTGATCATGTCTATCATAGGAACAAATCCGTTAAGGCATATCTCAGGATGTTGGTGAATTATCAAAAGATAGGTAGTTTAATACTTTTGTCATTGTTTTCGTCTATTTTTAACCAAAGATTTATGATTGTTTGCTTGAAATTTCTAGCTTTTGATGTTTGCTCTGTTTGTTTGTCTGCTTTGTCAAAGGGTGAAGATGACGATTTTTTTTATTATGGATGAAAATTTTATTGCGGATTGTGATGATGGAGTTAGGACCTTTTTGATTTTTCTATTGTTTTATGATGTTTTTTTTGTTGTTTTCAGGGGACTAACCTAGGGCCTCAGGGGCTCATCAAAGATAAGCCTTGCCTATGTTGTACATGCAGAGGCTCGTAGTTCGCTTGGTTTGATAAGAACATGTTTTTGATATTTTCTATTTTTTGAATGTTTTTGCATTTTGAATTTTTGACTAAGTTGAAAGAAAGCATGATAGAAACCCAAGTAGAATGACCTAAAACCTCGGGGGTTGATAAGCCTTGCCTATATTGTACATGCAAAGACCACGTAGTTCGACTATTGTTGATTCAAAAGCATAACATGTTTTTGGGATTTTTAATGTTATTGAATTTGTTGTTTTTAAGTGTTTTTGATTTTGTTGTTTTCAACCATGATGGGATGCACAAGGATATAATCCACAACTAGATTTGGGAAGTTTCCCCTAGTTCACGATAAGACTACCTTCCTTAAGACAGATGAATGTTGTTGGTGCAACAAGGTTCAATACTGAATCAGTTATCAAGCAATGGTTGGTTTATTATGAGACGAATGGGTGGATGCTTTGGATAATGCTGATAGATAATGACACAAGTATTATTCAAACATAGAACTTGTTTGCAAGTTTTACACTATGGTACCTATTCTAGAAGTGCCACAAAGTGGTTTTCACTAAAATAATGTATTATTTCTCTTTACCCTTTTTCTCGCTTTTTTATTTTTTTGGATTTTAACCTTTTTTCTTGGGGTATTTTAACATGTTTCAAGTATAGAACTTCTTTCAAGAGGTGGCTACTATTCATCGGTTCAACTAAAGGTTCTCCTTCAGGAGTAGCCAATTGATAAGCCCCCAAACCATAACTTGCTGTGATGATGAATGGAATGAGATAATTGGGTTCAAATTTACTTTTACCATCTTGATTTAGCTGTAGCTTCTGATTTTCTTTGAGTACCAAGTCACCACTTGAAAGTTTCTATCCTTGGTCCTTTTATCATAGCTTCATTTGAGCTAATTCTAATAAACCTAAAGATAGTTTAATGCGTTCAAATGCCTTTCATCTAGGAGTTCCAACTCATTTAATTTGGATACCCGATGCTCTTCATTGCTGACCAGGCCTTTTAATGATATTTGTAGTGAGGGGATTTCATATTCTATAGGTAAGACAACTTTCGATCCCTAGACTAAGGAGAAAGGTGTAGCACCTGTAGGTGTTCAAATACTAGTTCGATAAGCCCATAGGGCTAGGTTCAGTTACAAATTCCAATCACGACCAACATCATTAACAGTCTTCTTTAGTATCCTTAGGATGGTTTTGTTAGACGCTTTTTCCTGACTGTTTCTTTGGGGGTAGTAGGGCGTGGAGAATCTATGCTGAATAAAGAACTTGGAAAAAAGTTCTTGGACATCTTGATTCTTGAATGGGGTTCCATTGTCCATTATGATGGTTTGGAGAATTCCATACCTACAAAGTAGATAATTCAGAATGAATTTGAATATCTGTTTTCTAGTGATGTAGGTCAATGGAATTGCTTCTATCTATTTGGGGAAATATTCAGTTGCTGTAATAATAAACTTATGCTCATTAGAGGAAGTAGGGGAAATCTTTCCTACCAAGTCTAATCTCCATTGCAAAAAATGCCATGGTGTGGTGATAGGTCTCAACTCCTATGCTGGTTCATGAACAAGGTCACTATGTTGCTGGCATTGATGACATTTTTGGGAATATTGAACACAATCTTGCTCCATGGAGGGCTAGTAGTACCTTGTTCTTAGAAAGTTTTGTACCAGGTTAGGTCCACTAGAGTGGGACCCATGAACACCTTCATGTACCTCTTGTAAGGTAGTTTGTGCCTCTTCTGTGTTAAGAAAATAGAGGTGTCTCGTAGGATCGTGAATTGAGAGGTCCTACGGGTAAAAGTCTTCTTTTGGGTTGATGTCAAGTCAAGAGGTATGATACGATGCTGATGTAATTGAATGTGTCTTGGTACCATGGTGAATTAGGACCAACAACAACACACACTAGTTCTGATTCTGAGATATCAAATGCTGGTATGAGTAACTGCTCCAACAAGAATTCATACTTAGGAATGTTTTGTGGTATATCAAGATGTGAACCTATTGTTGCCATGGTGTCAACTGCTCTGTTGTTGATCCTAGTAATTTTTTGAAATATTATCATGATAAAATATTCCTTGAAGCTATCCGCAATTCTTTAATATGACATCAAATTTTCATCTTTTGTTTGGTACTCATCATTCACTTGTTTGATCACCAGTTAAGAGTCTCCAAAGACTTGCAGTTCTTTTGTCCTCCATTCAATAACCATCTTGAGTCTTGTGTTTAGAGCTTCACACTCTGAGATATTATTTGTGTAGGGGAATGTGATTCTATATGCCTTAAGTATACTATCTTCCTATGGTGTGAGAAATAGGATACCCACTCCAGAGCCATGTTGAGTATGGGACCCGTCAAAGTATAAGGTCCAATGGCTTGTCTATTTTTTTAGGAATATACTTTTGTTTGGAAACTCTATTCTAAGAGGCTTGTGATCTTCCATTGGTGCTTTTGCTAGCTGATATGCTATTATCTATCCCTTTATGGAATTTTTGTCCACATATTCTATGTTGAACTCACTCAAGATCATCACCCATTTAGCAATCCTTCTTGTTAAAGATGATTTTGCTAATAGGTACTTTAGTGGATCTACCTTTGAAATCAACTTTACCTGTTTATTTAAGATATAGTGTCTCAACTTATGTGTCACAAATATGATAGAGAGACATGCTCTTTCTATGGGTGAGTAGTTCAACTCGTATCCCACCAGTGTTTGGTTGATGTAGCAGACCACTCTTTCTTTGTTATTATCATCTAGTTGTGCTAGGAGAGCTCCCAATGTTGCTTGTGTTGTAGACACATAGAGTATCATTTCCTTGTTTGGAATAGGTGGCATCAAGACCGAAGGATTAAGTAGATACTCTTTGACTTGTTGGAATGCTTGGTCACATCTCCCATCCCACTTGAATATGCTGTCTTTATGTAATAGATGGGTGAATGGATGACATTTGTTTGCCAGTTGTGTGATGAATCACCTGACGGATTGTAATTTCCCTTGTAAGCTTATCAGCTGCTTTAATGTATTTTGTGGAGGATCTCTTGTATGGGTTTTACCTTTGCAAGATATACTTCAATGCCCCTTCTTGATACTATATACCCTATTAGCTTTCCAAATGTTACTCTGAATACACACTTTTTCGAGTTAAGTCTCAAGTTATATTGTTCTAGCCTATCAAACACCTTTGTGAGGTTGATCAAATGGCTTCCCTTATTATGGACTTTGCTAGTATGTCATCCACATAGTCTTCCATAGTTGTATGCAACATGTCATGGAATATTGTTGTCATCACTCACTGATAGGTTGCCCTTGCATTTTGTAGACCAAATGGCATGAAATTCCAGTAGAAGGTCCCCCAAGCACAAGTGAGTGCAGTTTTATGCTGATCATTAGGGGATATGTTTATTTGATTACCCAAAGAAGCCATCCATTAATGATAGCATCTCATGTCTTGCTATTAGATCCATGATCATATCAATGCTTGGCAAAGGGAAGTCATCTTTTGGGAATGCTTTGTTCAAGTCTCAGAAGTTCGTGCAGATCCTTATGCCCAAAGTGGGCTTTGACAGTACTAGATTTGATATCCATTCTAGATAATTGATCGGTTTGATGAAGCCCACATCTAGTAGCTTCTTTAGTTCCACTTTTACTGACAATGCTATTTGGGGATGCATTTTCCATAGTTTCTACTTGATAGGTTTAGCTCCAGGAAATATGACCAAGTGGTGCACAACTAATGCTGGATCTAGTCCTGGCATGCCTGCATATGTCCATGCAAAGTTTATCTTTCTTTCGTTGATGAAATCTGTGAAGTTCACTTTCTCTTCAGGATCAAGTGACGCTACATAGTATGTGATGTTTGGGTTCTCTTTTGTGCCAACATTTATGGATTCTACTTCTTCCACTAGGAGCGTTGACTTCTCTTGATATTCAAAAATGGGGAGATTGAATCCTCCAGCTTCGGATGCCTTAGAGAGGTTTTCACCTTCAGATTCGTCCTTTATTTTCTTCTTTTCAGGATCCGATAGAGCCACATTGTGATTTTCTCCAGGGAATCTTGTTTTGATTTTTACATTATCTTTTTGACTTTTGCGACTAGAGGACACAATATCCCCACCAAAGTATGCTTCCTATTCGAGTTCCATGATGAACCCTGGTTTATGATCTCCTGTTGGTATTTCAGTTTTGAAGTCCCATAAACTTTGCAATTTGTTCATCATTTTGGAATTGATCTAGAACATGTGTGTGTTGTTGTTGGTCCCAATCTATCAACTGTGGGTAGCAGAGGGGTAGGCTATCATCATTATCTACAAAGATTATAGAGGTTGTTGAAATGGTCATTATGGCTTCGGTATAGTTCTCCCATTGAGTGTCTAGGTCCTCATCATTGGAGGTGACAAAGGAAGGAGAATCCCATTCATACTCGTTAGAGTCTATTCCAGAATAATAATAGTCATTAGGAATAGTTGATAGGTTGGGTAAGGACTATACTAATCCTAAAGTTCTCAAATAAGTCCTCGATGGGTAGATCATGGTCGATGAGGTGGTAGGTATCCAATGTCTTAACGCTAGTAGAAGGCACTCATTTCTTAAAAGAGGTTCATCGAGTTTTTGGAGTAACCATGTATTTTGAATCATTACCTAGTCCCATATTAGTCTTTCTCTGTTCCACTATGATGGGCTCCCATCTTCCTTGTTTGTGTAGCCCAAGGACACTTGTTCTATTGTATCCCATTTATTTAGCTAACTGACAACCTTTACTAATAGGATCAATTATAAGGGGTTTTGGCTATTCTAGCTCCTTTTGGTCTTTGTAGATCATGGACGACAAGTCTTCTTTGAATATTTCCTCACCCTTCATATCTCCCCACTTAGTAAAAATTATGGGTTTGGCTATAATTTTTACCATTTGAACATATTTGATCTCCTTAGGTCCTCCATAAACCTTGGGTGTTGGTGGAAGCATTCCAATACAAAATGCTTGATTGAAATGAAAATTTCCATTTCCTATGTCAAGTACTTGAAACTTAGTTTCAGGTTTTGGTTGCTCAATTATTGTGGTCTTAGTTGAGGTTGATGGTAGTGTGGAAGGGTCAACATATGAGAATGAATGAAATGATATGTCGTTGCTGGGTATACTGGATTTTATTATATTTCTCCTCCAATTTTGCACAAAAGTGGAATGGTTTAGGATCAACATATAATGTAATCTCCTTTCCTTCATTAGGAAACTTTAGAAACAAATGAAAGGTTGAAGGAACCTCTTGTAATACATGAATCCAAGGGTTTCCTGGAAGGAGGTTATATGGTAACTCAAGATCTAGTACCTGACATGTGGTTTTTGTGGTGGTTGGTCCTATCTACACTGGTAGCCTGATTGTCCCTTTTGAATTCATTTTGAGGTCATCACAGGCCCTTATAGTAATGATTTTCCCCTTGCCAATCACATCATCTAAATACCCCAACTATTTAATAAATTTCAAGGTACAAATGTTTAGACCTGCACCATTATCTATCAACACCGTTTTGACCATATGTTTGTGGACACCGAACTCTATGTAGAGGGATTGGTTGTGGAATGACTTATGTGGAAGGTCTTTCTCAGAAAAGACTAAATGGTGATTGGCCGTGATCTTACCAACCAAAGCTTGAAACTGATTAGGATCGAGGTTGTTAGAGACCAATGCTTCCAATGTTTTTTCTAGTATTTCCATATGTGCGAGTGATAATTTTAGTAGATTTAGGATAGAGATCAAGGTGAGAGTCTTCTTTAGTTGTTCCACAATGCTATAATCATTAGATGACTTAGTTGTGGGTTTAGGTGGGGCTTCTTATATTGTGAATTTCCCTCGATGAGTAGTTACGTTACATTTGGGGTCCCTACCTCTTATAGTCAACACATTGACCCTCGTGTCATCTGCTTGGGAGAGGGTACCTAGGATGGTGTCTCGATAAGTGTAGTTATCATTGTGATATTCTTGGTCTTTCCCTTTGTCATTCTTTTTAACATGGTTTGAAATAGGATTTGTGTAGATCTAGAGATCTTTGTTTCCAGGATGATGTTCTATATCGACTTCTCCCTTGTCGATGAAGTCTTGTATTGTGTGCTTGAGTCTCATGTAGTTGTTTGTTGTATGTCCTTTGATTTTTTGGAACTCACATAAGTCCTTCTCGTTGTACCATGGTATTTTGAAGCTTAGATCCTCATAGTTTGGGCAATCATTGACCTTGATGAGGTTTTGTTGTACTAGTTTACACATGCTCGTCTCAAGTGGCTCTCCTAAAGCAGTGAACTTTCTCCTTGGTTGATCATATTGCCTTTGTTTCCATCCTTGGTTTATCTGTTGGTTAGTTTCTTGGTTAATTCAGGGACAGGCAAGTTGATTGCTTTGTGTACTATTAGGAGCGTAGCTCGTTTGTGCAACTTGAGGTTTGTTTTGTGGTGTGTTAGGATATTGCCCACTCCACACAACTCTATCATCCACCACCTCATGGTCGGTGAATTTTTTGTTTTTGGCCCAAATCTTAGGTCTGTCATTTGAACTAGATATATTATTGTTTGGATTGTTTAGTTTAATGACCCCCCTTTCTATGAGATCTCTCTCAACATGCAACCCGTTTTCAATAGTCTCTTGAAAGTTTGTGAGACATAGCATAGTGAGTTGATATTTAATGTCTGCTTGGACATTGGAAACAAATATGTCTACTAGTTCCTTGTCGGGAATGGGCCACCTGCATCTACTAGCCTTATGTCTCCATCTCTGTAAGTAGGAGGTAAAGGATTCTCCTTGACTTTGTTTAATCTTGTATAGGTTTGTGATGGTGACATCCTATTCTATATTGAATGAGAAATGATTTACGAACTTGGTAGTTAGTTCATCAAAAATTTTCATTCCCAGTGGTAGATGGGAGAACCATTCCATAGCGTGTCCTGTAAGACTATGTGGAAAGAGTCTCACTAAGTAAGAGTCATTTTTTTGCACTTCCATGCAAGCAACTGAGAAATCTCGCATGTGTTCTACTAGATATCCCTTTTCTTTGTATTTATCAAACTTTGGTATTTCAAAGTTTTTTGGAAAGGGGAGCATAGTAATAGAGCGATGAAAAGGAAATGCATATATCCTATAGGGTATAAGTCTTCTTTGGTTTTCCTACCTACATGTCTGATATCCTTTGATTCATAGCTTGTAGTTGCATGTCCACCTTTGTTTTTGGTATATTTGTTTGTGGGTCTTGTGTGTAGTAACCTTGTTGTCCTACTATGTTTGTTTGATTAGAGGTTGGGTATTGTGGAGGTACGAGACCTTGGTAACCATGTTGGATGGAAGGAGGGTTGGCTCCTTGTTGAATTTAAGGAGGGTTAGCTCCTTGTTGGATGGAAGGATGGTTAGCTCCTTGTTGTATGTAAGGATGGTTAGCTCCTCGTTGGATGGAAGGAGGGTTAGCGGCTTGTTGGATGTAAGGAGGTTTAGCTCTTTGTTGAATTTTTTGAGGAGGGGTACCTTGATAGTGCATTGGTGGTACACCTTGTTGTTCAGGTGAACTATATTGAAGGTTACTCTAGTGGTGCGTTGGCAGGATACCTTGTTGTTGGGGTGAACTGTATTGAAGGTTACCCTGGTGGTGCATTGGTGAGATACCTTGTTGTTGGGGTGAACTATTTTGAAGGTTACCCTGGTGGTGTGTTGGTGGGATACCTTGTTGTTGGTGTGAATTATTTTGAAGGTTACCCTGGTGGTGCGTTGGTGGGATACCTTGTTGCTGGGGTGAATTGTTTTGAAGGTTATCCTAATAATGTGTTGGTGGGACACCTTGTTGATGGTATTGTTGATTGGGAAGGGGACCCTATGGCCCACCTTGTTGATGTTGATTGGAAAGTGTACCCTATGGCACACCTTGTTGTTGGTACTGTTGATTGGGAAGGGACCATGTGACCCACCTTATTGATGTTGTTTGGAAAGTGTACCTTGTGACACACCTTGTTGTTGCTATTGTTGATTGGGAAGGGGACCATGTGACCCACCTTGTCGATGGTACTGATTCAGAAGGGGACCATGTGACCCACCTTGTTTTTGGTACTGATTTGGAATGGGACCATGTGACCTACCTTGTTGTTGGTACTATGGTGGAAATTTCCCTTACTGATTTTGTACATTTTGAGAAGGGTCAATATATGAAGCATTTTGAGACATGTATTATCCTAGTGGTGTGTTGTTACCTTGTGGTATGTATTGATATGGACTCCCTTGATATTATTGGGCTACTGCTACTTGTTTGATTTGGGTTGGTTTCCTAAACAAAGGGTTTTCCATTGATTGATCATTGCCTTGTGAGAAGACTAGTGGCATGTTTGGAATCTCTAGTGGTTTAGTTATTTATCTCATAATTGAGTTATCTCCTAAGGGAATGAGATGAGGATCTTTAAGACCTTCTACATTAAAGTCTATAGGCAACTTAGCACCACTTTGTGCTAATTTGAAGAAGTAGGTGTTTGGATCCTTTCTTAGGAGTTTGTCTATCAATTTAAGCACCTTAGGATTGTTGGAGTGTTGGAATAATTCTTCATCATTTATTTCATCCTCACTATATACTTCTTCTATGACCACGTCCCTTGGATTTTGGTTCACTCTATCCATCACTTCTTGTTGTCTATGGATTACCTTTTCCTCACTAGGTGCTTTGTTTGTTGTTGCTTTGAACATGGGTTCGTTTTGAGGAGTGATAAGGTCATTTGGTCTATAGCCCCATGGGTCACTTCCTTTGTTTGTGGTGTTTGTTGGGGGTATGCTAGAACTACTTTTTTTGGCCTCCATGTGTTTTCTATGTTTTGATCTCGTAATTTTCATAAACAAGTGCCAATATTTTGTGAACATTTGGTGATTTCTAACTATGAAATGAACTAATCCTTTGTTTTTAAGATTTTCTATTTTAAGGAAATGAAAATGCGTTTGTTTTTGGGATTTTCTATTTTAAGGAAATGAAATTACATTTGTTTTTGGGATTTTCTATTTTTGAAAAGGTGATATATATTGCCACACGGGAGGTGGTAATACGCGACTTCCAACCATAATATCGGTTCTTCGCTCTTGTTTGTCTAGGATATTTGTTGCATTTCTCCACTGGGTTGGTGTTTCTTTTGTCTCGAATATGAAGCTCCTCAAACTGTTGATGATATTTGTTTGTGCACCTTCAATATGCATGAAGTTTGGTTGTATGATAGGTGCTATAAGGTTTGGTTGTTGAATTGGAGCAATTGGATGCCAAATGGTCATAAGGTGAATGATGAAAGTGTTGGTGTTTGATATGATCTTTGTGATTCTCAAGACCCTAAGGTTTGAGCGATGTTTTGGGATTACGCTACTTTTGGAACTCAAAATGCTAAAAGGTTTGGATTGATATTTCACTTCTTTTTCTAGAGGATATGTTGTGATAAATTTACTTAAAATAGCCTTGAGGTTCAAGCAAATGTTGATATCTTAAAAGTCTGAGTGAAGGAATGATCCAAGTTGTTTGTTTTGATTTTTAATTTCTAAAAGTAGGATGATGTATTGGATTTTGCAAATGGATGATGGACTGATTATGATGCATCTTGGGAGTCTAATTGTTTCATCCTCAAAGGATTGTGAACTCAAATTCAGATTGGTTATCCGATTTTCATCATAAAACATAGCAAAAGCAGTAGGTTTTAAGCAAAAGTGGCTAAAAATTCTATAATAACCTCCATAAATTAAGCTTAATTAAAAACACAATTTACACATCATCACACATACAAGGATGACATGTGTCCAATGCACAATAAAATGATAGATAGTTATATTGAAATATTAATTTAAAGTACATGTGTCATTTATAAGGAAAAACATATGGGAATATTTCCCTTACAATAGACCTCTTAGTCGATAACAAACTACACAATATATTGAAAACTTGTGCCTCCTTGACAGGATCTCTTCGGCCTTGAAATTATTTGAATAACTTGAGTGTGAGAAAATTGTGGGAGCGCATTTCCGCCCTACTACGAAGTGAAACACTTCCCTAGAATTCTTCAGTCCATCGAAGAATACCCGAACCCAACACGTGGAAGACTAGCAATGCAATTCTGAATAGGAGTAATGGAATATGTGTAGTAAGTCATATCATCATCAAACATAACATGATCATCACATAATTCATACCAATAACATCATCATGCTTGACGTTTGTGCTCATACAAAAAATAGTCACGAAGACTTCATGTTAGATTATCGTCAACATTGCTAAGTCCATCATTTCTTTAAACAACAAGTAATCTTTGCAAATACTAATTTTCTATCAATTTTACATGACTACTTGCATGTAAATCATCCAAAAATATTTTTATAAGTACATATAAAGTAATGAAGTGGATCAAATGCAAGAACTTGCAAGTACAAGCATGGAAGTGAATAAAATATGTAATATTAAATAAAGAAGGTATAACTCATGTATGTATATATAAACATATATATAGGTATATATATGAGTATACATAATTAAGTAAGTAATTCCATACCACATTAAATCCTATCCAATTATCATGAGGAAATACGTTCAATGAAATTTATGAGCAAGAATTACCTTTCTCACATGGAGAATCATAGTCAAAATTTTGTCCAACAATCATTCCATCTCTAGAACAAATCTTCAAAGACATCTAGGAATGCAACCAACAAAATTTCATTTACATAAATATATAAAGGTTCATAAGAACTCTATTGATACTACCTTTAGTATTCATCTCATTTTCTACTATAGTCTAAAGAGAAGATTAACAATTACAGTAAGAGTTTGAGGTTCATTACCCTAATGCCCCTTTCTATCTAGTCCAAATCTACCTTAGCTGGATTGAGTGGATAATAATATATTGCTAGGTAGACACCTTTGGAACACATAGCAATTCATCTTAATACATTTGAATGCAGTATCTACTCAATTGCTATCCATCATTTTGGAGCTTAACTCTCAAAAGTGGGCTTACATCAACAAGGAAGCTAGATCCCCTTCTTTCTGACGTGATTAGTGTGAAATCTAATGTTAGATAGGTTATTCACAAGTTCATTCAAAAGTGAGTTGCAACATCAAGAGATAGGTTTTTGGATAGAGCAACTATCTACCCTCTAGCAACATCTACCTTGAGGTGCTCTAGTCTACTAGGTGTTGCTGTTCAATCCAAACAAGCTAATATTCCTTACACCCATCTCTACGAAAAAGTAATTCAATCTACTTAATAAATCTAGAAGAATGATTCAAATGGAACTGATCCATACATTATCCAATCATATCATACACATGACTCGTGGCTACATTCAACATAAATCATTATCCATTTAAGAATGAATTCAACAGTAACAAAAGAAGGTATGTCACAAGTATGTGTATGTACATAGACAAGGTTCTATGTGCATACATTTATATGTGCCAACTTAAGTTATAAATTTGTGCATACATTTTGAAATAAAAACCATTAAATCAAATTGCTAACATTTAAATAATGTTCCTTTTTTGACACTTCGTTTGTCAAAAATTCAAGAAAGTAATGAATCTAGAACAAGTCTGTTTTAACAATTTCTCACATAATGTTGTGCCATTTGTTTCAAAACCAAGTTGTGATATTCAAACGATGTTGTTTACAAATAAACACTCACTATTTTTAATAGAATAGTGCTATTTATAACTAAACGGTTACAAAATGATGCTGTTTGTAAATAAATACTCACTATTTATAATAGAACAATGTTGTTTTAGCTAAATAATTGTAGAACCATGTAGTTTGCAAATACAAATTCACATATTTATAACAAAAAAATGCTATTTACAGATAAACATTCATTGTTTATAACAAAACAATGCAGTTTATAGCTAATCTCATACTAACAATAACAACAATATCTTAAATAAAAGAGTTTGCAAGTTTTTGTGCCATTAGAATTTATTTTTTAGAATCAGGCTAACCATTACTTCATACATGGATTAAAATGCCCATCATTCAGGGATTTCAACATATAATTGATAATGATATCCTTTATGCAAAATATAAGTACTATTAAACGACATGCTTGTCGTTGTGAGACCCCAAGCAATCATTAAGTCAAGAAGATAAATTCCCAGGGTTCTAAGAAAGAACTCGTGTTTGCTAAGGTCATCAAGAGAAGTATGAGCGATTAGGTCTCTGGTCGCTCCAAGGATTGAATATTCCTTACATTTTTGTTACAGTATTACCTTAACCATTCCAAGGCCGAATTCAAAGAATTTTCATAATGGCATATATATATTCAATCACACCTTTTGACATGCAAGAATGTATCTATAAGAATTTTAAATGCAACCCATCAATCCTACAGATCAAATCATACAAGGATATAAAGGATGATTACTTTGTTTGTTCATTGTTCGTAATGAACGATGTTGTCTTATGCATGCTACAACAATGAATTTATATGGCTTTAGGCTTAAAGCCTATTCTTATTCTTGACCTAGCCGATATGAACAACAAATATTTAAAAGAAAAGATATAGAGAACTATCTAAGCCATTCCCTATGGAATGATAAACAATTCTCTATATTATTTCATATAACTCAAAAAAATTGCAAATCAGATTCAAATCCGATAGCCATAAAAATGGTGGAGCTATACATGCAAGAATTATGGTGACAACTGATATTAACCATGACTACCTTGCCTCGACCATGCTTGGCTAGCTAGCTGATATGGCGATAAGGCATAGGGATCATCTATGCAAAGGTGGCCGATAGGCCATGCAACCTGAAATGGGGTCGATTTTACATTTTCAACCAGGCTCAAGTCATGTTCATTTGTAGATAGAAAATATTTTACCATTATTGTTATTGAAATTCAAGAAAATGGAAAGAAGATTGCAAGTATTGAAGAGATAATATTGGAAAATCTATTGTATTCTCAAATGAAATCAAGTTACCTCAAAATTGAGCTTTTTCCTAAGCTTGCTCTATTGTTTCCTCTCTCACTCGATTCAATTGCTTTCTCTTCTCATCGCCACTGTTGCTATCTCAGTTATTTTTCCTCCAAGCTTCATTGAACAACCCGTTCACTATGTGTTGGTGTCGATATTATGCCTCAAGAATAGCATCTTTCCTTCATTTCACAACGCCTCTACTAAGGGGCTATTTCAAATGATAATGGGCATTAATTGTTTTCCACCCACTCATAAAGTTTGAATATTTTCCTTAAATTGGGTATAGGCCACAAACTCTTAAGATTTCTCATGATTTGTTATTTAAATTGCACTAGTCCGATAGTGATAATATTGGTTTCAAATTCAAATGTTGAGAAATATAAATATAAATATGTATATATATATTTTGATATTCATATACATTCACTCACATATGTACGATCTTTAGTATCTATATATATGTTTATTTATAGATGTTCATGTGTTCATATATCAACTTTTGAATAGAAATGAACTTTTATTTCAAGTATCAATTGTTTAAATGAAGTGGCTTTTCTTATCCATTAAATAAGCCGTTTCAAAATATCAAAATTTTCACTCAACATACTGAATTTCCTTAATAATTTAATTTGTCATATTATAATTTAAAGGAAATTAAAAATTGGATTATGACAAAGTCAATTGTGGCAAGATTATGGTCAAGTGTGGCCAAACCAGAAAGGAAAATGCAATTTTTCTTTTCAAGTGTAGCCTCTGTGTCAAGTTTTTATGTCTGATGAGTAGTGATTGCAAAAGTGAACTTTTTGGTCAAAAGCGGCCTGATTTTTGGCAAGTGCAATTAGAAACTTTTGTCAAATGTGGCACAAAAAATGTCAACTATGGTAATATTTAGATCAAGCGCACTAATTTTTTCAAGACTGGCAGGTTTTTATCAGCAACTGTCATAAGACAAAGAGCAAAAGAGAGCTATTTTTATCAATTGCGGCCAATTTTTGGTCAACTATGGCACAAATAGAAGAAAAAGTGGCCTTTGTTCATTTTTTATTTTCCAATTTTTGTGTTAGCAGTAGCTTGGGTAAATTTGCAGTTTGAGTGACTTTGTTGATCTAATTTGAGATTTTACAAGTGATATCATGCAAGACAACAATCAAAAACTTATTTGACCCTAAAATGTCTATAACTTTAAGCACATTTCTTTCCACAAAAGCTCAATATTTGTGGAAGTCGAAATGCTAAAGTCATAGTTTCCAATGTTTACTTCATCCTTAATGCGACTTGAAATGCGAGTCTAAATATCCAAAAAATTTTAGGGATATTTTTTTCAGACATTCTTAAGGAGTGCAAATATAGGTCTATTTTCAAAGGATTCACACTACTTCAAAAGGGTTTGAAGTTTGAGAACTGTGTTAAATGCTTTTTTTGGTGTGTTCATTTTGATTCAAGCACAATGTTTGATGTTTCAAAGTAACCAGAAGATCTTGATAATTTTGTGAAGACAATGTACACCCTAGGGATAGACACTTGCTCCTAGATGGGCTTACCTCATGCCCCAAAGGGATGATTTTACATGCAATGAATGGAGAGTGTTTTAAGCTCAACCATAACTTGGACTTGGTAAGTAACTTCTCAGAATCAAAGTCTCGATGCACCACTTCAGAGAATGTTTTGGTTAAAAGGGGTAGCTTCTACAAACATTGGTTCTTAGTCATATTTCAAAATAAACTAGTGTCTATATATGTGATAATTCACTCAATTAAGAGGTCTCCCAACCCTTGTAGGGTTTTACATATCACATGGATATTGAGGGAGACTTTTTTTGGTATAGAACATCCACACTAGGTGGGTGATGAACTTTCCTCACACCCATAATTATTTATATAGTGGACGAAAAAAAAAGTACCGCTTGGGTCATTCCCTCTCACTAGTTGGGAGGCAGGCCCTCTAAAGGTATGCTTTGAAATGAAACAATGTGCAAAACTCAAGATGCTTTTCGTCACCCAAGGTCACCAAAGAGGTGTGGGGGGAGAGGATAAACACATATTTTGCCAAACATAGAATACATAGTATACACTTCATCACAATGTTCTTTTTAAATTCAAAAAGAGAAAAAAAAAAGAAAAAAGAAAGTAAAATAAAATAAAAAGAAATAAAAGTGTGTACAAGATAGCAATTTGTTCTTTTTTATTTGCACCAAAGTGGAATATTCTGGATTTCAGACAAAGAGATGATGATGTGCAAGACAAGAATTTGATTTGTTCATTTTAAGCACCAACCAAAGTGTTTTCTAAAGCCTTGTCTTAATGGTCAACAAAATAAAATCGTGCATTTGTCAACAAAATGAAAGTGTTTGGTCGAAAGAAAACATTTTTTAGAGCACCAAAAGGAATTGTTTATTCTAGAAAGCTTTGAAAAAATTATTTTTAGAGCACCAAAACGAAAGCGTGTGGATTTGTGGGGTTCTTTTTATGCACCAATTGAGAGCATTTTCTAAGCTAGAAAGCTTTGAAAAGTTTGTTTTAATAACCAATTAAAAGAATTTGCTAAGCTAGAAAGCTTTGAAAAATTAATTTTAGAGCACCAAAATGAAGTTTCGCTAAGCTAGAAAGATTTGAAAAATTAATTTTAGAGAACCAAAATGAAAGCATGAGGATTTGTGGGGTTCTTTTTATAGCACCAAATTTAGAATTTTCCTAACTATGAAAGCTTCTAAGAAAATTCAAAACTTCATCTATTCGCCTTCCTTGCAATAAAAGAGTTAGTAATTTTTTGGGTAAACTCATTCCATGCTCCTGTAAATCCTGCATAAAAGATGCTAGCACTTGTCAAACACTCAAATCAAGCCAACATTAATGTTAGAAATTGAAAAACAACTTGCAGATTTTAGATACAATTTTGATAGAGCAAAAGTGGCCTTGTTAGAAGTGAGTGCAAATGAAAAACTCAAAAGAGAACTCTATGTTTTAAGAAAAAGTGGTTGAAAAACTCAAGTGCACTTCTGTAATTTTGGCAAAAGCGTAAACATCATCAAAAGCGGCTAGAAAAAAGTTAGGTGTAGTTGAAACATGAAATCGATTGCGAAAAATTCCTGTAGCCTATGTGTGAATTTTTTTCGAATGCATTTCCAGAACCGGCAACTTCAAAATTTACTCATAAAACTATTAGTGCTAAGGATCGTGGTCCCATCAAGTGTGCTAGAATGTGTAAGGGGGGAAATCAAGGAATTGCAATGCGATCAAATTGAATGAATGGAAACTAATCTAAACAAACAAAAAGATGATTCATTCCCATTACTCATGAAATGAACGATATTGAAATTATTGAATTCAATGAACTAAAAGCAAATGAATCAAAGAACATACAAATGATTCAATAAAAAATTGTTGTTACCCATCTCATGTCGAAGTATATTTGTAAATATGTTGGATTGTTCATATCAATGAGAAGCCTCCATTGTACATAGCAAAAGATTCAAAAGCATGCAATGTCGTTGATTGAAGATGTGTGTAAAGATTTAAAAGGTCAATTATGGTTTCTGCATTACTTCATCATGCAAATTATGTTGATTCTTCGATCATTTTTGAGGATAAATGAGGTTGTTATATAGATTTTGTGTTTCAGAATGAATGCTCAAGATCGCATAGTAGAATATCCTGATCAATGGTTCAAAGATGTTGAGAGGAATTAAATAGGAATAATCAGTGCATTTTGATTATGTAATTGGTGTGATTGAAGAAATCATTTTGAGTGTTAAGTGGGATTTAGGAAATAGATTGAATAATTTGTGGAATTGAAGAATGGTTGATCTATTAGGAAATAGATGGACCGGTCGACTAGTCAGAGTGAGCAATTGGGGGATTGTAATTTTCTTAATCATGAAAGTGGGTGAGGATAATTAATTAATTGATTTAATTAATTAATCTTTTTGAGCTGAACGTGCAAATCAAGTTTGACTTTTACAAACAGTTGTATTTGTTTTATTTGATTTTTGATGATGTTTTGAATAATTTATTTAATTATTCATGTTTAGGGGAAAGTAACTTAATTAAACTATTATGTTTTAATAATTTAATTGAATTAGGGGAATAAAGTGAATTAGCGACATAATTAAATAATTGATGTTATTTAATTAATTATGAGGAATAAAGGTAGATTAGGACTTCATTAAATAAATGAAATTTATTTAGTTAGTAAAAAATGATGAAAAAATGAATTAATGTCATATTATTCAATTAATAGAGGAAATTAGGGTTTTTGATGTATTTGATGCTAAATATAGTGATATTATGTGATTATGATGTCGATGATGTGAGAATGTCATTCAGGATGTGTGATATGTGTTAGGTCAATTTTACATGTCTACAAGAAGAATGATGATACACATAGAAGAAGTTCATGAAATTTTTTCCATGCCTGTATCTAAGCACCTACAAGGGTAGCAAGGGTTCTCTAGGAAAGATCACAAACACAAAAATACAAGTACAGGAGAACACAAACACACATACAAATCTACACTATAGACAAAAAAGAGGTACCACCCTACTCCTCATTGACCAACATGTCGTCCTACTCCCAATATAGATCATTATAGGGGGAGGCTGGATGGGCCTGAAAGGGTGGGATAGCAAGGGTAGTACCCTCCAACTCAACTGCAACAAGGGCCAAGGAAGAAGGCTTCTCAAGGTCTTCTTCGCCGAGCTCATGTGACACAAAAGTCATCAATCTTGCAAAGATCGAGGACAAAGCTAGAATATCATCCATCAAATTAAACATGCACTTCACTAGAGTGCCATGTGTCAATTGGGTGGGAGAAGAAGGAAACGATTGGGATCCACTACTGACCTCATCAAGAGGGGCATTGAAAAACTCAGGATACATAGGGGTCACCTTCATCATGAGGATGGCACAAGCCAAGACAAAACCCACTTCCAAAGAGGGTGAACCCTTCTTCTAACCTCCACTTGTAGCGATGCCATCCTCCAACTTACACTTTAGTGGAAGCTAATGAATCCCCATAGAAGAAGTGGAAGTCGAGGAGGAAGAGGAAAAAGCTGCAATAGAAACCAATGTGGTGTTTGACATGTCTATGGGCTGAGAAAAGGGAGGGATGTTTGGCAGGGACATCAAAAGAGGGTGCTTCACGGAGGGAGCAATGAAAACCTACACCCTTTTGGGGTGGGGATCATCAAATATTTTTGGGGGAGTCGAAAGTAGAACATAGGCGATTGGAACCGAGGCTGGTACAACAAAGGAAGACAAAAAAACATAAGAGGATACAAAAATAGGGGCCATCGGTTCCCCCTCCATCTTCTATGAGGCTACATGTTCAGAGATGAGAGCCTTTCACCTATTCTTGCACTCATGCACAAGCCAGTTACATTGGCTACGAGCATTGGAAAACGTAGCCTAAGAAGAGACCAGAGGCTACTGCTCAGCCACAAGAGCATCCTTCACAACCATTTCTAGTGGAAGGATGGTCTCCTAGGTAGGAGAGGAGAAAGAAACACATGAGAAGAAGTAACCACAAGAAGAGAAATAAAAATAGGTGCCTCAATGGAAAGCCTCTTCCCATTCTTTACCTTAGGGGCAGGTAGAGAAGCAGTAGGAGGCTACGGAGGCCAAGACACAAGAGCAACCCCATGAGGACCTTTCCCCTTTCCATAGACAACGAGCATAGGATCTTTGGGAAAAACATGAAGCTCGAAGACCTGATGGTTCACTTTTCTCCATGGCACCATCACACTTCCCATGTGAGGCATGGGAGTAGGAGCTGAAGGTACCACAGTAGGGTGAGAAGCAGAAGCGAGAGCAGACAACACAAAAGAAGAAGGCCCTTGAATGCAAGAAGCTTCTCCTTCCCCTTTTTTTGGGTATAAGAAGTAGCTTGTTGCTGCAAAATCATGGAAGCCTCCACAAAGATTACATAGGGGGACACTAGATAAATAGCCTTCGAGGTTGAGCCCCTAGTCTTATACTTAATATAAGCCTTATATAGAAAATCTCAACTAGGGAGAGAGGTCCGACCGAGGTAGGCCATAAGTGATACAATGTGAAACCCCCATGTGATACTTAATAACTAGTTATGTGCACTACATGCACATAATCTTCTTGATTGAATTTGAAACATTTATGAACCACATAGGCGACATCGTTCATCGAGGTCAGCCAAGGGATACCCAACCTAACTCGAAACAAGTCAGACTCTAGAATGATAACAAATGAAGAATTAACAACCTTGGGTCCTACCAAGACTGACAAAGAAATAGATCCCAAAGGGGCAACAGATAATCCATCATGTGTATGAAGGGTGGTCTCTAACTCTTCATACCTCTCCCTATGTAAGTTGTTTATATACAGAGTCTCCCCCATTATCACATTGACTTGGCTCGTCAGATCAACTAAAATTCTAGTTACGACATTTCCATTGATCCGAGCAGGGATGTGTAAAGGGGATAACTCCTTATTGAGAGGCTCATCATGCAAGGTAAATTTTATGTCAGGTGTAGCACTCATATTTTTGGGATGGATACGTGTGAATGAAACCATGTTCACGTACTCAGATGGCACTAATCTAGATGATGTAGAAGATTGTACTAGCAAACAATGACCTACTTAGATTCTGTTTCCAAATATCCAAGAGTCCTTCTGCCTACATATCTAAGGGTCATAGACTAGGTCACAAAGATACACGCTTCACAAAACACAAATCTACAACACACCTAAGACACTATAGAAAGATTCTCCAATACTAAGAAATGAAAACAAGGAGTTCACGTCAGGTTCACCAAAAATGTAGAGTAGGGGGCATCGTCACCCCCGAGGATCTAGTTCATGGGAGAGCCTAAGGGAGCTAACTTCTCTAAACTACCTCAAGTTATTTGATGGGTTGAAAGAGAGGTTGAAAGGAAGGGAAAACAACACACTGTTTCCATTTTTCTAAAAGCAAGTATATCTAGAATTAGGTGAGCCGACGACAAAGGTTGATAGCAGACCAGATAGCTCACTATCTAAGGACGACAATGCAGGAATTGGACTTCAGCATGACATGCTAGCATCTCAGGGATGCACTGGCATCCTGTACAGACAAGGGTTTGGAATATAGATAGAAAGTGCAAAGGGCCTCCTAACAACCAAATTGACATAGTTTTATAGTTTGATAAAGAAAATGTAGGAAATAGAAAGTACAACAAGAAGAATATTAGAAACTACTCTATTGCGAAAAATGACAAAGAAAGAATAGGAAAAGATACCTTTCCACCCACGCTTCGATTCTTCAACTTTAACTTCAAAAGGATGAACCATGCACACACACAAATGAAAAAAATTTTTGGTTGTGTTTCAAGGTGTGCCTCAGTCAGACCCTCACTTTGATGTTCCCACCTCCATGGACAACCAAATATGAAATGAGATAGAGAAATTGATAAAGAATAGAAATAGAAATGACACTATCAAATAGAGTGCAAAGACAACCTAAATGATACACTATAAGACACAATGATGCAAAAAAAATAACAAGAGAAATATCACCTTTTCTCCTACTAGCACTCAAGGTTGAGAGGAAAAGATAACACCATGCTGAGAGAATGAATCTTCGTGAACTTGCAAAGATGGTGGAGTTACAAAAAGAATGTTGTAGAAGACAAGTAGAAAGCAAGAATCACCAAGAAGAGCTCGCAAGAGAGGGCTTGAGAGACAAGAAGAATGATCAAGAATTTGCAAGAGTGAATGAGAGAATTGCATGAAAGAGTGAAGGAATGAGTCTGAATTTCCAAAATGGAGGTAAAAGGTTGATTTTCATTGGTCAAGGGAGGACGAAAAACATTAGTTTCAAAACCAACAAAAACTGAATGCTTCTATAGATTCCAGGGGTAGGAATCTTGTCAGGATGTTAACGCGATGCATGAATGTTTGCGTGATGCGTGTGCATCCCTGATAGAAATTCCTCCACCGATGAAAAAAGATAAGGCCATGTGGAAGGAATAAGTTGACAATGCTGGGATTTGCATCATTCAACTTATAGTTTTTAAAGTAAAGGTAAAATAAATGGGGAATTTTCCTAGGGTGAAAATTCATGCCATTATAGTAACAAATTCTAGATTGAGGGATATGTGGTTCTAACCACCCTTGGGAAACATTGCTTTTAGTTTTAATTTCAAGATATTTGGACAAACATTTGACACTTCCGTTCTCTAGTCACACCTACCCTCTTGTATGAGGCCAAGGATTAAGGGCCTCTCTAGCCACACCCACCCTCTTGAATGAGGCCAAGAATTAAGGGCCTCATCCTAGGAAAGAAAGGTGAATGCTGATATCCAAATATCTAGATGTAAAATGGTAGTTCTCCATTTCATCATTCTTATAGAATTTGACATAGTGTCACTTATTACAACAATGAATTCAAAGGTGTGAGTATGTTACATGAGCTTAGATGAATGGGAAACTCTTAGATTATTAATCTTTGGTACTCACATTAAGCATCTAGATTGTACAAGTAATATGTATGTTGTGGAGAAATATGATATGCCAATGCCTCCTAGTTACTAGACCTAATAGATATTTACATGGAAATTTTTCATTCAAATAGATTTGTAGTACATGCACTTATCTATATAAGAGATAAATTGATGCAAGAAAATCTAGGTCCATGAGCAATCCTACATTAACCAAAATAAGAATAAAGGAGGTTAAGAGAATTTTGGGCTCCATGTTTGCATTTTGGACATGCTTGGAGGAGTTTAGAAGTAAAAAATGTTTCAATTAAGTTTTGAAAACAAAAAACACAATTGCATCTTTTGCAATTTATGAAGTTCACTTCTACAACAAGATATTTCAATGCTTTGTTACCTTCATCGACTTATGCCTATGTGTGACTTTGCTAACATCTACTTAAGTCACGTCATCAACATTTGTTTGTGCAACTTTTGTAGCAAGAAAATGGCTTCATTATCAACAATTATCTTCATCAACAATTAAGACACCTCCAACAACTACAACTTCAATCACATATAGATTGACTTCAACAATTGCATGTACTTCATTTTATTGACATTCAACTTTAGCAACAAGGAACTTTAATAGCATCTTCATCAACATATGGAAAAATTTCATTAGCTAGGAATGTTGAATTAAGTCAAAGGTTTTATTAAAGTGATTATCACTACCTTCAATAATATAATCAATTATAGTATGTATGAAGGACTAAACTATTAGTTTCAACTGGTGGCTAAATAATTCTTTTCATAACTGTTTGATGTTGATGTGGTAGAGAAAATTTGGAGTTGCTTCCTTTCTTGGATAAAATTTTCTTGAATTTTCTTTATGTCTATTTTTGCTCCCTAGCACTTAGCATTTGGTTATTTCCCTCTACATGATGAATATGTATATTCCTTGGTGGTCATTTTTTTCTTGTAGGGGTCATGAGGATGGTGTTTTAATATGAAGGCCATCATCTTTTGGTATTTGTTCATCCTCTTTTGTGTGATTGTTCTATCATAGTAATATGGGTAGACATTTTCTTGTTGGGGATATCTATTATTGATTGTGTGAATTTTTGGCTAATTGTATTTGCAATTATATTATTAAATAAATGCTTTTGACTAGAGGTACTATGAATTGGAAGAGGGTTCTGAAAGGTCCTTGAAACCTTTAATAACAAGAAAGAGAAAAAAGAACTTGAGATCATAACCTACAAAGAAATGGGCCTTAAAACCAAATAGACCCCTCAAGAAACAAATAAAAAACTTACAAAAAAGAGACAACCAAACCAACAATCATGGATGTTTGAATCCAAACCTCTCCAAAAAACTTTGAAGTGGAGTAAAATCTTGATCTGTATTACAAACCATCCTACTTTTTCTGAAGATCGAAACACAACCAAAGGACTTATAAGCTCAACATATAGTTTCCTCTTGTCCTTAATGAGAGATCCCCATGCATTCCCTATGGGATCCACAATAGTGGTGTCCAAATCCCCCCATTTCTTCCTAATAGCAGGGTGCACTTTAATCTCTAATCCACTTTCAACATTTTGAATCTCTTTCCCATAAATGGGAGAAGGAATTATACTTATTTGAATATGGCGCTTCTTCTTGATTGTAACATACCCAATGTTTACTCAACAATTTTCACCTAAGTTTTAACTTAGAAAGTGAATAACTCAAGTTTCCAAAAATAGAGAAATGAAAATTTCTTTTTCTAATAACATAATTGTACATTGCATAAATAATTCCACATGTCATTGCATAAATGAAATAACATAACATAATCCCAAGTAAATGAAACTCATCTTTTAAATATAGATTACAATAGATTCATGATCATATATATACAAATTCATAACTTACAAGAGCTCAAGGTCAAGGTACCCTCATCTGGATCATAATTCTTCTATTTTATGAGACTCAGTTTCCGACTTCAAGAGGGAGAGCGTCACCCAAATACTTTTCCTCCAACCATAGACTTAGTGGTCCCCCACACATCTTCTTAATCAAAAGTGGCCCTACACTTTGATGAAGAGTTTGGTATGGGAACCTCTAGTAATTACATCTGAGTCTCTAGTGTTGTGTCCTTCATAACATGCATGACCATACAACCATGGATACCCTCCAACCCTGCATGAAACTATTGCTAAGTTATGAAAACCCAAAGCACAGTGAACCAAAAAAGTGTAAGCAACAAATTTTCAATAACTTTGGCCAATTTTTTGATATATATAATCAATCTACTAAGGAAGTAGTGTCGTAAGTTCACCCACCTCTAACTTGACTTGGAAACCCTATTGACCTGTAATTAACTCTTCTCTTGGTTTTCTCCCAAGGTTAATTATCATAAACAAGATCTCTTTCAAAGTAATGACACATCAATGTCTAATTAATTGACCAAATAGGCTTGACACAAATCTCTTGAATACCCTGTTACATAATTGTAACAATATGGGTTTGGAAACTACCTCTTATTCAAGTTCTTTATTTCTAAGTCGATAAAAAACTTGTCTAGTTATCTTCTTCTAACTAGAGTACCCAAGTTACGTTCTTGCAACATTTAGGGTCTAGGTAACCGCCTCTAACTCAAGTCCTTAGTTTCAACCATGAGAGTAACTACTCACTTATTTTATACACAATTAGTTAATACTGATGACACCATTCCATTGAATAGTCACACATGGTTCAATCTAAAGCATTGACAATATATTTATATGTATAATAATCTAGTATTAAGCTCGAATTAAATATTAAATATTACTTCTTCGTATTAAGTTTCAGACTCTTTGTTGTCATACCTAATATAGCTTTGTCCTTCTAGGGCACAATAACCAATCTGGTTATTCATGACATTAAATATCATATGATTTGATTCAATATTAAATCTTTTATTCATAGCAATATCCAATAATAAGTCAACATATTAAGCTATTTAACCTTTGATAACTCAACTAAGAACCATTCGACTAATCTTCAGATTCCTCAAGGTTCCTTCCAAGTTATCATTCACATAATTTATATAAGGTACCTATGTTTGTATGTACATAGACATTCATATATATTTTCCTTTAATATGACACATATATTCACATGTTTAAATGTATGACAAGTTCATATCCAAACTAGAGAACATTTTCAATTTGAGAGATACATGTTCTTCCGCACCTTAAAATATCCTTGCATCATGGCTTTGGATTTTCGAGAATGTAAAGTCCTCTTCTTAAGATTAAATTACTGCGAATAGGTAATAATATAGACTCTTGGTCAAAATATAAAATAATATCATTCAATAGATAATAAGGGCGTATATACTTCTAATACATTTTCAAACCCTCTCATTGAAAAGCAATATAAACTCATTCAAACATTATAAATACAATACTACATTATTGGGATAATATGTTATTACTCTATTATCTTCTCTTTTTATGCTATTGTATCAAGATGATTGTTTTTGTTAAACACAACCTTAGAGAGAATTACCCTTCCAATGTGAACTTTCTTTCTCTCAAATATATCTAGAAATAATGCTTAAAATAAAGTATTGCATCATAACCTAGCAATGTTATTCGAGATAACTTCTTATTATGCTCATCTGATTCCTTAATCCAACTTATCTCTTTGTATTTCTAAATCAACTCCATGTGTAATTAGTCTAGCTATTTGTACATGCACCCACACACTTTCTAATAACAATAATTTGCACACAATGGTAGCACAAGAAATTTCAGACAATAATAAAACTTATAATTAGATTTAAAATGAGAAAGAGAAAGAGATGTTTAAACCATGTTTGGACTAAAATAGATTCAATCAAATTCTTGCTACTCCTTGCTACAAATGTGCTCAATGACCTAGCCTTAAACTTCTGCCTCCTCAATTCTCAACTCTCCTCTTTCCTATTGCTTCTCTCTGATAACTACAACTAATCAACTCAAAATTACAACCTTTCTCACACTTAAGACAAATTAGAATATAGATTTCCAATGCACTTTCTCTCAAAACTATAATCTCCTTAAAAACTTCACGAATACTCTATGCTCTCTTTACTAACTCTTAAATATGTTGTTGCTCATAATAACAAAGTGAATGCACAAAATGAACAACAAAATAGTGAGTTGTTTCTCTTCTTTTATATTGAAATTGGAGAGGTAGATTCCTTAAAGAAAGCTATAATTGATGCCACTTCTCAAATTTCTTACCAATCATGGAGTCAAATCATCTCTTTTGTTTGCCACCTTTTGTATTTAGACTCAGTCCAAATTGTTATTAAACCACGTTGGGATTGCATAATCAACACAATGCAAATTTCAGTTATGAAGACTTCAAATATAAAACAACTTTTTGCTTCCTTTGCCACAGTTTGGCTGGGAGCAACACCTCTGATGGATGACTGTTTAAAACATAGCAGAGAAATTTCTTTATTTGGAACATATGAGATCCAATCAAAAGAAACTTCCATCAATCATTTCATCGCCCCAATTGTGGGCTGCATTATGATTTTTTACTCAGTCAAACATCTTTATCTTGGTGTGGCAGTTTAACATTTACATAATGCATGATATGGCATAAAAACTTCACGACTTGCAATAGTGATATAAAATAGTTATAAGCAATGCCTTTGTGTGGCATGGCTACCCCCGAAACATTCCTCATGTGGCTTTTCTTCTCTTACAATATGACTGCCATCATGTATTTAAAATAACATTAATATATTATACATACATACACATATATATAAGTATATATATACATTTGTATATACATATACATACATACATATATATATATATAATAATAATAATAATAATAATAATAATGAAAAATAGGTTGGGATCAATTATAGAATGGGAACAAAGGGGTTATGATGGACCTATTTCTCACTATTTCATTAGGAAATGAGATCCCCACAAAGAATTGATTAACAACCTTTAGGTGAATCAACTCAATGTGAGAATATTCAGATTTCCCTATGCTTTGAGGACAAAGGTAAAGTACAAACAATACTTTTGGGAGGAAAACTAAAAATATCAAATCAACCTAATTATGCCAATTCAAACTTGCAACAACAATATAAAGCTCTATATTGACATAAACACAATTTTTTTTGTAGATCTGAAAAAGGAATAATAGTGTTTACCTGTCACAAAAAGTCACTTTTAGGAGGCTATCTAAGACTCATTTTCCCATGGGCAAATGGGTCTTTTGTCAAGGTTTTCCAACAACTTTTAGGAGCCTTTGATGTTGACATGTAGCTTTTGATTTGTCCAAGTTTTAGTGTCAGAAAGTCAGAAATAAGATTTGTAGGTTAGATTACGTGATTTGACAAGAAATTTGACAAATTTTCTAATCTTTCACTTCAAAAGGTCTTCAATCCTTCTTCAACCTAAATTTTCAACACACACACAAGAGGGAAAAATTGTTTGTTTTTGGTAAATGGGGGTTTGCCTTGGTCAAACCCTGTTTTGGTAATTAAACCTTGAATTGAAATAAAGAATGAAAGAAGTAATGATGAATGAAAAATATTATGTTACCACTCAACAAAAGCTTGAATAAACCTTTGGATGTAGAGCTTAGAAGGTCTGAAACTTGCATGAAATGACTTCAATGGATGTGGATCTTGATCCTTGATATAATGCTTTGAATACTTGAACTTGATCTTGAAACCTACATCACAATATTAGCTCCAAAAACATGCATGATGCAAGAAGAATTTGACATGATGATTGGATCTTGAATGCTGCAATAAATATTTGATATATTTTCTCTTGGATGCTCTTGATCATTAAATTTTCTCTTGTGAAAATTTTCTTAAAAGTGCTCTTGAAATCTCTTGAAAATGCTAGGTGAAACTTAGAAAGCAACCTTGTATTTATAGGTATGTATCCTTAATTTCTCGAAATTCAAATATTACAAGCCAACATTGAAATATGGATTTAGGGACCTTAAAATACCGCCAAAAACATATTTTAAATTTAGGTTCAAAGGCCTAGGGAGGACCCAAATTCAGCCATGGGCGAATGGGTCCCAAGTCCCAGGTCCCTATTATTGGAACACACATTGCTCAAGGTAAAGTGTTATGTGTTGGCATTAATTATTGTCGGGTTTTCCCTTTGGAAAATGCAATTTATTAGGCTTGTAAATGAAAAATAGGGCATAATTAAGTCCAATTAATTAGGAGGGCCCAAACAAAGTATGAAAATGTAAAAGGATACATTTTTCTACACTACAATATATATATACACATATTTATATTCATATAGCAATCACTTAAATATATATATTAATATATATATATTTAACAACCACACACAAACACACACACACACACACACACACGCATATATATATTAATATATGTATTTATAACATTCACATTAATATATGTATATTAATAACACTTAGTTAAATATAATAATACATATATCAACATATATATTTATCCATTCAAGTGCCTACATATGTATTACGCATGTACGTATGATAATACATATATATTATTATCTATGTATACTCATACCTACATACTCACACACACATATATTCCACCACATATATATGCATATATATTCTATATATACATATCCATATATATATATTTAAATACACAATATATAGCATATGCTAATCACAAGATTTAACACTTTAACTCAAATTGACTTAACGATCAAGATTAAAGATAACCAAACCTAGCTTTCCTATCAATCAAAAAGCTATCGACTTAGGCTTAGCACTTATCGAAAAAAATCAGATTGAATCGACAAGGTTCCTCTAACCTAAACAAATGACTGTGTGTATACTCAAATATATATACCAATGGTTCTCATACCAACCACCTCTCCTGGGTGATACTTTCCCTCTCCCTTTGGAGGATTCAAACCTTTCCTACATATAAATTAGAGCAATATGTTCATATTTATTTGATAACATATAAATCACACTCATCACATAACATAATCATCATTAAAGCATTTAAAAAGTAATTTCATCATAATGCATATTCATACATTTCATTCATCCATTGAACATCATCAAGACATAATCTTGCATTTATAATCATATTTACTCATAAAGGTAAAAGTAATTTGGTAATTTAGAAACAGGGTGTAACATATCCTCCCCCTTAAGAATCATCATCCTCAATGATGTAAAGTATCATAGAATATAGATAAAGTCCCATAAAGTTTTTACTTTCAATTTTCAAAATCATGCAAGAGATGGATTTTTTTTCCATTTAATCTCATTATAATATTTCCTCATAGCACTATCCTCTACAAACTGGTCCCATTGGACCTTGCATTGAGTGATCCTGCTAATACACTAGAAGAACTTGCATGATTCAAGAAATATTTATCTCTTGAGAACTATCTCAATGTAGGCTTAGCATCATCACAGTTGTTCTGCCTATCATTCTTCTCTGCTTATTTATCTTCTTGATCAACCTGCTAAATTCTTCCATTTTGACAACATTTTTGGACTAAGGCTAATCCTATTTTCCATCTTATCCCAGCTTATAGGAATTCAACACTTACTTCTATGTAATGTTTCAAATGGATCAAATTTTTATCGTAGAATGATAGGAATTACTATAATAAGAATATTCTACAAATCCACCAGGACTTGGTTTACCCTTTTCGTCTCTTATCTATCTCAGGGTGATAAGCCGAGCTTATATTCAATTGAGTTTTCAACAAGGTGAATATGGTTTACTTAAAACCTTAACAATGCATGTGTGTCCCTATATGAGATAAACTTCTCAGGAACACCATGCAACTAAAACACTTCTTGTATGAATTTTCAATTATGACCGGTGCCCCACTTGTCAAAATTTCTAGTATGAAATGGGCTACCTTGGTGAGCATGTCCACCACTACCAAAATAACATTATGCCAAATCCTTGACAAAGGAAGATAAAAAACTATACTAATGATCCGTCACTTCTTCTCTGGAATTTCATGAGAATATAGAAGTCTTGTTAGGTGATGACATCTCATCTTCACCCTCTAGCATTCTGGAAAACTTGCTACAAACCTTGTACTATCTCTCCCATTTCCTTCCAAAAATATAGTGGTTTCACATCAGTCAATAATTTTATCATTCTAGATTATCCTAAATATGGCACCTATTAAAATTATTACCACACTGTATTCCCTAACTCCTAAGAGTCTGGTACTTAGGTTCTTCCTTTGATTCTTAGTAGTCCATCCAGATTAAATGAAACATCTCCCTTGGACTTCTATAACATTTGATTCTTGAAAATATAATGAATAGATATCATTGAGGATATATGTCTCCTTTGATTTAGGACATCCACAACTTGGTTTTTCTTGCCCTTTATATAATTGATTTCAAAATCATAGTCTGATTTTAGCTCAAGCCATCTCCTCTAATGAGCATTTAGGTTTGGTTGGGTAAGCAATACTTTAGACCATGCTGGTCTATTTTTATCTCCAAAAGTTGTCCAAACAAATAATGCCTACATAGGTACCAAGCATGAACAGTTTCTGCTAGCTCAAAATCATGTGGAGCATGGTTTCGTTCATATATCTTCAATCCCTTAACTTATAGGTGATAACTTCCCCTTCTTGAGTAAAAATAATGCCTAATATTTTTCCAAGGCATGAAAGATAGCCATAAATTGGCCTTCTAAATCATGAAATAATAGTATTAGTATCATAATTAATTCTCTTTTATTTGGTCAAAAGCCTCTGATTTTTTCTTGACCATTCAAATCTTTCATAATAGCTCCTTTAGTTAAACCTTCAACTCCAACAACCTTGTTGTGGTCATTGGGTACAAAACTTCAGATATAAGGTTTTTGATTCGAGAACCATGTCTATGGAGAAGTCAAAAGTTTTCTTAGGCTGGGAACACATCATCAAATTTTGTTGAATAGGGTACATATCTGTATCTTATCCTTTTCTTGATCCATATACTTCTCTTCTTCCCCTCCTCAGTGTTTTCAAGACATAAAACAATATATCATTTTAAAAGTTGAACTCTTGTAATCTTCTATATTTTCTCTGTTGCAAGAATGAAGGTGTTTTCATTGATGTCAACTGGTCAATTGGTCATCAACTATTTGATGTTGTCATTAATGTCATGGATGCAGGTTATTGGATGTATATGTTGAGGATATTGAGAAAATTATATTGTAGAAGGTTGCAGGTGTTCAATGGTTGCTCCGAGTTTTTCTCCTATATTTGTGTGGTTCAAATATGTTGATCATGGTTGTTGGAAGCTGCTATATCCATATTTTTGGCTTCTGATTCATTGCATAGTATGAGTTGTGTTCACTAGTTGTGAAATGTGGTTTTTTGTGTATCTGGCTGAGGTTTGGGAGAATTGCTGTTGGTATAGATTTCTCTTTGGTAAAGTCTTATGATTTACGGTTGTAGAGTTAAGTTGTTATGATTGTGTTGAAGATAATTTTGGTATCTGGAAGGATCGTGCTTAATTGTTCTATGTGTTTTACACTAGTTTGGTTGACCTTGTGTTGAACACTATCTTTGAAGGTGATGAAGCATGTTGGATCTATTTGGGTCCTCATAAACCATGTGTTTGGTTCACCCTCATTCTAATTCCACCCTAGGATGGTTTGGCACCAACCTAATTTGAATTTATTGACGAATGGCTAACTTTGGATATGTTTCAAAGTTGAAGAAGGTATAAATAGAGGATGAGTTAGTGGTGAATAAGTATGAAGAGATATAAGTGCAAAGAAATAGAGCAGATAGATGCAAATCAATGTGTGTGTGTGTGTGTGTGTGTGATGTGAGTGTGGCAGATCAATGCAAATTCTAAATGTTGAGTTTCTAGATGCAGTGAGCTGAAGGTGTACTCTATCTTTCATGCATGTCTGCAAGTGGTT
The DNA here is from genome assembly GCA_007115665.2 of Sequoiadendron giganteum. Classification (NCBI taxonomy): domain Eukaryota; kingdom Viridiplantae; phylum Streptophyta; class Pinopsida; order Cupressales; family Cupressaceae; genus Sequoiadendron; species Sequoiadendron giganteum. The sequence continues at coordinate 374,025,850 of CM021108.1, read as the reverse complement.
GAGAAAATTGTGGTGGAAATATTTATTGCATTGAGATTTTATTATCTCTATAACATATCTCTTCTATCTTCTTTTTATCTCTATGGAAGTGAGCCCTTTAGGTGGTTAGCCCTGTTGGATAATGAGTCTTGATCTGGACAGTGAGTCATTGTATGGTAGTGAGCCTTGTTTGGCAGTGAGCCTTGTTCAGGAAGTGAGCCTTTGTAATCGGTTTTGAAATTCTCTATAGTGTGAGTTAATCCTCACTGTGGTTTTTCACTCATTGGGTTTTCCAAGTAAATCTTGTGTTGTGTTTATGTGATGGTTTTTAGTTTTTGGACTTGCACTTAATGTTTTATCATTTTAAGCAGTGTTAAGGATTTGTTCCAGTGGATGATTTAAAGGTTTAAATTTGTTACAACTGATTCACACCCCTCTCAGTTGTCTTAATCAAAAATTAGTATCAGATCTAGGTTCCTTGGAGAAGAAATTAACTACTTAAGGAAGGTCCAGGATGGCTGGAAAAGTTATGATTATCTGAGGTTCAATGGAACTAATTATGCTATTTGGAAAATACTGATGGAAGAATATCTGGAGTATAATGGATATGATGTGGAGAAATCTTACAAGAATACTTAAACTCCTCCTACTAATGGTTTGAGTACAGCTGATGAGATCAAGGCACATGAAGCGAACAATAAGGTGAAGTACATTTTGAAGAATAGTCTTATCTATTTCGAGTTGATTAAAGTGTCGAATCTAAATATTTCTAAGGAAGTATGAGATGCTTCGGAAAAGGTGCATGAAGGTGATGAAAGGGTCAAAGAGGAAAAGTTGTAGGGTTTGGAGACACAATTTTAGCTCCTACATATGTCAGAAGATGAGAATGCTAAAGCTTATGTACAAAGATTGGATGAGGTAGTAGTTGGAATGTGAGGACTTGGTGCTACTGTAGATGAAATGAGGATAGTAAAGAAGATTCTTAGAACTCTCCTTAATGCTTAAAAAAAAAATCTGTGTGATACTGAAGAACATATAAATTACAAGACTTACACTAAATATCAGTTGTTGGAAACTTTGACATCTTATGAGATGAGAAAACCGAATTTGAGAAATGGATCCAAATCAGAGACTGCTTTTAAGGCTACAAAAGCTGAAGATCCGGATGAGGAAAATATTGATGAAGTAGAAGCTAATTTTGTGAGAAGGATGAGGAAAGGATCTAACATGTATGAAGGTAAGTTTCCCTTTAAATTCTTTAGTTGTGGAGTAATAGGTCACTATGTTGTAAAGTGTCCGGAAAGAGCCAAGAGGAATAAACAAAGATATGAGAAAGAAAGGAAAGGTAAGAAGATCAATAGAGCATGTTATGTGAATGCGAATGCTAGTATATCTAATGAGGAATCTGATTATGGAGATCCTAATGACAATGAATGCTTATTCTTGGCTATTAAAGATGAACCTACTTCTGCTAACTCTGAAAAATAGGTGAAGGAATGCCCTCCAAAGAAGGAGAAAAAAGATGGTACTGTAATCTATGCCCTACACGCTAAACAGGAAAATAACTATTAGGTTGTTGACAATGGTTGTTCACATCACATGATTGGTGATAAGAGTAAGTTTATCAAACTTGAAAAATATGATGGAGGCTTAGTTATGTTTGGAGATGATACTGGTGCTAAGATTTGTGGGATAGGTTCAGTAAGTTTTGATGGAAAGCATAATATTGATGATGTCTACTATGTTAAGGGTTTCAGGAATAATCTCTTGAGTGTTGGAAAGATTTGTAGTAAATGATATAATCTTGTATTTGAGGATGAGAGATGTGAGATCAGGAAAGGATCCAAAACAATGATTGTTGTGGGAAAGAAATCTGAAGGAAATATCTATCAACTTAAGGGTGCTGATGGATGATGTTTTATGACTCAGATCAATAACAGTTGGTTGTGGCATCAAAGAATGTGTCACATGAGTTTTGATAACTTGGAAAGGATTAGTGCAGTTCAAGCCATGAGAGATTTACCAAGGATTACAAAGTCAGTTAATACTATTTGCAAGAATTGTTAGTTTGGAAAGAAAGCAAGAAGTCATTACAGATCAAAGGGACAATCTACTACTGGACTACTGGACTACTAGATTTAATTCATTTAGATATCTATGGTCCTATAAGAGTGAGAAGTATACAAGGTGAAAGGTACTTTATGATTTTGATTGATGATTATTCTAGATACACATGGATTACATTTCTTAGAGATAAGTTTGATGCATTATATAGATTCAAGACATTCAAAGCTATGGTTGAAAATGAAGTGAATTTGAGGATAAAATGCTTAAGGTCTGACAGAGGTGGAGAATTCACCTCCCATGAGTTTAATATGTTTTGTGAAGTGCATGGAATAAAGAGACAATTATCTGCTCCAAGAACTCTTTGACATAATGGAGTTGTTGAAATAAAGAACAAAATAATTCAAGATGCCGCTAGATCAATGATTACTGAGGCTGGTTTACCAAAATTTTATTGGACATAACCTATTCACACTACTTCTTATGTATTCAATCGAGTTCAAGCAAGAGAAAATAGTACAAAGACCCCCTATGAGCTATGGTGTGGAAGAGTTCCTACTGTTAAGTATTTCAAGGTATTTGGAAGCAAATGCTATATAAGATGGGATGAAGAAACTTTGGGAAAATTTGATGTGAGAAGTGATGAAGGAATTTTTCTTGGATATTCTACTAAAATAAAAGCTTATAGATGTTCCAATAAAATACTGAGAAAGATTGTAGAAAGTGAAAATGTCAAGGTTGATGAAGTAATGAAGAATTCAATTGATGTTGATGGTTATGTATCTGATGAATCTGATTGCGTAATAATTGAAGAAATTATGGAAGAATAGGAAAACAATGAGAAAGAGAAGCAAAATGAAGAAGAATAAAAAGAATAAGAAGCTCTGGTGGTGTACCCTAAGACACCTAGATATGTGCAAAATAATCATTTAAAAAGTCAGATCATTGCATACAAGACAAAAGGAATATTGACAAGAAGTAAAATTGTTGTTGGTGAGGTAAATTTGTATTTACTTTATGAGATTGAACCGAAGACTATAAGTGAAGCATGTAAAGATGAGTATTGGATGGAAGCTATGAAGGAAGAACTTATGCAGATTGAGAAGAATCAAACTTGGGAATTGGTCCCAAGACTGGAAAACAAAAAAATTATTGGATCAAAGTGGGTACTCAAAAATAAGCTAAATGAGAATGGAGAAGTGGTTAGAAACAAAGCAAGGCTTGTGTGTAAAGGTTACTCACAAGTAGAAGAAATAGATTTTTAGGAGAAATTTTCTCTAGTGGAAAGAATGGAAACTATAAGGGTGTTCTTAGCATTTTCTTCTCATAAAGATATCAAGGTATATCAAATGGATGCCAAGTTTGCATTTTTGAATGGTGAGCTAGAAGAAGTCTACATGGAACAACCAAAAGGATTTCAGTTGTCAGTTCAATCAGATATGGTGTGCAGATCAAAGAAAGATTTATATGGGTTGAAGCAAGCTCCTAGAGATTGGTATGTGAGGCTAGAAATGTACTTGATTCAACAAGGTTTCAACAAAGGTACGTCAGATAGTAATTTGTATTTTAAACTTGAAAATGACAAAATCTTGATTGCAGTTGTATATGTTGATGAAATTATTTTTGGAGGAAATGAAACTAGATGTCTAAGATGTTTGCGGAAGAAATGAAAAAATATTTTGAGATGTCTATGTTTGAAGAGATGAATTTATTTCTTGGGCTGCAAATTAATCAAACAGAGAAAGGAATCTTTATTTCAGAGTCTAAGTATGTGAAAGAGATGTTGAAGAAGTTTGGGATGGATGGTTCCAAACTGGTATGCACTCCTATGGTGACTGGTTGCAAATTAGGTAAAGATGATGATTCACCTAAGGCTGATCAAAGCAAATATAGATCTATGATTGGTGGACTATTTTATTTGACTGCTACTAGACCATATATTATACATGTCTATCTTATGGCTAGATTTCAAGATCCTAAGGAAACACATGTTGCTACTGTTAAAATAATATTCAGATATTTGAATTGCACTCTTGATTATGGCTTATGGTATCCTAGGGAAACTGACTTTTTACTAAGTGCTTATACAAATGCAGGCTGAGTTGGATTTGTAGATGAAAAAAAGAGTACAAGTGGTGGTACATTATTTCTTGGTTGTAGATTGGTGGCATGGTTGATTAACAAGAAAGATTCAATTTCCTTGTGTACTGCTGAAGCTGAGTATATTGCTGTTGCATCTTGTTGTACACAAGCTATGGATGAAACAAAAATTGAAAGATATCATAGTTATGCATGATGATCATATTTCTATCTTCTGTGATAACAAAAGTGTAATTAATATTTCAAAGAATCCAATGATGCACTCGAACACAAAGAATATATCTATCAATTATCATTTCTTGAGAGAGAAGCTTGTGAAGAATGAATTAAAGCTTGAGTATGTTCTGATGAAAGATCAAATTGCTGATATATTTATGAAGGATCTTCCTAAAGATACTTTTGAGTATCTTCGAGAGAATTTAGGGGTCACTGCCCCTCCTTTCTTGAACTAGATGCATATGGAGATACATCACTTTGGTGGATCTATGGATCTATCTTTCTTTTGGACTGATGTTTTGGTGGCTACCTCTTAGGGGGAGCAGGTAGTGTCATGTTTTGTCATTGTATGAGTATTCTATTTTTAATGTCAAAGGGCAATTCAGTGTAAAATATATTTTTCCTTTGCCATTGATGTCAAAGGGGGAGATGAAGAATGTGAAAAAGAGGAGAAGAAGAATGTGAAAAAGATTATCTACTAAGGGGGAGGAACAAAAGGAAAAATATTGAGAAGTGTATTTAGAGCTAGTATGTTGTCTTTGATGGTTTTTCACATCATGTGTTGCCATTAATGACTAAGGGGGAGATTATTGAAAGAATGAAGGCGTTGTCATTGATGTCAACTGGTTGTTGTTGTCATTAATGTCATGGATTTAGGTTATTGGCTATATGTGTCAAGGATATTGAGAAAATTGTATTGTAGAAGGTTGCAGGTGTTTAGTGGTTTCTTTGGGTATTGATTTGAGATTTGCTCCTATATTTGTGTGGTTCAGATATGTTGATCATGGTTGTTGGAAGCTGCTATATCCATATTTTTGGCTTCTGATTCATTATATAGTGTGAGTTGTGTTCACCAGTTGTGAAATGTGGCTTTTTATGTATCTGACTGAATTGTTGTTAGTCCGAATTTCTCTTTAGTAAAGTCTTATGACTTGTGGTTCTAGAGTTAAGTTGTTATGATTGTTTTGAAGATAACTTTGGTATCTAGAAGGATTGTGCTGAATTGTTCTACGTTTTTTACACTAGTTTGTCCGACCTTGTGTTGAATACTATCTTCAAAGGTGATGAAGCATGTTGGACCTATTTGGGTCCTCATCAAGCATGTTTTTGGGTCATTGTCACTCTAACTCCACCCTTGGATGTTTTGGCACCGACCTAATTTGAATTTATTGATGGATGGCCAACTTTGTCCATATATTTCAAAGTTGAAGATGGTATAAATACAAGATGAGTTAGTTGTGAAGAAGTATGAAGAGAGATAAGTGTAAAGAAATAGAACAGATAGATGTGAAATAGATGTGAATCTATGTGTGTGTGTGTATGGAAGATCAATGCAAATTCTAAATGCTGAGTTTTTGGATGCAGTGAGTTGAAGGTGTACTCTATCTTTCATGCATGTCTGCAAGTGGTTGAGAAAATTATGGTGGAAATATCTATTGCATTAAGATTTTATTCTCTACGTAACATATATCTATTATATTCTTTGTATCTCTGTGACAGTGAACCCTCTGGGTGGTTAGCCCTATTGGATAGTGAGTCCTGATTTGGACAGCGAGTCCTTGTATGGCAGCAAGCCTTGTACAGATAGTGAGCCTTTGTAATCGGTTTTGATATTCTCTATAGTGTGAGTTAATCCTCATCATGGTTTTTCCCTCATTATGTTTTCCACACAAATCTGGTGTTGTGTTCACGTGATGGTTTTTAGTTTCTGCACTTGCACTTAATATTTTATCATTTTAAGTAGTGTTAAGAATTTGTTCTGGTGGATGATTTAAAGGTTTAAATTTGTTACAAATGATTCACCCCCATCCTAGTTGTCTTATTCAACATTCTCATGGATTTGACATTCTTTTTCTTGGACTTCTTTAGTTGAATGATTGTTACTTGCCTTAACTTATCCTCACGAGGTATACCTTGCAAATACATTTTTCTCCCAATGTTGTCTAGAAATTCTATCATTTTAGGAAGTAGTCTTCCTTAGATCTATGCGTCAACCAATTTATCCCGAGGTTGAAATTAAAAGATCCTAAATAACTACTTATAAATTTAATCTTGATGAGAACTTAGGAAGTTGAATATGATCCTCGACCAAACAGTGCTCTACCTGAGCTCTTGTTTGGTTAGATTGCTTTACTAACCAAGTTTTTTTCTACCTTACAACCAACTTTATTTTATCTAAAATTCTTGATGTATTTATCTTTTTCATAACCTTAGATACTTCAATGGTTAGTTGGTTTCTTTTCTCAATAATAGTCCTTGACTCCAAATTGACCATGCCCGTTTTGGGTGGTGAGATCATGTCAGTTTTCATCTCCACCTTTGTGAGTTGGTTTCTTTTCTGACCTACTTTGGCCTTTGACCTTTACTCTAAGGTACCAAATTTTATTCTTGATTTCAATTATCATTGCCAGGTTTTAATCTAATTTTGAATCAGGGTTATAAAAAGGTTGTCTTGCCTCCTATGTACCTCCATAGTTGGTTTTGATTCACAATATGTTGAATTTTCTACTTCACCTGAATTTTTTAGTTTATGCTTCCAATTAGTTCCCCTAATTTATAATTTATATCAATAAAAATTAATTATATTCATTTGTTTGACTTAATCAAATGGAAAATTTATTATATTATACATGGATTACATAATATCCCTATTTAATACATAATCTTTTGACTGTTTGTGACTACAGGTCGCTATTAGAAAGAAGGATCTCCTCGGGTTCTTTCTCACCCTCAGAGTCAACTAAAACAATTTTGAAGTGTGGATGTACTTTTAGGTACTCATCCATAACCTTCTTACTAAACCCAAGTCATTCCTACCGCAACCCAAGGGAATTTCTCTATGAGTTTTTGATTTAGAAGTTTTAACTTTCAGGGATGACTTTTCTTAGTCTCAAAGTTAGACAGGTTTTGGGAAATTAGCTTTCTTGGTGTGAATGGGGTTATTTCCTAGCTGTTAATTAGTGAGTACCTATTCACATTATAAGTTTACTTAGGATTTAAGTTATCCTAGTTGTCATTTCTAGAAGTTAGTTACAATGGGGCCATATCTTATTATTTACTTTTAGTCATCTAGGAATTTAATAGTTTTCCCATGCATTATCTCATTCATTTATTATTTGCATTAGGAATTTAATATTTGTATCAAGGGTAATTATCCTAGCTCATCACACCTTACCTATATACAAGGTGCTTGTACATTTGTAAATCATCTATAGATCAATTCAATATCATCAATAGATAATCATTTTGATCAATCTCAATCTTTTTTCATGCTCATGTTGCAACACTTTCTTATGGATGGTGTCTTTCATGGTTGATCCATTGAATAGTGTGCAACTTCATTTGGGTTCATTGTTCATTAATATTTCCAACATGGTATTAGAGCGTAGGCCTTGAAAATTCCATCTCGTATTGGAGAGTTGAGCTTGAGGAGATTTCATTGCAGGTTGGAGGGTTTGCATTTCGGGATAGTTGTCATCATCTTGGAGGTAGCTGATTTCTAGAGTACATTGGGTTAGATATGACCTCGCCATTGCATTCAGGAGGCCCAAAAACCCCTAAGATTCTTATCAAATCATCAAAATTTGATGTTTTTCTCCAAAGGTATCAAAGGTTTTTTGCAGTTGTTGGGGCGAAAAACCGTACAGTCTGCGAAAAATTTCCATTCCCCCCATTGGTAAAATTTCTAAGGCAAATATTATTGTAGGTTTAATTTTTGATTTTTCAGGCATTTTTATATTTATACGGGAAAATATTTTAAAAAGGTTGGCATAATATTTTTATTTGGTGGTCAAATTTTTTATTCGCTATTTATGAGGGTTTGAAATTATATTATCTTCAGGAATTTATTTGGATTTGGCAACTGGTTTAAATTTCTTGCCGGCTTCATTCATTGTCTTCTTGTGGTAGTCAGCTCATGATTTTCTCTATTGCCAAAATATCCTCTTTGGTTTCAAATTACCACCAACCCCTTGTTCAATAGTCATGATCACATTCTAAGCATCGAGTGATTAATGCTGGCGGAGCACCAACAAAGCGGCACCACCACTTATTGCCGCTGCATTGCTGATCAGGGAAGCATGCCTTTTTTTTCCCCTCAGCACCTTGTGGTCATATCAGTGACAAAGGCCTAGCACCCAAGTGCTTGATTTTTGAACCTGTTTAGCCTATAGGCCTAATTGGGCAATGTTTTTCAATAGAGCATAACGTTTTTCCAAGGTATCAAAATTTTGCAAATGAGATATCGACGAAAAGCAGGTTTCATGTACTTTATAGTGGTATAGATCATTTTTCACGATTTCTCTGCAGGTACAAATTATTTCCAATTGAAGTCAGTTCTTCCTTTTGGACTCTTGAGCTCGTATCTTTTCACCAAATTATCAGATTTTGAAGATTCCAGTGGCATTGTGAAGGTGATAAAGAGCTCTATCATTCTGTTTATGCACGGTTTTTAGCTTTAGTCTCAAGTACAAACCATTGAGTTTTTGAAATTTGTGGCATTTACCTGATTACTTAGACATAATGCTATTTGGAGAAGGTCTATTTGATTGGAGAGGCTTCATTTTTAGTTGAGAATCATATTTTGGGAGTTCTGTATCAATTTCTATAAGATATTTTTCCCTTTGCTTGATTTGTGTTTGTGGCTCTAATGGAAGAATTGGGATTTGAGGTTATTACTCATAATTATCACACATGGAAGGTGAGGATGTAGAGATTGCTTTGGTCTAGGGGATTATGGTCTACCTTGAGCGAGGAACAACATGATTTTCCTAGGGAATATAAGATATTTTCACATCAAAACAAATATGATGAGGCGATGGGCTTGATTGCACTAAATTTTTCTAACTCCTTATTCTTCCACATTGAGGAGCACACTACACCTAAACATATATGGGATAAATACAAGGATCTCTTTGGTTTTGTTAGTGATGTAAGAGCTTTACAACTAGAAGAAAAATTGGTATCTCTTTCTATTTATTTGTTTCCTACTATTGAGGATTATTTGGTGAAGTTCAAGTCTTTGCGATCTCAATTAGTAGGTTGTGGGAAAGAGAAAACTAATAAGGAATGCATATTTCTAGTTTTTCTAAATTGAAAGGTGCATTTGCATATTTTTCCACTTCCTTTTATTCCATTATGGATGGTGATGAGGTAAAAATAACCTCATCGATATAAGTGATTAAATACGCTTCCTCATATTTTCCAGTCCCCTTTACCTTGCCAATTAGTTATCTTTAGGATTAATAAATGCTTTCTTTTCGAGAAAATTGTATAAACTTTATTTTCTGAAATTGCTTGGAATAAACTAACCTGCACTAACTTAATGGTTTAGTTTGTAAAGAAATGTACATGTTTCTCATATAATCGGTCATTATGACCAGCTGGAAGAATTCAATGCAGAAGATTCAACACAAAATCCATGAAGTTGAGGACAAGCGCCAAAATTTTAGGCACCAAAATTCTAGGATGCATGATGTATCAAGCTTTTGTAGTAGTTTCATTATTTTCTATTGAAGACTTATGGCTCACTTCGAGACTCTTTAATGTTTTTTATGTATGGAATCAAAGTTTGTTAGTTTGTTAAGTTCAATTAAAGACTTTTTCAGTGGTACTTTCCACCAATTGAAATTTAGGATTATGTTAAACAATTTTTGTATAAATGTGTAACTTTCAGAAGTGAAAAAAACAACAAGATAATATCGTTATGTTGTCGTAATGAATCTATGAGCCATGTTTCTGAATTACACTTTTAATATGAATAAAGTGAATCTTGCTTGCCTCATTCTGAATTGTTAAGTGTTGTCAATGGAATTGTTCTGGATGGAGCAATTATGGAGTTATCAAGTTTATGTGACCTGAGTTAGACATGGAAGAACCCATGAGCTAGCCACTTGAGGGACTGTAGGAATAGACAAATAAGTATTTTTACTTTTAGAATTCTATTACTTCTATTTTGTAGATGATAGAGTGTGAAGTAGAATTTATTTTCGACTCTGTTAGTAAAATTTTCAGTGCACCTACCCTTACTGTTAAGTTTCAAGTTGATAGGTTGTTTTCTTTAGTTGTTAATTTTTTTAATCCACTGCTATTCAAATGTTTCATAGTTTCTTTACATGTTTTTATTCTTCAACAATTTATATACTTATTAGTTTAATCATCTCAATGCTTTCTAGTTTAGTTGTTATGCTTTTTAGACTAATAATTTCCTGCTTTCTAGTTTAGCTATTTCAAATATTTCTAGTTTAATGGCCTTCTAGTTTAAGTTTTATTTTAGTTGTCCCTTCTACTTAGAAAATATGAGAGAGATAGTTGAGGGGTTTCCTATTGCATACAACCTTGAGCACTACCCGGTTGATATTTAATGAACTTTTCAAACTAAAGAGATAAGACCTAATGACAACCTATCATATGGGTTAGGTGATAGATTTGTTATGCCTTCATTTGAGATATTTTGTGCGAGATTAACTATGGAACAATAAAAACTTAGCCAACATGATGTCACTTCTAAGTCTCATGCATTGATAGTCAAACCACCTAAGGGGAAAGGAAAGAAAAAGAACAAGCATAAGAAAGAATATAATGAGACTTACACCACCTCTTCTAAAGAGGATAAACCCAAGAAGGAGAAAACCACATGTATCATTTACAAATGGATTGGGCATAGTGAGCAAGTTTTCTATAAGAAAGAAATCCATGATTTGAAACAACTTCTTAAGGATCATAATGTTTCAATTCCTTCCTCATCTTCTAGTTCGCCTTCTTCTTCTACCTCACATTTAGATACTTCACCAAATGGTATACATGAACTACTTCTAGAGATTCTAGAGGCAAGGGTCGTGCATTGATTACTACTCATGTTGATGGACCTAATGGATGGATTATTAATTCATTTTCTTTAGAACATATTGCTTGTTCTATTGATTGCATTATTCCAAGGTCACTTAGAGCATCATATTTTGATAGGATCTTGACTGCAAACAATGAGTTTGTTCATGTTGCTGGTATGGGAGATGTTGACTTGGGCACAAGGTCAGTGTATAATGTTCTTTATATTCCTGAGATGTGTCATAATCTTCTTTCAATTTATCAGATTACAAAGATAAGAAACACATTTGAGTTCACATTCGATTCAATTTTCATTCGTAAGGAGACAAGAGAACTCATTGCTATGGGTTAGGTTGATCATCGGTCTAAGGTGTATATCCTCTCCCACTTCGATCACAATTATGATCCATATGTTCCTCAAACTCCTTCTAGTGTAGGCAGTAATTCAGCTAATGGCTATGGTGGCTAGTTGAACCTAGCGAATCTAGCTCTTCTTCCTCAGCCATGTAATATGAATCCATCATATCCTACTTCATCAAAGTTGACACTTGATTCCAGGATTTCAACATAGCAGGATATATTTAGTTTTTCAGATTTGTGGTTGCAGGATGGCTTTATTTTTGATATTGTAGATTATGTGTGTCATTCGTATTCTATAGGTTTGGAGGAAATATTTGAGGGGGTAAATCTCCTCTCTGTAGATTATTCTTTGGAGGATATTATTGAGTCTCCTCATTCCATTGTTTCCACCTTGATTGGGGGTCCTGATTTTGATGGGACATCTTCAAAGGCACTTAATTCTTCTTCAATGATTTCATTGTTGAGATTTCTTCCTTCTCATTTCACCATGGAGTTGGACTATCTTCCACATATACCATTGGATATCTTTCTTCCTAAGGGGAGACAAGTGGTTTGTCATCAATGGGTTACCTTTTGGATTTTGACTTTCTTTAGTGGTTTTAATTATACTTCATTATGGGGGGCAATATAGTCTCCATCTTTCCCTTCATTGGAGGGGTCATTATGTTGTATTATTATGATCGATGTATCTCTTGAGGGTATTGATGTTGAGACCCCATACATCACTTCTATCACTTGTACATGATTTTCAATGTATCTCTTTTTCTGAGAGGAGTTTTGTCCCACAAGAGTTTCAACTTTTCTCCATCTGTGAGAGTTTAGTTGCATGATTAGTTGTACATGGGTACCTAACATGGGCTCATTTATGGGACCCATATTGCATTTCAATATTGAATCATTTGCATAATAACTACACTCTTTAAGTTTCACTTATGGGGGGTGTTGGTGTGAATGGATTTATTTCCTAACTATTCATTAGTGAGGACCTATTCACATTATAAGTTTACTTAGGAGTTAAGTTATCCCAGTTGTCATTTCTAGAAGCTAGTTATAATGGGCCCATGTCTCATTATTTACTTTTAGTCATCTAGGAATTTAATAATTTTCCCATGAATTATCTCATGCATTTATCATTTGCATTAGGAATTTAATGTTTGTATCAAGGGTAGTTAACCTACCTCATCACACCTTTCCTATATATACAAGGTGCTTGCACATTTTTAAATCATCCAGATCAATTCAATATCATCAATAGATCATAATTTTGATCAATCTCAATCTTCTTTCATGCTCATGTTGCAAAATTTTCTTGTGGATGGTGTGTTTTATGGTTGATCATTTGAAGAGTGCACAACTTCATTTGGGTTTATTATTCATTGATATTTCCAATAGAATTCCTCATTGTTTTCCCTGGTTCTTCGTTTCCCTGCCATTCTGGCATAAGATTTTTTCAAACATTAGCTATTGATAATGTTTGAGGGAAATATTACATAATGAGCTCATAGGTCTAAGTGATCAACCTAGTAGCTCTAATAACACATGTAACATACCCAATGTTTACTCAACAATTTTCACCTAAGTTTTAACTCAAAAAGTGAATAACTCAAGTTTCCAAAAATAGAGAAATGAAAATTTCTTTTTCCAATAACATAATTACATAATGCGTAAATAATTCCACATGTCATTTCATAAATGAAATAACATAACATAATCCCAAGTAAATGAAACTCATCTTTTCAAATACAAATTACAATAGATTCATGATCTTATATATACAAATTCATAACTTACAAGAGTTCAAGGTCAAGGTGTCCTCATCTAGATCACACTTATTCTATTTCACAAGCCTTGATTGTCGATTGCAATAGGGAGAGAATCACCCAAGCACTTTTCCTCCAACCACGTACTTAGCGGTCCCTCACACATCTTCCTAATCAGAAGTGGCCCTACCCTTTGACGAAGAGTTTGATATGGGAATCTCTAGTATTTCCATCTGAGTCTCTAGTGTTGTGTCCTACATAACATGTATGACCATACAACCATGGATACCCTCCAACCATGTATGGAACTATTGAAAAGTTATGGAAACCCGGAGCACAGTGAATTGACAAAGTGTAAGTAACAACTTTTACACTTACTTTGGCCAAAGTTTTGATAGATATAATCAATCCATTCTCTAAGGAAGTGGTGTCATAAGTTCACCCACCTCTAACTCAACTTGGATACCCCACTGACCTATAATTAAATCTTCTCTTAGTTTTCTCCCAATACTAATTATCATAAACAAGATCTCTTTCAAAGTAATGAAATACCAATGTCTAATTAATTGACCAAATAGGTTTGACTCCAATCTCTTAAATACCCTGTTTCAGAATTGTAACAATTTGGGTCTAGAAACTGCCTCTTATTCAAGTTCTTTCTTTCTAATTTGGTAAATGACTTGAATGGTTATCTTCTTCTTACTAGAGTACCCAAGTTACTTTCTTGCAACATTTAGGGTCTAGGAAATCGCCTCTTACTCAAGTCCATAGTTTTAACCATGAGAGTAACTATTCACTTATTTTACACAATTAGTTAATACCAATGACACCATGTAATCGGCTAGACACACTTGGACTCAATCTAAAGCATTGAAAACATGTCTATATGTATAATAATCTAGTATGAATCACTTATCAAAAAATAATAATCTAGTATGAATCTTGAAATGAAGATTACTTCTTTGTATTAAGTTTTAGACTCTTTATTGTCATACCTAATATGGCTCTTTCCTTCTAGGATGCCATAACCAATCTGGTTATTCATAACATTAAATATGATTTGATATTAAATATTATATTCATAGTACTATCCAATAATAAGTCAACATATTAAGCTATTTAACCTTTGATAACTCAACTAAGAACCATTCAACTAATCTCCAAATTTCTCATAGTTCCTTCAAAGTTATCCTTTATATAATCTATATAAGGTACCTATGTTTGTATGTACATAGACATTCATATATATTTTCCTTAAATATGACACATATATTCACATGTTTAAATGTATGATAAGTTCATATCCAAAATGGAGAATATTTTCAACTTGAGAGATATCTTTGCTTCTGCACCTTTAAATATCCTTGAATTATGGCTTTGGATTGTTGAGAACATAAAGTGTTGAACCCAAAATATTGAGAGGGGGGGGGGGGTGAATCAATATTTATTGAAATTCAATAATCTCATCAACTTAAACATGCATACCAAGCATGAATTAAACTTGTAGTAATAGAAAGGAACTATTAAAGCATGCATCACATTAAAGAACATAGGAGCACCATATTTACATTGAAAAACCTTGAAAGGGAAAAACCATGATGAGAATTAGCTCACAATATATTATAACTGGTTAGAATGGATTTATAAAATTGTGGACTCACTATCCAAGGACTCAATATCCAGAAAGAATGGCTTACTGCCCAAAATATTCATTGCAAATAATAGATTGAGATAGAAGAAAGGGTGGCTCACTACCAAGGATGAATTTCTAACAATGCATCTACAAAATGCTGATAATACAAGTCCAATTAAGCTCAAAAAACTAACTTCACACACTTCATACATCACCATAATTACGTTTCACACTTCACACTACACCAGATCTTGCACACACCCTTAATTATATCGAGTACACTACTTCACACAATGAATTAACCTTGTATATATACCACAACCAACCAAAACATCAATTAGGTTGGCCTAATTAGATGAAATGTGCAACACCATAACCTGTCGGCTCATAAATCCAACACACATTCTTTGCGAAAGAAACCAAAACATGTACATCGCCAAAATAGGTCAGCATGACCTATAATCACTCCCACGATTCTACTCAATACACAATTCAACTCTGCATGACCCTAAAACCTTTAGGTTGGCACTGTTGGTGAAGCAATAACTTAATGAACCAACTGTTCATTCACAAATCAGCACATGGAACACCAAATCACTTTCCACTTGGAGTGCACACACATCTAACACCTTCCAAAACTTCCTCAAAACCACACAACATAATATTCATCCGTAGTGGAATATGAAGCATTCCAACATGCACTTTGGATGTGTAACACTGCTATTACTAAGCTTGATACTTTGTCAATGATATATTCAACTGTGGAAGACATCAGGCCTAGAAACTTTGGATTTAGACACATCCAACATATACAATGAACACCTCAAAATTTAATGACAATATTTTTTATAGCGGAGCAACACTAACCAAAAAAATATTCCTCTGAACACTGAATATACACAAAGGGACTTAGTCAGTTCTCAAAATCATTTGGTCTTCTCTGGACCAAATTTTTTACATTTCTGCAATGGGTTGCCATCAATGAAAACACCATACACCATTATTCTCATGTTTCCAACAATCTCCCTCTTTTTCATTGATGGCAACACTCTTCCAAAACTACTCCCCCTTTGACATCAAGGGAAAAGGGTACCAAAAAGATAATTTTATTCTATACTCAATACATTTATCCAATAATCTCCCCCTTAGTGAAATATTTACATCAAAGTGTCTCTCCCTAATGATGTCATGTTAGATGTTGTGGTTGAGTTGCTGATATGTGGTTTTCATTGATGTTAACACTATTAGCATTAATGTCTTTAAGACTGTATATGTCGAGGATATTGAGAAAATTGTAATAAAATATGTTACAGATTGTCTTTGAAGCAGCGAAGATAAGTATGGTAGAAAGTTCAGTATGTTGATAGTGAGATGTTGTGGATTAAAAGGTTTTTTTTCAAGCCTATCTAGTTTCTACTCCAAAATTTTCAGAGGTGTGCAAGAAGATTTAAGCAAGTTATAAGTTTTTTTGTTTTGATAGCTTTTCTGTTACTGCAAATGGTGTTCATGGAAGAAGATAATGTGTATCTGATAATATGAGTTGTTGCATATGTTACTGTGGTGTTCATGGATGTTTCTAGATCATGTTCTATCTATGTTGCACGTCTGTATTGATCACTGTGCTCATGATCTGATATTTTCTCTTGCGTGTTCATGTTTGTCATGTTCATGGCCGACAAGGTGTTTGGAGCGTGTTGTGGATCTTTGAGGAAGAATATTTGAAGGTGTTTTGTGTACGAGAACATTGTTTTAGGTCTCTATTATGTTGTGTCTAACCCTGGTTGATGCACATTGATAATCTACATTGTTTTGGGCCGACAGTTTGCATTCATTCTATTATTTTATTGAAGTCAACATGAAGCAATATAATTTCTTGTTGCGGATATATATAAGTGGTTGTTTATTCATTTGAGAGGTGTGTAAGTGTGTGAAGTGCAAAGTGTGTTAGTGCTATGTGCAAAAAAGGTTTAGATCACTTGAAGGCATAGCAAAGTGTGAAGAAGAGTGAAAGAGAGTGAAGAAGTGTTCATGTGCTTAATCAAAATTGTACTCAAGAATTGGCATATGGTACTTTCTCAGTTCAAATTCTTCAGATGGATTTAATCTGAATGTTTTCTATAAGATAGTGAGTCTTCCTTTGAGCAGTGAGCTCTAGGTAGTGTGCCTGAATGCATGTGCATTCCTCATATATTCTTGTTATACTTTTAACAGGATATAACTTGTGGATTAACCTCCACCACAGTTTTTATTCTAACAAGGTTTCCACACAAAAGTCTTGGTGTTATGTGTGTTATTGATGTGTTGTTGATTCATGATTTCATTGTTATTAATCAAATATGAGATTAAAGGTTAATAATTTTAATAAGTTTGAAATTCTGTGACAATTGATTCACCCCCCCTCTCAGTTTTCTGCCCTTGTGTTGCAAAAAAATGGTATCAGAGCAGGTTCCTTGGAAGAAGTTTAACAACTTGAGGTGATCTGAGATGGAAACATATAAGAAGGATAGTCCAAGATTTGATGGAACAAATTATTCTTTGTGGAAGAATCGAATGGAGTGTCATCTAAGATACATTGGTGAATCCTACTGGAACATTACATGCAATAGGTATGTTATTCCTTAGAATGGTCCTACTACTACTACTGCTAAGATTAGGGATGTTGAATATAACATTAGGGCTAAGGAGGCATCATTGAGTGCTTTGACTATTTTTGAGATGACAAATGTTATGGATTTGAGAACTACTTATAAGATCTAGAAAAAGTTGGAAACTTTATATGAAGGTGATGCTAATGTGAAGATGGATAAGCTACAGTGTCTGTAATGAAAATATGAACTATTGAAGATGGGTAATGATGAGAATATTGCTACTTTCATGCAAAGAGTGAATGAAATTATGTGTGGTATCAGATGTGCTGGTGGATAGGTGGATGAATCAGAGATCATTGCTAAAGTGCTTAGATCCTTGCCTGGTGCATACAAAATCAAATTTGTAGCCATTGAGGAGATCTAAATTGTGATAAATATAACCAGAGATATGTTGGTTTGTAAACTTACTACTTTTGAGTTGAGTGAATTCGGTGATGCCCCTTCGAAGACATAATATGCATTTAAAGCTACTACTTCCGACAGAGACAAGCAGAGATATGATCCGGGTGAAAGTTATTCTAGAAAGGTATTCATATATGATGAAGAAATGAGATAGATTGAAGAAGAAAAAGAACTGAATGAGCTTGAAGCACTTATTGTCCAAAGGGAAGCCAGAGGAGAAGGTAAGTATAAAGGAAAGTTTCCTATTAATTTTTTTTCTTGCAACAAGATAGGCCATTTTGCATCAAGGTGTCTAGAAAGATTTCCTAAGCCAAGACCTTACAAGCCTAAATTTCAAAAGAAGTGTTACTATGCTGCTGATGAAGGTGTGACAGATGATGAATCCGACAAAGGGAATGTAAGTGAATATGAGTTTGTATTTATTGCTATCAAGGAAGATAACCCTTTGTCTACTGAATCTGCTAGTTGTATAAAAGTGGAGAAAGCTCTAGCTGCTCGAGTTGAAGAAAAAGATGAATGGGTAATTGACAGTGGATGCTCACATCACATGACAGGTGATAAGAGTAAATTTTTAAGCCTCGAGAAGTATGATGGTGGTGTTGTAATATTTGGTGATAACAATGGTGGTATAATTCGTGGTAGAGGATGTATTTATTTTGATGGTAAGAATAATACTGATGATCTTCTTTATGTTGAAGGTTTGAAGCATAATGTTCTGAGTGTTGGGACAAATGGTTGATAAGGGATAAAATCATCAATTCAAAGATGGAAAATGTAGCATTCTGGGAAGTTCTAGAAATGTGATTTCTTCAGGTACTAAAACAAAAGGTAACATCTTTCATCTGAATGCTGCTAGTAAAATTTGTTTGATTGCTCAAATTGATGAAAGTTGGTTGTGGCATAGAAGAATGTATCATGTAAACTTTGAAAATATTATCAAGATAAGTTCCTCACAGGCTATGAGAGATCTTCCTAAGTTGGTGAAGCCTACTAATACCATATGCAAGGAATATAAGCTGGGAAAACAAACTAGAATTTCATTTTAGGTAAAATGACATTGTTCAAATGAATTGTTGGAGCTTGTGCATACTGACTTGTGTGCTCTTGCTAGCATCATAAGTCTAAAAGGTTATTGGTACTTCATGTTGCTTATTGATGATTACTCTAGGATGATGTGGGTTACTTTCTTAAGGGAGAAATCTGAAGCTCTAGAAAGGTTCAAGATCTTTAAGGCTATGGTTGAGACAGAGACAGGTCTAAATATTAAGTGTCAGAGATCAGATAGAGGTGGTGAATTTACTTCCGGTGAGTTTAATTGTTTTTGTGAAGAACATGGGATAAAGATACAATAATCTGCACTGCGGACCTCTCAATAGAATGGAGTTGTGGAAAGGAAGAATAGGACAGTTCAAGATGCTACTATAACTATGATGTTGGAAGGAAATGTCCCTCATATCCATTGAAGAGAAGCCGTGAGCACTATTGTTTATATCCTTAATCGGGTATAAATCAAAGGTAAAACTGGTAAGACTCCTTTGGAGCTATGGTTTGGTCACAAGCCCACTATTAGATACTTCAAAATCTTTGGGAGGAAATTCTATATCAGGAGATATGAAGATATAGGAAATTTTGATGCTAGAAGTGATGAAGGAATCTTTCTTTGTTATTCTACTAAGAGTAAGGCCTATCGGTGCTACAATAAGAGATTGAAGAAAATGGTTGAAAGTGAAAATGTTAAGGTTGATGAAGATAGTGCTAGACCCTCCAAAATATGTGGATATGATTCTGATAATCAGAATGATAGTATAAACAAGAGTCAAAATTTAAATCAAGTTCAGATAATTTCAATGAATCAAGAAGATCAAGAAGAAGGAGAGACTAGTGAAAGTATATAAGAGAGATCACAAGAGCTTGAAATTCAAGAACACTTTAAGACTCCAAGGTATGTGAGATTAAATCATTCAAAAAATTAGATTATATGAGATAAGAACAAAGGTGTCCAGACTTGGAGAAGAATTGCAGAAGAATACTGTTTAGTTTCAATGGTTGATCCAAGAAATGGCAATGAAGCATGCAAAGATGAACATTAGATTGAAGCAATGATAGAAGAACTACAACAAATTGAGAAGAATAATACATGGATTCTTGTTCCTAGACCTAAAGATAAAAATGTAATTGAAACTAAATGGGTCTTTAGAAACAAACTAAATGAATAAGGTGAAGTTATTAGAAACAAAGCGAGACCAGTATGCAAAGGATACTCTCTGATGGAAGGAATTGACTTTGAAGAAAATTTTGCTCTTGTTGCTAGAATTGAAGCTGTGAGATTGTTTCTTGCTTATGCTGCTTACAAAAACTACAAATTTAATCAGATGGATGTCAAGTCAACATTTCTAAATGGTGAATTAGAGGAAGAGGTGTATATTGAGAAACCTGATGGATTTCAATTGACTGATAAGGGATAAATGGGTTTTTGATTGAAGAAAGCATTATATGGACTCAAGCAAGCCCCTAGAGCTTGGTATGCCATATTGGATAAATACTTGTTGAAGCTTGGATTTAACAAAGGTATTACTGATAGTAATATATATTTCAATATTGATGATGATAAAAATTTGTTTGTGAAAGTCTTTGTTGATGATATCATCTTTGGAGGAGATGATGGTTTGTGAATGAAGTTTTCTAATGAGATGAAAAATGAGTTTGAGATGTCAATGATTGGAGAGTTAAAATTATTTTTGGGATTGCAAATTACTCAGTTAGATAAAGGGATATTTATATCTGAGTCCAAGTATGTGAGATAACTTTTAAAGAATTTTGGTATGGAAGATTCAAAACCAGTCGGTACACCCATGGTGACCAGATGTAAGTTGACACAAGATGATGATTCTCTGAAGGAAAATCAGATGATACAGATCAATGATTGGTGGATTGTTGTATTTAACCCAAACTAGACTTGATATCATGAATGGTGTATGCATTGTTTCTAGATTTCAAGCTGATCCTAAGAAATCTCATGTGACTGCTGTGAAGAGAATATTTAGATACTTGAAGGGAACATTTGATTTTGGCCTATGGTATCCTAAAGATGATGATCTTACTTTAAGTGCCTTTATTGATGCTGATTGGGTAGAAGATGTGAATGAAAGGAGAAGTACTAGTGGTGGTGCATTTTTCTTGGTAAAAAAACTAATTTCATGGTTAAGAAAAAAGAAGAATGTTGTTTCATTGTCTACTGCAGAGGCATAATATATTGCTGCTGCTAACAATTGTACTCAAGTATTGTGGATGAAACAAATGTTGAAAGATATTAGAGTTGTGTATGATGAACCTATTTCCATATTTCGTGATAACTCAAGTGCTATAAAAATTTCTAAGAATCTGGTGTCGCATTCAAAGACCAAGCATATATCTATCAAGTACCACTTTTTGAGAGATAAAGTGTGTGATAAGGAAGTCAGACTGGAGTATGTGCCTACTAAGGAACAAATTATACATATTTACTAAACCTTTGCCCAAGGATACTTTTTAGTATCTCAGAGGGAAGTTAGGGGTGATTACCTCTCCTAATCAGAACTAAGATCCATAGTCTTTGCATCAGTCCATGGATTCACAACCATATCTTGATTCAGATTGATGTTGTGGTGGCTGCTACTTAGGGGGAGTAGTCAAATGATTCAGATATGTGGTTCAGAGCTTGTGTACCTTTTCCATTGATTTCAAAAGGAGAGAAGAGTAATGTGAAAAACTCTTGGAGAACTAAGGGGGAGAAGATCAATATGAAAAGGGGAGATTTTTAGTTGTGTTGATGGTGTGTTTTTCACATCATGTATTGCCATCAATGCAAAAGGGGGAGATTATTGGATGTCGTGGTTGAGTTTCTGATATGTGGTTGTCATTGATGTCAACACTATTAGCATTAATGTCTTTAAGATTGTATATGTCAAGGATATTGAGAAAATTGTAATAAAATATGTTACAGGTTGTCTGTGAAGCAGTGTAGATCAGTATGGTAGAAAGTTCAGTTTGTTGATAGTGATATGTTGCAGATTAAAGGGTTTGTTTTCAATCCTATCTATTTTCTACTCTGAAATTTTCAAAGGTGTGCATGAAGATTTTAGCAAGTTATAAGTTTTTGTGTTCTGACAACTATTTTGTTATTGCAAATGGTGTTCATGGAAGAAGATAATGTGTATTTGATAATTTGAGTTGTTGCATATGTTACTGTGGTGTTCATGGACATTTCTAGATCATGTTCTATCTATGTTGCATGTCCGCATTGATCATTGTGCTCGCAATCTGATATTTTCTCTTGCGTGTTCATGTTTTTCATGTTCATGGTTAATAAGGTGTTTGAAGCATGTTGTGGATCTTCAAGGAAGAATATTTGAAGGTTTTTTGTGTTTGAGAACATTGTTTTAGGTCTCTACTATGCTATGGCTGACCTTGGTTGATGTGCATTGATAATATTTATTATTTTGGGCCGATAGTTTGCATTCATTCTATTATTTTTTTGAAGCCGACATGAAGAAATACAATTTCTTGTTGTGGATATATATAAGTGGCTATTTCTTAATTTGAGAAGTGTGTAAGTGTGTGAAGTGTGTGAGTGCTATATGCAAAAAAAGGTTTAGATCATTCGAAGGCAGAGAAAAGTGTGAAGAAGAGTGAAAGAGAGTGAAGAAGTGTTCATGTGCTTAACTGAAAATGTATTCAAACATTAGAAGATGCTACTTTCTCAGTTCAAATTCTTCAGATGGATTTAATCTGATTGTTTTCTGTAAGACAACGATTCTTCCTTTGAGCAGTGAGCTCTAGGCAGTGTGCCTGAATGCATGTGCATTCCTCATATATTCTTCTTATACTTTTAACATGATATAACTTTTGGATTAACCTCCACTATGGTTTTTCCCCTAATAGGGTTTCTACACAAAAATCTTGGTGTTATGTGTGTTTCTGATGTGTTATTGATTCATGCTTTCACTGTTATTAATCAAATATGAGATTAAAGGTTCATAAGTTTAATAAGTTTGAAGTTCTGTGACAACTGATTCACCCCCCTCTTAGTTGTCTACCCTTGTGTTGCCAACATGTCACCCATCACCAAAAATTAAAAAATTGTATTGCAACACCATCACTTTTGCATATGTATATTGAATATCAAAAAATTTCTATACAAAGAAAAAATGTACAACTTAACTTGAGGAGGGTAAAATAACCTTATAGGAAACCTTTAGTTTAGAAGGATGCGGCTCCTAGTATTTGTTTTCAACCTCCCAATCCTTCTTGGTGAAGGTAAGCATACATCACTTACTCTCAAATTAAATATGGAGGTCTTCTCCCGCTTCCAAAGAAATTGGCAGTGGATTCATTTGCATAACCTTCTCCACATTTTCTAAAACTCCAGTTAAAGATGTAAGCCTTACACACACCAAATCTTGAAGATGAATGTATTGCATTATGATCTTCTCTTTTTGTTGCTGTATTAGAAAGAATTGACCATGTATATTTTTAATGATTTCTCTTATTGCTCCATCTACATCATTTACCAGATCATATACACCTAAAGCCTGAGCAATTTATGACTCAATAGAGTCCATTTGATCTTTGATTCTCCTTGTAGAGATTGGCTATTTCAAACAAAAATGAAAAAAATGTTTGGCTTCTTCCAAACACTTCCAAACTTCCTTGAAGTTTCCTTGAAACTTGCCATGTGTAGTACCAAATTTGTCAAAAACTTCTGCTAACCTCTTATCATTGACCTTTTTTTCTATTTCCTTCTCAATCTTTTCTTCCAAACCAATAGATAATCCTTAAAAGAATCAAGCAATAATTTCAAATTCTATAAATCGGATAAGGAATTATCAATAGTTATTCCAGGAATACCTTCTTGCAACACCTTCACTGCTTCATCTACCAACTCTGCACCTTTCTAGTGAGTTTGTAGAATTTCCTTCCTAGAGAAGGTAAGGAATATATCACCAAGCTATAGTTTGTGCAAAGGGGAAATCTTATCTAGGTCTACCCGACCTTATTGCATCAAAATATATAGGAGTTATGCATAAACCATTGGTTCAAACTGTAACTTCTTGTCCAACAATTTTTTCAATGAATCTCCAAAGGCTCCAAAGGATTCACCACCATTTTTTGTACTTTATTCATTTTTCTCACTCTTCTCCTTGTCACCACTACTAGAAGATTCTTCAATACTATTCTCGACTTCTAGAGGAGGTGAAGTGTCTTATTTTTGTGTCGTAGTCTTCCCCAGGGAACCTTGTACGTCTTTATTCAATTCAAAATCTTTCTCCATAATTAGAGGGGGAAAATTCTGTTCAACTTGAGTTTCATCCTTCTCTAGGGAATCCTTCTTATTTTCTTCCTTCTCTTCATCAATAAAATTCTCCACAACTGGAGGGGTATTATCTATTACCATATCTTCTTGTCCAAGCTCATGCTCATGTTATTTTGTGGTAGGATCATTTCATTCTAGGATAGATGTGTCATGATGCATTTGATCTTCTTCAACCAGAGGAACTCCCAACTCTTTAGCAACTATTTCAACATTTTGTAATTTCTTGTTCATTATCCTTTCTATATCTTCCTTATATCTTCTCATAAGAATATTTAATATTTTCTTTATATTGAATCTCTTGCTATACAACTTAGACAATGTGTTTCTATCCTCATGAGATGATGAGAAACCAATCTTCTCCAAGGAAAATTCCTTCATCTTAGCATTTTCATCAATAGATTCTTGCCTTCTAGCACTCAACACAATCTTCAAATAATTAGGTAATTTACCCTCAGCCTCACCAAGGCTGGTATTGAATGTTACCACATGCTTAATAGTAGCCTCTTCTATGATTGCGTTATCTTCATTGTCTGCATCCAAATACATTGCAACAGTTTTCTTCAGCATGCCAAAATTTTCAATCCCACTAAATAATGCGTCTAAATTCATGGTACTATGCTCTCTAGTCAGAGGGGTTTTCACTTTCTTCTTTCCCTTACTGATAGGTTATTTTTCTTCTTCTCTAGAACTCTTTTCTCTTCTTTGAAAAATAAAAGATTTCTTTTCCTTTTTGCTTCCTCTTCACTTTCTGTGTCTACCACATCAAATTTTGCTTTTTGTACTGGCCTCTTCCTAAGAGTCTTGAGACTTCTTCTTTTGGACCAATTGGAGTTTCTCCTCATCATCTTCTTCTTCTTCATCCTCACAACTGATGTATTTATCCTTGGTAGCCTTTTCTTTGCTTCTCCTCTTAGGAATCTTCTGTGTCTCAAGGACGATAGATGTTTCTTTCTTCTTGGAACTCCCTGCAAGCTTTGTTCTAGAGGACTTAGGAACAATAGGAGAGGGGGAAAAGGTTTTGAACCACCTTTTTGTACTTGTAGTACCTCGCAGAGCAACACATATGGCTTTGGATTTCTCTGTAGAACCCTTAGGTGTATTCACCATCTCCTCCAAGTTAGCTTTCATTTTCTCAACTTTCTCTACTATGTCCTTTTCCTTTTCTAGATTCACTTGACTTCTTTTCTCTGCATATGTTCCAAACCTATCCATTGTTGGATCTCTAGGCTTAATTAGCACAATTTCTACAAGACCGATAAGCTTAGCTTTTGTCACTTCATAGCCAAGATCTCGAACCCAAACAATTCTGGGTTCAACTGCTTCCATAAAGTAGTGGTATCTACTAACCATGAATACCATTCCATTCTTATATTTCTCAACAATACTTGTCAGAATCCTGTACCTTTCTTGCATCTTATCTTGGAAAAGTTTTGAAAAATCTCCACAAAGCTGACTTTTGGGACTCAAAATCTAGAAAACTTCTCAAATGATATCTTATTTTTACAAAAATAGGAATACCATTATCCCATATAACATTCTTTGTCCTGGGAAACTCTCTAGGAAAGTAAAATAGTAAGCAGATAATTAGGGTACCATATCAAAAGGGGTAACTTGATTCTTTTGTCTTCTACAGATTCTCTATCAATTGTAGTCTTAGGAGCTCACACAAATATATGTCTTCATATTCTTTCACCATTTGGTGATCTATGTTAATTATAGTGGTCGAAACAAAGTTCTCTTTGTTTGTGTAGAAGATCTTGTAACCTATCACAATTGAAACATACTTTACCATCAAATCATCAATATATTTCACCGTTAGGGCACATTTGTCAAATTTTATCGACGAGATTCATCACCACATCGTTCTTCATGGCCTTCAATGCTAGAATTGGTTCATTAGAGCACAAAATGGTTACAACCCTAATTTACCCTTTGTTAATCATGTGCGGCATGTCCAACCACATGAATTTTTTATAAATTCTACTAAGAACATACTTAACCCACTCATCCTCAAAAAAAATTGGGGAAATTATTCCATACATCAAATTTTTTCTCCATTAGACTCTCATACTCTAGTTTTATCTCAAAGTCATCTCCAGTCAACGCGTTCGCCTAATATTCCACCATATTCAAATGATCATACTCTTCCATCTTTGTGTGAATACATATCCACACATCCTCTATGTGCATTGCACTACTCAAAACCCTAGATAATGCACCTTCAAGGTTTGTATCCATAGATTTATAAATATGATTCTTGAATTTAGTTCTTGGTCGCTCAATCACATGAATCACTTAAGGAGTAAACATTTTGAGTCTTCACAAAACTAGGGTTTGTAAGAAACTGATAAATACCTTTGGAATTTGTAGGTAGGGTTTTGAAAACAACGCTTTATAATTGCTTCAACACTTGTTTTCTCTATTCCCCATTTCAAATTCTTGATTATGTAAATGAATTTAGAAAACCCAAAATGAAATGTAAACCCTTTTCCAATGAACTAATGTGTATTAATTGCAACAGTGAAAAGTTAGGTAAAAAAGCTAGCAAAACCTCACTGTGTTGTCACAAGCACCTTCAATCACTCTACAAATCTCTACAACAAGATATTTCACACCAGAGATACCACCAAAAGATCAACCATGTTAATTTTTATGTGTACTAGTATGTTGAAGATATCAACATCTCACTTTTGGCAGGGGGCTAGAAAGTTTTCTATTAAAAACTCCCCCTAAGACAATGCTCTTTATTTAGTTTCCAAAGGATACATCTACACCAAGAGATCACACAGACTCATTCTTCACCTAATTATCTTCCTTTTTCTTCTAGATATATTGTTCATTTCTTTCTTCATCTCCACTAAATCAACTTTCTTTATCAGATCAGTCTTCTTTTGTGAAGTAGAGGGCTTCACATTCTACAAAACTTACCTATGTGTCCTGGTTTATTACATTTGTGACTTATTGTAAAGTTGTAAAATTGCACCCCCTTGCAATTTAACTTATATTTTTGCATCCAATTTAGTGTCCACTCCCTTAGTATGTGTAGGCTCATTTTAGCTTTTGCATCAACCTTTTTCCCTCTCGAGATGCTCAAGACCCCTTTTCAGTAACTACCTTTGTGCATCAACTTTGCATCAAACCTTGTGCTTTCCTTGTTCCTGCTATTTTCAAGCATGATTTGTTTGGACACTAGCATGTCACACAAATGTCTGTGCACTGTGCTAGTGTCCCATGACATTTTGATGTTCAAACAACCATTTTTTAGCATGTTGCCACTTGTCACTTACCTTTGTCAATGGTAATAGCTCAAGATGCTTTGTAATGGCTCGAGAACCTTCTTTTCCCTCCTATTCTCTCTTTTAAATTGATCCCTCTTGGTCCGTCCTCTCCTCTATTGGAAATGATCTTATCTCTCTCTTGATCTCTTGCTCACACAACTCTCTTGCTTGCTACAACACTCTATAGTTGTCACAACACTCTCTACTACTCTCTTGTCTCTCACATCTCTTTGTAGCTTCCTAAAGCCTTGTAGGTGATATCTTACTTATCTTGTGTCTTGAGCATCTTGGGATCTCTCACATCCCTTGTCTATGCATTTTACATTCTTGTCTATTTATCTTTCTATCTATCTACCTGGTTGTTTGTGGAGGTGGGAAAACTGAAACGGGGGTTTGACTGAGCCAAAACCCTAAAAAACCTCAAAAAATTTACTCAATCTTATGTGTCCAGGTATTAAAGATATTCATTTGATGGAGGCTTCATTTCTTGATCTATTGTGAGCATTTTCTCTCTTATTCTCTTGCTTTATAATATATATTATATTTAGTTTATTTTACTTTATTTTAGTTTTGTTAGATTGTTATTTTATTAAATTTTAAGATTTCTTAGTAGTCAGGATAGAAGTAGAAAATTTTTTGTTTCTTGTGACATTCTCATTTTTTAATTCATATGAGATTCTGGTGTGCCTTTAGGATTCTAGTGCATCGCGCTACTGTCTATGGTGTGTGTTGTCATCCTTTGGTCAAGAGTTCGTTAGTCTATCCAAAAAACCTCTATGACCTACTCTTTCTAATTCTGGAACTCTCATCTTTTTACCCCACCACTTGAGCTCTATTCCTTTTTAGCTTATTAGGTAGTCTGAGGTAGTTGATGACCATTTTCTCCTTGAAGAATCTTTCTTGTCTCGAGACTCAAGGGAAGAAAATATCATCCTTTACATTTTGGTGAACCTGATGTGAACACCCCTTCCCAAAGAAAAAGAGGTCAAATCCAGGATTTTACCTTCTAAGGAAAAAAATTTGGGGCATTGTCCTGAACCCCATTCCATGCTGTCAAAGTTGAAGTAACACACTGTCCTTCGATTGACTTGTTTATGCAGTATTTCTTGTGTTTAGCTTGTTATTTTCAAAATTCATTTTATAATGTCTTTTATTAGTTCAATTTTTAATTTTATTAAATTTGTTAATGATGTTCCATTTCAAGCGTGTGATGGTGACTTGGCTTTGCCTATGTCACTCAATATCTTTGATCCTTCTCATGAAATTCCTCTTGTTTTAGAGGATATTTTTTTGCAAGAAGATGACATCATTGATGTGTTTCTTAATGTTACTCTACCTTCTCTTTAATCTAATGCACTTTCTTCTAGAGATGATGCATTATCGAATGATGAATATCCTCTCACATTAGATCCTCCAAGGATAGATGTTGAACATATTTTTTCAAACAATTCCTTCATTAGTGATGATGTATATGTAAATTCCATCGTAGTCTTTTCTGCCCCTCAAAGGCCTAAGAGACTAGTCATTTATGTGACTCTGACTAGTCCTCCTAAAAGGATTCATTCTATTCATGGTATTCTATTTAATAGTGATTCTCTAGATCTTTATACAAATTTTATGAAATTTAGATATTCTTCTTTGAAACATAGAAAAATAGGTTAGGGTTTCAAACACATAGAGCTAATAAACACAATTTATTTCACACAAATCAAATGAGTGGAGAACACTTAAATTTGATCTAAAAAATAGTCTCAAAGTGTCTTGCTCTGGCACAAAGCATCCTGAGACGTTTGGCAAAAATGACTAAACAAGGGTTTTGGGAGAAATATTAAAAATATCAAATGCACTCATTCATGACATGTAAATATTAGATCTGAAAGATTAAACATAATACTAACTGAAACATTTTATTTCATGCAGATCAGATAAAGGGAAAATGTTGTGTACCTCTTAGGAAACACTATTTTTAGAAGCTTTCCTTAGGCTCATTCGCCCAGTGGCGAATGGGTCCTTGTTCACCTTTCTAGAATTAATTTTTGAGTCCTTTGCTCCTCTATATACACTTCTAGATTCTTAAGGTTTTGCAATCAGATAGTTGGAATTAAATCTGGGATCTGAGTTTCTGTGAGATGACAACAAAGGTGACAACAAATGCAACTTTACAAATTTGCACTTTTGAGATCTTCAACTTTTCTTCAACCTGCAAATCTACAACACATAAAGAGAGAGGAAATGTTTTTTTTTGGTGAATGGGGTTTTGCCTTGGTCAAACCCCATTTTGGTAACTAATCCTTGAAATGAAATGAAATAGCATGAAGGAGGGAATGACGAATGAACAAAGAAATGTTGCAACTCACCAAAACCTTGATTAAACCTTTGAAGGATTGAAATATTTGATGTTGATCTTGCATGAAATGGTTTCAATGGATGTGGATCTTGATGCTCAAATCTTGCTTTGAATATTTGAATTGAATGCTTAGATTAGATCTTGAAACCTACATCACAATGTGAGCTCCAAAAACATTCATAATTGCAAAAGAATTTGACATGATACTTGAGATCTTGAATGCTGCAACAAATGATGAAGAAATATGCTCTGGAATGCTCTTGAAAATAATCTTGGCTCTTGTTAAGTTCACCTCTTGCTAGATTACTTGAATTGATGAAATAACCTTGTATTTATAGTCATTTATCCTTAATTTCCTAAAATTCAAACATTACAAGCCGACCTTTGAAATTTGAATTTAGGATCATAGAAATACCACCAAAAAAATATTTAAAATGGGTTCCAAGACTTAAGGAGGACCCATTCGCTCATGGGCGAATGGGTCTTAGTCCCTAATTCTTGGAACATAGATTGCTCAAAGTGAAGTTTTATGTATTGGCATTAATTAATGTTTGGTTTCCCCTTTGGAAAATGTAATTTATTAGGATTATAAATGAATTATAGGGATTATTAAGGTCAAATTAAGCTCAATTAATTAAGGGAGCCCTAAATAAGTGTGAAAGTGTAAAGTGCACTTTACAACACTAAATTAAGGCATTATTAAGTTCATTTTAATTAAGAGGGCCTAAATAAGTGTGAAAATTTAGAGATGCATTTTACGACACTAAATTAAGGCATTATTAAGTTAATTTTAATTAAGAGGGCACAAATAAGTGTGAAAATGTAAAGAGATACATTTTACAACACTAAATTAAGCCATTATTAAGTTCATTTTAATTAGGAGGGCCCAAAAAAGTGTGAAAATGTAAAAGTGATACATTTTCCTACACTACATTTAGCCCCCACTTTAGTGAGAGGATGAGTGCAAGTGAAAAATCAGATTAATGTAGAAAAATATGTGTCAAGAGGGGGAAAAGAACACAAATGTTGATGGGATAGGATGAAAAATATCGAGGAGGTGGCCAAGCCCCTAGGATCCAAGATCTTATGTCAAACGAACATAAGCACAAAGGGACACACACAAGATGTATGATATGAAGCAACAAAACAAGATACACAAACATACAATGTCAAAGACTAAAAGAAAGAAAAATAAAAACAAAAATAGAAAGTGGTGGATCAAGCCTTGACTGTTTGTCCAATGCGATGTGGATCAAGCCTCAACTGTTTGTCCAAAAATGTTCACAAGCGGAACCCTGACAATCCACTATGCAAACAACGCACATGATCACATGGGCTAATGGAACCTTAGGCTATCCACTAGGTGAGCCCCCAAAAATTTTCTAAGTGAGAAGTCATGCTAGGTCTATAGGCTCTCACCATACTAACCATACCAAATTTATGTCTCTAATAACTCGGATAAGGCACCACAACAATATGAACTTCAAGCTTCATAAGGCTAACAAGCTTCGCTATGCTAAGCACTCATGGAAAAAATACAAGTACAATAAGACATGTTCAAAGGGGTTTTACTTAGTTCATGAAAGGTCTCCTCTTAGGGAACATCATACCTAAAATTTCCTAGAGAGGGCTAGTTGAGGATAAAATATTCACAACCGAGGGAATACAATCCATAACATTACCACTAAGAGGAATATCATATGCTCAAAAAAGGTCAAACTCTTGAAGGAAATCGAATCCAATGTCACCAAGAAGAAGAAACATCACATGAATTTAGAAGAAATCACTTTGAATAAAAGAATTCACACTTCCTAGGAGGTATATAGTATCATCACTAAGGAGGGAACATGCAAACAATGAACGGGGGACAATATTCCCCCCACTTAAAATAAACATACTCACTATGTTGGTATTTTAAGTAGAAAGAGAGGAAGAGGTGATCACTGAAAAGAATGCACACCTCAAAAAACTAGTTATCCTTTCCCCCTAATAATAGAGACAAAGACAACCACCAAGAACTACCATGTTGCTTCCAAGAGAGATATGGTTGCACTTAATAGTATACCACCATGAATGGAAATGAGAAAGACACATAAACTACTAATGCCAGAAAGTGATGAGCAACAAGATAGGATGAAAATCAATATTAATTAGAGGAAATAGGTGCTTGAACACAAGGAAGAGCACCACATTCCTTAAGATGTTGAATTTTATTACCCAAAGCCTTACATTCATTAGTAGAATGACCATGAACTCTATGCTATGCATAAAATAAACTCTTGCTGTAAAATTTCTTTTGTGTTCTTGGAGGGAGAGATATCAAGTGATCTTACATAAGTCTCAACAAGATACTCTCTTGACCAATAGTAGAATATGTTCCTTTCTTTTTTGACAAAGATATCTCTTGCTTAGTACAAGGTGTCATACATACACAAGACTCTTTAGATTGTGGGATTTTGTACTCTCCCTTAAAGCAGGGCGTAAAATCTAACGAACTCCAATAATTACATAGGAGTGTTTTGCATGATGACATTGAAATTAAGCGGAGATTTCTTTGATTCTTTCATTTCTTTCAAGGGACAAAAACCAATACCACTATTTATTTCTATCAGTTTAGCATGCACCAAGGTTAAATTTGGCTTAGGATAATCTTTTGTAATAGTGTTGGTATTGAGTGAAGGATTTTTGATGCTTTCAAAGGACAATAACCAAGACCACTATTTGTTTCTTGTGTTTTAGGCTCTATAGTGACACCAATGTCATGCTCTCTAGCACCACATCCTTTCCCACTATAACCAAGTTGTTTCATAAGCTCATAACCTCTTCTGTAAATCCTATCCATTTCTTTTGGATTCAATGGTTGTTCATAATCAACTTCATCAAAGTTTGCTGTGTAATTTGCTTCTTCTCCTAAAGTGGTTGAGGTGGATGCTTTTGAAGTTTCTTTCAAATTTTGTGTTGACATTATTGCTTTTTATTTTCCCTTTTCAATTTTTTTTTGTTATGATCTTGTATTCTCCCATGAATGTAGGTGTGAAATCTAAGGAACCCAAATAACCATCTAGTGACTTTGTAACTTATTCAATATTCTTTTCTTTTTCTTTCTCTTGCATAGGTTCCACTTGCGTAGTTGGTGTCAATATTTTCAAAGGATTTTCCTTGTCTTTCTCAATGTGCGAAATTTCTAGTTCAGGGTCAAATTTGATTGTATAGACTTTGTTGTTGTAAACATACTTCATTTTACAATGAAGAGTAGAAGGAAACCCATTTAATTGCATTAATCCAAGGTCTACCCATGGGAATATTATGTGAAATATTATTAGGCGTGACATGAATAGGAGTTTTTAATGTAGCCTTTCTTATTGTGATCACACCAAGTAGTTGTTTTACTATGTTATCAAACCCACGAATGGATAATGAGTTAAGTTGAATTTGGATTTTGTGTACTCCAATATTATCCAAAAGGTTTATGTTACACACTTTTAAGGGTTGACCCATTGTCAACAAGAGTTCTCTTTATCCCCTTCCTATTAATAATAGCTATTATCATGATAGCTTAATTTTGTTTTGCACTTCCAAAGGAGGGAGCTCACTTTGGTGGAAAACAATGTGTATATTCATTCCTTGAATTAGGGTTGCTATATAATTTGGATTTGCACTAGGGGGAATAATAGCTTGTTGCAATGAATTTTGAAGCATAATATGATAACTAGGGGAGGCTTGAATAAGATCCCATAAGGATATCTTAGCAGGAGTGTTTTTAAGTTGTTCAATAAGGTCATACTCCTCTCCACTATGTAGAGGCAAACGAGGAGCACTAGGAAATTTAGATCGAGGAAATGGTAATGAACTAGGAGTGGTTTGTGGTTTCCTATTGTTCCTTGTATTATATGTGTGTGCAATGGTATTATAACTCGGTTGTTGTGAAACATTGTTACTATCAAGTTTCCTTGTAGGTGGTTCTAAGATAAGCATGGGTTTATTTTGAACTTGAGGTTGATGTGAGGGTGGGTAGATGATAAGAAGTGGCCCAAGAGATCATTTCAAGGGATATCTAATGTGCATAACCTCAAAAGACTTATCCTTATTTTCATGATCTCTTAGTGAAGGGGAGTCTAATGCCACTTCATCATCTTCATATAAGGAAGCCACATTACTATTATTTGAAAGACATGCATCAATTCTACCATTCTCTTACACCATGATATCTACCCTAGTAGGAGAGTCTTTAGGAGAGGAGAAAACAAGATGTTGATCACATTCCATGGTTATATTGTGTAAGATATATTCATCACAAGTAAAGGAGGAATCAAGAGAAGAAAAACTATGATTTTCTTGCTTACCAATGATTGGATCCTTTCATTCAAATAGATCTTTCTAAATGGTAGGAACATTAGGAAAGGGAGAAACACAATTCTCATGACTCTCAATAAGTGTATCTTCTAACACCAAACTATCTTCTTCACAAATGGGAGAGATATTATGAGAAGAAAAAATGTGATTGTCATGGTTATCTACTATTACGTCCTCTTTCACTAAAGCATTCTCACAAGTAGGAGGGGTGTTGGGAGATGAACAAATATTGGGTAAAGTAATGTTAAGAAATATTTCAATGATATCATCTTCTTGTGTCATAATATCTTCCCAAGTGGGAGAAGGAGAGGGACAAAAAATGATTTCATGATTCTCGATGATTGTATCTTCTTTCACCAAGATACCTTCATCGCCAATAGGATAGACATCAAGAGAAGAACAACTATGGTTTTCATGATTATCTATTCTTGTATCCTCTTGTATCATATCATCCTCACAAATGGGAGAGATATTAGGGTGTGAGTGAGGGATAGGAAAGGTGATATTAAGGAATGTGTCAATGGTTTGGTTCTCTTACTCTAAGATGTTATCGTAACTAGGAAAGATAGTGGAAGGATGGCTAATATGTTTCTTAATGACCTCATTTCTTGGCTCAAAATTGTACTCATAAGAGGGGATGAAAATTAAGCTATCTAATTTATGCAATGATTCATAAATGTAATCAAATGTCCTACAGATTTGATGATTTTCAATACTCAATTTTTTTTTGAACAACTTAAAATGGCTATACTAAATTGATGATTAGACCTAGATGCATAAAATATAACTTTATGAAACTTGCCAGACTGAAATAGTGGGTTACTGGGAGATTCGAGAAGTGTAGAAAACCACAAAAAACCACAAAAAAGTTGGTTTTAAGAGGCCTTCAAGGAATCATTCACCAATGAGAGAATGGGTCCCTGTACACGGTTTAAAAAAAATGAAGAATGTAATTTTTGAGTGATTATATGTGTTCTTTGTTCTGGGTCTCAGACTGTAACTTCTATGATAGAATTTTCTAGAATTTGATGATCTAATGCAAGTAAAATTAATGACAAATGATGAACCATATGACACTTTTTCAAATGCAATTTTGAATATCTATGATGAAAAGTACACTAATATGCAAACACTATGCAAAATCAATTTGATATTATGCAATTTGTTTTAAATTTTCATATTTAAAATGAATGAAAAATACAAGTTTACACCTAAAATATAATGAAAATTTATGCTAAATTTAGAAACCCTAAATGAAATGAATTGATTGAAATTCTAGATCTAGGGTTTGAATGCACTCTGAATCAGAAATTAGAATATTGAAATGGTCAGGCTCACCAAAATGAAACGTAGAAAAATAGTGTAGGGTTCAAAAACATAGGGTTTTATACTAAATATAGAATGTTTGACCAAACTTACTATAAATAAAAAGGGAAAAGTGGGGTGAATGAACCTACCTATTCTTCTATTTCATTCAAGAAATGAGATCCCTCAAGTTAAAATCCACTTTCAACCCTTAAGTGAGTGAATTCTTTGAGGAATCTTGCAATTTCCTTTGTGTGCGTGCAGGCTAAACAACACTTTTGGGAGACACACTAAAAATAGTAAATTAACTCAAAACTAAAATGTAATACCATATATGAGTAGATTAAACATAGAGCTAATAGACACAATTTATTTCACGCAGATTGAATGAGTGGAGGACACTTAAAATTGATTTCAAAAAGTCACAAAGTGTCATGTTCTAGTGCAAAGCATCCTAAGATAAATTTTGATAGTGTTACTTGTAAAGGGACCCCCCCTACCTTTTTATTAATTGTGTTATCTTTTGGCCTAGTTTTATACCTAAGTCAAGTTGGGAAGCCTTTTTTTGTCTTTCCCAAACTCTAGCAGGGTTTTACCAAGTTCGCCGAACCTGTCATTATACCACCTGCTTTATATGCATTTGGGCTCTGAGCGGTGTTTTCTTCCCGCTTTTGAACTTGTCTTTTCAAGATGTCCATACAAACATTAATAATCGATTAATGGGGCCGTCATATGTTAGAGGCATAGAAAATTTACATGCAAGTTATAATTTGGGTGGTATTCATCAGGTTGCCTTGAACTCAGGTGGTGTTTTGCCAAGTTATGTGAACCATTCATTTTGCCACCTAGAAGGATATACAACGATTAATGCAATAACAATAAGTTTATCTACTTAAGTTGTGTATTATACAAGAAAGAAATCAACATTTCCAAACATGATATGAACATAAACATAAAGAAGCCATGCATGCAAAGTCATAGTGATACCAAAAAGTAATATTTAATTGATATATATAAAATGTTTTTACATGGCTACGACATTAAAAAAATGTCTTGTTTGACTACAAAATTTTGTTCATGAAAAAAGAAAAAAGAGTGTTTTTCTCAGATACATAGAGTGAATATCAACACATGAATGCCTTCAGCAACAACCTACAAACGTTTGATTTGCACTGGTGACAAAAGGTTCTCATGCGACTGGAGGAATTGCATAAATAGTCCTATGTCGTTCCTTTCCACCCCTGTCTGCAGAAGAGCCACAAAATCCTCTAAGGTTTCATCCTGAAGAGATGATGCAATGCAGATGGCATCAAAAATCACTCCAGTTCAAGGGTAGTGGCTAAGCCCATTGATTGCCACTCTGACTCGATGATGAAATTTGGGCTTCACCAGGTGTTCTAGTGCTCTCACGCCCTAATCATGATGACCGGAAGTCTTGACGATTATATAGATGAAGCACTCTAGCATGGTCGTGTTGTGAACATGAGACTGGCTCAGAAACACCTCACTGAGGATGTTGTCGAGCACCTCTTCCTCCACTTCACTCTGCACTATGAAGACTTCCTTCAGTTGGTATGAGATGTCCCTGAATAGTCAGTTGCACTCGATCTCCTCCAGAATAATGTAGTCATTAGTAGAATTGCCATCACCCTGAGAGCTCACCATGTTTGATGCAACTGATTGTGAAGGAAAGGTGATGCTAGTTGAATTTATAGAATTTTGGTTGGACATTGGTACATTCTCCTAGGCTCGAAAAGATGTTGATTTGGTTTCCATTTATGGTTGGCTCACGCTACTCTAAATTACAATTTCCCATGAAAAAATCTCATACGTGCCACCAATTAATATTCTTATGTGTTGCATTGATAGTCGGATGTTTGATTGGTCCTTTGGTGACTGCTGATGGATTTAATCAATTTTCTTGGCCAATGTTTATTACTCTACCAAATTTAGATGACCCCGATCATTTTCCTCTAAAGAAAATATTAGGAATACAAGAAGTTGATGATTTAGTAACGGTTTTGGCACCCATTCGGTGGCCTTAGCCATGCTATAAATTTAGATTGTTACATGCTAAAAAGGGGTTCTTTTTTTAACCTGCTTTTAGATACACCTAGGGGTGTTATTGAGAAGGAATAATCATTTATTGCAGACTGTAATGATTTATAATATTTGTGTTATGAGTTTAATGATTTAGTATGTTGATCTAGAAATTATGCATACGATGTAGTTGTATCTTCTTTGAAAGATTGGCTGCATGTTTTCATTTATTATAGTATGGGACCTCTCTCCTGAACCTAATGATCATAAATTTTCAATCTGTGCATTGACAATTTGTGGTTTGATTTATGATGGTCACACTAGCCCCATATTTATGGACTAGTGTTTGCCACCTTTTCTTATTTTCGGTTAAAAGCATGCCCATTGTGTTAGAATAGGAAAATTCTTTGAAGATTTACTAAGGGAGTTGTACCTTGACAAAATTTAGAGAGAAATTTTAAAGAAAATTGTGACCTTCTCAGAGATGTTAGTGGAAGTTGTTTGGTGCCAAATCTAGGCCTGAAGTCATAGTTTGAATATTTGTTGATGCGCTTTTTCATTTGCTAATAAATAGAAATGATTGAATAGGGGTTTTGGGAGAAAGATTAAAAATATAAAATGCACTCATTCATGACGTGTAAAGATTGGATCTAATAGATTAAACATAATACTAACAAAAACATTTTATTTCATGTAGATCAGATAAAGGGAAAATGTTGTGTACCTCTTAGAAACCATTATTTTTAGAAGTTGTCCTAGGACTCATTCACCCAGTGACGAATGGGTCCTTATTCACCTTTCCAAAATTAATTTTTGGGTCCTTTGCTCCCATGTCTGCAGTTCCAGATTATTCGGATTTCATAATCGGGAAGTTAGAAATAAATCCGAGTTTTGAGTTTCCGTGAGATGACAACAAAGGTGACAACAAATGCAACTTTTCTTCAACCTGAAAATCTGCAACACACAAAGAGAGGGGACAAATGTTTTTTTTTGGTGAATGGGGGTTTGCCTTGGTCAAACCCCCTTTTGGTAATTAAAACTTGAAATGAAATGAAATAGCATTTAGGAGGGAATGACAAATGGAAAATAAAATGTTGCAACTAACCAAACCCTTGATTAAACCTTTGAAGGATTTAAATCTTTGATGTTGATCTTGCATGAAATGGATTCAATGGATTTGAATCTTTCTTTGAATCTTTGACTTGAATGATTAGATTAGATCTTAAAACCTACATCACAATGTGAGCTCCAAAATCATGCATAATTGCAAAAGACTTGGACATGATACTTGAGATCTTGAATTCTGGAAAAAATGATGAAGAAATCTGCTCTTGAATGCTCTTGAAAATAATCTTGGCTCTTATTAAGTTCACCTCTTTCTAGATTACTTGAATTGATGAAATAACCTTGTATTTATAGTTATTTATCCTTAATTTCTTGAAATTCACACATTACAAGCCAACCTTTAAAATTTGAATTTAGGATCATAAAAATAAAACCAAAAACATATTTAAAAATGGGTTCCAAGTCTTAGGGAGGACCCATTTTCCCATGGGAAAATGGGTCCTAGGCCCTAATTCCTGGAACAAACATTGCTCAATGTGAAGTGTTATGTATTGAAATTAATTGATGTCAGGTTTCCCCTTCAAGAAATGTAATTTATTAGGCTTGTAAATGAATTAAGGTCAAATTAAGCTCAATTAATTAAGAGAGCCCTAAATAGGTGTGAAAGTGTAAATGGGTACACTTTACAACACTAAATTAAGGAAATATTAAGTTCATTTTAATTAAGAGGGCCCCAATAAGTGTGAAAATGTAAAGAGATACATTTTTCTACATGAAATTAAGGAATTATTAAGTTCATTTTAATTAAGAGGGCCCAAATAAGTGTGAAAATGTAAAGCGATACATTTTACAACACTAAATTAAGGCATTATGAAGTTCATTTTAATTAGGAGGGCCCTAACAAGTGTGAAAATATAAAAGGGATACATTTTTCTACGCTACATTCTTATAATATAGTAGCTCACACTTATAATACTAAAAAGAATAAACTAAATTTTGATTAACCTACTTCTTTACCACCTTCTCAACCAAGTATTCCTTCGAAACCTAAATCTATAGCTAAAGCACCTGGTGATTACAATCTTGTCAAGCAACTTCGTGTTACTCTCGCCAAGATCTCGCAATGGGAGTTACTTTGGTTTGCTTCAGTTTATCAAGGTATGCTTGAGAAATCCTTGGAAAATATCCTCTTACCTTATTCTGCTAGGCCAATGCATGTTAATGCATTGATGGCTTATATTCGTGCGGATTCGTCGAATATTATGTTTTATCCACAAGATCTCTCACCTCCAGAAGTATAGAAGCAAGCATATCCCTCAATGATAATAGTCAATATTAATAATATTGGTATTATGCATGCTCTCATTGACACTGGTTTGGCTCCCAACATATTTAGCATTGAATTATTAACTAAGATTAAAATTGACTCATCTTCTCTTGCTACTTCTTTGTGCATTCATGGATTTGATATCATTGGTCGACAAGCCCTAGGCATGATGATCTTGCCTTTGAGGTTGGGACCTGTTACTATACCCACCTCGTATATGTCATTTCAGGAAAGTTATCATTTAATATTCTTCTTGGTAGACCGTGGATTCATGCTATAGGTGCAGTCCCATCTATCTTGCATAGATTATCAAATTAATTTATAATAATCAAGTAGTCATAGTCAAGGCTGACCTTGATGTCATACACTTATGTGAGCTAGTAGCTGTTGGTCATACACTTCTTTGAGTTCCATTAGTTTTTTGCCACATTACTGGTCTGTCATCTATTCTGGAGAAGCCTAGGGTTGGGGTTTTATTTTTTCCTTCATGAAATCCTAATGTTCTATCTTAAACCCTAGGATGGATCTATTTCGTCATTACCTTTTTGAGGGAGCATTTAAAATGACTTATGTCCCATTGAATCATCTAGGTCGGGCCCCTTTAATAAATTGTGTTAAATATTTCACCTCGACTTTATTATTTCCTAAGTCTAGGTCGGCCCATGTCCCACGCTTTAAGAACAACCTTATGCCATCGTTTGTCGTCGGCCTAGGCAATGTCCCCTTCCCCCCTTTTAATAATTATCTTATTTTGTAGGAAATATTTTAATAACCGTCGATCATCCTACAGTTCATCCTGACCGTTCCCACGATCTCGCGATGACATCACCATTGGGTTTCAATTGATTGTGATATCAAGGGCAAGTGCCACGTGTCTTAGTTGCCGATGTTGAAGAAGGATTAATAAAGGGTTTAAAATTTGCATCGGAATTTAATACATTAAAAGGTGGGTTACTAAAAGAGTTGTGAGATGCACGTGCTCCAGATCGACGGGCGTGTTTTAATCTTGATGAAAAGTTTCTCGATGGTTATGTTTGGTGCTGCTGATTGCTCTGAGTGAACACGATCATCGATGGTGGGAATCAACGGTTGCTCGCCATCGCGTGATCCACAAATACAAGGTGTTTAGTGATTGCGATACCATGGGCAGGCACCACATGTATCCCTTTGGAGTTGCGTATGGTGGTGGGCCCTCAACGCTAACATAGAGATTACATCAGCCTTTTTGAAGGTGGTCGTTCGATAATCTGACAAAAACAAAAGATTGATGGTTGAAGTTTAAATTCGCATCAAATGCGATTGGAGCCGTTGGCGCGACATGAAAATGGGCTATAATGGTGGATGAGACATCTACTGGCTAAATTCAATCGACATAAAGTATTTGATTTCATTATATCTTCACCACAAAAGCATTCAAGTGTTTTCGAAGTGGTTCAGAGCTAGAGATGCAGTTTTTCAAGCAATCACAACGAAGGTTTGGTTCTCTGCAAGGCACGAAATCCTGTGAGTTACTTTCTGTATCATTGGTTTAATTTGACTGTGATTCTTGTGAAAGGTTGTAGTGTGCTAGTCAGGGGGTTGTTGATTATTGTTGTAGGGTTACTGGCTCCTTTGAATTGTTGGAAATTGCATAGTTGTGTTTTAATTTCATTTTCTGGGTAGCCCTAGTTTGTTCAGGAATTTGAATTTTAAGGAAGCCCTAGTTGTTTGAGATGGCATCACCAAATCAACACTCTATCCATGTTGATTATTTTTAAAGGAATTTATATGATGATTTTCTGGATCAACTCCCATTATCAACAAATGACAAAAGAAGGGGTTTAGTTTTAATGAATGGAAGAACCCTGGGTGTGGGACTAGTGTGCAAAAATTATAATATTGGAGATGCTAGGGTTCCAATGACAGGTCTGGAAATGATTAGACTATGGTATGGACAAAGAAAGCTACCCTACCCATTTTCTAATGGATGGAGATATGACATGTGGAAACTAGCAGTGCCGAATGTGTTTCCTGATGTGGACCTACTCAGAGCAGTGGCAACACGTTATGACCCAATTACAAGGGTAATTAGGGATAATGATGGTGGGATTCTGCTAAGCATAAGTGTAGTTGAAATTCAACAGATTTTTGATTTGAGCGAGTCTAGCTTATTCTTGGTCCAAATTGATTTAGAGGAGACGAAGCAAGAATATGCGAGGTCAAAGCCTCTTTTTAGATTAAACTTACTTCCTCCTCACCTGGCTAGGGCAGGTAGTTCAATGATTCATATCAACCCAAATGACCAGGAACCTTTCAAGCTAAACTGTTTTTCCAATCACTTTTTGGAAACATTTTATTCATTTTGCCAAATTTTGGGATTTAGCCCAAATACAGTGATTCCCATTGCATATATGTTTATGGGGGCTCAAATTCAGCATCCCAACTTCTCCATGGTGTATGACGATGCATCTTTTCTTGCATAAAAGATACATGATGGTTTGCTGAAGTTTCTTGTGGGGGATGTTAGCACTCCTTTCTTCTAGTACTACCTATTAATGCATATGTTCATGTACAAGAATGCTGACTTATTTTCAGAGAAGATGGAGTTGAGGCAAGAGGTGAATGGAGAGATTACCAGTACAGGTGTGGAGTGTAGATTTGTCTTATAATAGGGGAGGTGCCAACTTTGTGCAGTTTTATAACTGCTTTGCCTCTAGACTCAGAGCTAGGTTGGTGGTAAATATGCCAAGAGTTCCTCAAGATTTGCATGACTTCCTCTTGTCAGAGGTGAGGAAGCCTAATTTAAAGGTCTGCCACAATTGGGGTGACATCATGTTGTACCCCATGAGCACTATCCTAAGGGTGTTTGGTTTCCAGGGAGCCCCTCACATTCTCCCATATAATGTACCATCAAGGATGGGATTTTCCGAGGTCATGTGGCAGCTAGGTTGTATTCATGAAGAAAACCTGACAGGGAGAGGAAAAGGGACTTTGTTCCTTGATTATACTGTTGTTTCAGATTTTTTCTTTTCCAAGGGAGGATGGGTCCACTTTGGAAGGTTTTTTGATGATTATCATTTGAAGAGTGGATCTAGGAGGAAGCATAACCTT
Source organism: Sequoiadendron giganteum (assembly GCA_007115665.2). Taxonomy (NCBI): domain Eukaryota; kingdom Viridiplantae; phylum Streptophyta; class Pinopsida; order Cupressales; family Cupressaceae; genus Sequoiadendron; species Sequoiadendron giganteum. Next base: position 373,982,706 of record CM021108.1, on the reverse strand, counting down.
GATGGATTCTTTGCCTTATTCAGGAAACAAATTAAAGGTGGAAAATTTGTACATGAATTCAACTTTCCTGAGGACCTAATCAGAAATGAGTTTGATTGAATATGTAGGAATTGAATAAAGAAAAATGGATTGCCTATGAGAAACTACTGGCCATGGTGCATAAAATGGATCCAAAATATGATCCATTAATGGAGTTTACTCCATCCCACAAGAGAATTTTTTTCTTGTAGGATAATTTTAAAAAGATCATGGGAAACTTGATGACCAAGAAGGTCAATTTGGAAATGGACTTTGGAATTCAAAGACTAGAGGTGAGGCCTGAGGAAACAAGGCCAACTTATCAACCCCCAGTTGACAAAACTCTATACAAGAGAAAGAGGAATGATAGCAGTGAAGAGGATGAGGGGGATAAGAAGGGAAAACAAATAGTGAAAGCATCATCACAACCAACCCCAAGGATCAGAGCACCTGGAGGGATAAGGATTGTGGATCTAGATTCATCACTAAGAGGTGATCCTACAGTGCTACCATTAGAGCCAAACCCTAAGAGGCAAAAGATTGAGGAAATAAAAGAGGCTCTGATGGATGAAATAATTGTGATTGATCAAGACATGCAGGTTGGTATCCCTTCCCCTCCTAGATCAACACAATTGGTGTTATTTGATATGGATATAAAGGGGCAATGTGTACAAGATGCCAAGATGGAGGCCTACAAGGCATTCTTAGATGATGATGCCTTTGTGAAGACTCTTGTATTCTTGCAACTAATTTGGAGGATGAAACTAGAGGAATACCAGGATAAGTGCAAGAGAAGGAGAGAATCAAGACCTGATAGGTCTGAGAAGGAGAATGATGATGAGGTCAAGGCCGAACTAATGGAGGAATTCAAGAACATCACTTCTGAGAAAGGAAGGATACTTGTGACTCAGGCTGGTGTCCTAATTTTTCTTGAGTGGGACATAGACGATGCTGTAGCATTCAATGCTATCCTTAAGGCCAAGCATCCTATGCAAAATAGTGAAGAAGAGGTTAAGGCAACTTTGCAAGATTCTACCTTTAGTGAGGAGTATGAAAATCTGGCCATATGGGCATTGGCACCCCAAAGAAGAAAACCAAATGTAACTGATATTAGTCCAAACCTAAGGGGAGGGCTAATTATCAAGAGAGCTTCTTAAACTTCAACAACATAAGCTACAAGCTTGACAGTAAACATGGCCAAATTGGCCCAAAAGATAGTTGAGAGAGAAGAGGCTAAAAGGAAGAGTTTGATGGAGAAGTACAACATAATAATTGGAGAATATAGTAGGATGCAACAAAGGAATGTTGAGCTGCAATCTAAAGTAGATAGGTTGAAATATGGGAAGGTAGGAGAATCCTCTAGTGCTCCTGGTATTAGAGCATTACCTTCTACTTCAGGATCAGTTCCCCCTACTACTCCAATTGTTTCTACTCCAAGATCCCCCATCCAGACACTTGCTCTCAGTCCTACACCAGGGCTAGTTGAAGAAGAAGTTGAGTATTCTGTGGATCCCACCAAAAAGCAAATGTTAAATAAGATCACAAAATTATAGGTTGCCTTAAAGGCAAGTGAGGATGGTGCAACTGCCAAACAAAATGAGATGGTGGACATAATTTTGAGGTATTTAAATGAGAAGGTGGATGGTAGATTACCATCTGTACATTACTTATATTCTTTATTTTTGGATGGAATAAAAAACATAAATAGGGATCGGGAAATAGTTTTTCCTTTGGCTGAGAAGTGGATCCCTAGGGCCAACACTATGTATATTATGTATAAGGCCTCTAGGTTTGATGTAGACAATAGGCCCCGGTCATTGAAGCATACTCAAATCTTTGTGAAAACATTGAAGGGATTCCAGGCCTTGCCTGATGATTTGAATAGAAGAATTAGGGAGATAGTAAAGAGATTTGATGATTGGAGTGATACATTTTTTCCAGACATCATTGATGCACAAGGTAATGTTAAAATATTGCAGCAGTGGAAGGAAAGGGAAGAAGAATTTTTTAATGCACAAATCAAATTAATTTTTGATGATTTTGATTATGACTTGTTGATAAGTAGTATGGACAAAATAATTAATACCAACACATTCTTAGAGTCTTTTGAAAGAGAAGCCGATCAAGTTGTAGTGAAATAAACACCTTACAATATTAAGGTGAATGAGGTGGTGAATTTTGACTGGACAACGGATGAAGAGTATCAGAAATGGGTGGACAAGTACTTAACCGAAGAGGAGTAAAACGGTCTCTACTATCGGCAACTAACAACTCAGCGGTTATATTTATAACTGATTATGGTTTTGTTACCATGGTGGCTTTTTGGTGTAGGTTTTGAGGTTTGGAAAATGTAGTGGCTATTCCCTAATGAGTGGAATTAACAAGAAGATGCTCTGGGACTTGGTGATTGTAATCATATTTTTGAAATGTCACAAGGCGGTCCAATTGATCGGTGACATGTGCATTTTCTAGCCCGATGCTTGTTTTCTCCTTCATTCTCCATAAGAAGGATTTCATGGCCAAAAATAAGGGTTGGCAAGTTAGATATTTTGAGGTCGAGTCTAGGCATAGTTGCAGAGAAATTTGTAAAGCCTGATTGTTTCAGTGTAAATGCAATTTAGGTTTTGTGTCATTATGTAGTCGGTTTTTAGGTTTATGAGGGGTTGGTGTTTCATAACAGTACTAGCATTTGAGTTATAATGATTCATTCCAAGCTCATGTCTCTCCTTTGTATAAGCATATCATAATTTTGAATAGTATAATCAAGGGTTATTGCATTCATCTCACTGTTGTGGTGTGTATGACTTCCATTTTGGCTTTAATTCAAAGAATTAATTAAAATGCTTAATTGGAGTTATAGATGGATATGTTTATAAAGGGATTTGGTAAGAAGTATTGGGTTAGGATATAAATTGATGATGTTGTAAGGAAATTTTTGTCAGAGATCTTATGTGCTATGTGTTTGAACCTATCATGGAATTTTAAATGTTTGTGAATTTGACTCCCCAATGGTATATGGCACTGGTCTAAATCATATGTGTTTGTGAGGTTCTGTGTCTATTTGTCTCTGCTTAGAGCTTGCTACCAAACTACAAATTAAATGACTATCTTAAGTTGTGAAATATTGTTGTAATCATCTCATGCTCCAAGTAGTTGGTATTATTGATGAAAATCCAATTCAATTCAATATTACCCTATTCTGTTGAGCTATTAAATGGGATTATTTGTTAATTATTAATGATTGTTAATAAGTTCGGTGCAGAGGTTATACACACATTAGAGGGACCACCCTCCTGGGTTTTGCAGAGCCCGAAGTGTAAGAGGTTTATTATTAAAATCCTCGTCGGTTGGTCCAGGTCCTTCAAGTTGCCCTCGATTATAATTGGCAATTCTATAGGTAGAATAGAAGATAAACCTGGTTATAGTAAAAAGAACCAATAGTACCTAGCCTTAAAAATATCGTTCCTGAAGTTTCTTCCAATGTGTTGATGTCTACTCCAATAGTACATGTTATAAAGGATACTCTTGAGATAGATGTCCTTGAAGAAGATCCTTCTGAAGCAAGAAATTTTGATTGTATTCTTTCTGAAGAAAATGCATGTCTCATTGATGATTGGGGTTCCTTAGAATTTACATATTCCTTCATTGGGGAATATAAAGTCAACCCAATCCACTTAGACCTTCCAACAATATCATTCACACCCACTATCAAAGATGATAATGTGAACAACAATTGTAATGCTCTTAATGTTGATCCTCCCCCTTTTGAGGAGTTGCAATCAAGTTATGGATTTGGATTTAATATTATTTCTAAGCATGGGTACAAGGGAAATGGTTTAGGAAATATGGAACAAGGAGTTAAGGTCCCTCTTAAACCGACACCTTGATCTTTTGCAAGGGGTTTAGGTTATAAGCCTTCTTGTTTGTCTCCATCCCCTCCATCATCTGATGTCCTCATGCCTTCTTCTTGTGAGCAATCAAAATCTTCTTCACGAGAGAAATGGTTTCTTCCTGATCCTCATTATTTATTTGAGAAAGAGCATTTTTTTTGAGGCTTCACAAGGCCCACTTAATTGCTCTTCCTCCTCCTACACATAAGAAATTTCATAAGCACGATAAAACAAAATATTATTTTTGTACATACCATCGAGTGCCTAGCCATTCTACTAGTGAATAAGGCCTTGAATGATAAGATAAAAATTCTTAATTTTGGTGCCATCACTCTTCTATCTATTGATACACCATCATATGACAAGTGATATTGAGGTCTACCTCTATCCTATTCATTCTAAGCATCTTATCATGAGGTTTTTACACCTCCCTTCTATTGTGTTGTTTCCTGCTATGTGAAATTTGTATCTTTTCTTGCTCATTGTCATTCATGGTCGTACACTATTGTGTGCAACCATACTTAATTTGTGGTAGACACACAATAGTCTCTAGCATGGCTATCCTCCCCTATACATTGGGGGTTGAAGTGACTTGTTTTGGAGATGTGCATCCTTCTTAAGGAACCCCTCTCTTCTCTAAGTCTTTTCTTCTCCTTAGAATGACATGTACTCCTTTGTGTAGCACACATAATTCTAATGGGGGGGGGGCAACCATATCTACTTAATTTTCAACAAGGATTATTATTTCATAAATATTCCTTGGTGAAATATTTTTCAAAGGGATTCCTTGATGACATAATCACTTGCGGAAAATTTCATGTCTTTCAAAAGGAGTGTCATTTCAAAAGGGTCCCTTGGTGTCTTGATGTCTTGAGAAGAGGGTTCTCTATTGAAAGAACCCCTTCTTGAAAGTCTTCTTTTCAAAAGAATTCTTTGTTGTCTTGAAATTTGTGTCTTCTATCTAATATTTGATGTTGTGTGTCTTGGTATTATATATCTTGTATCTTGGCATCTAGCTTGGGGGCAGCCTGACTAGACCTATCTTTTTTGTGATTGTCTTACAACGTAGTTTGCAATAGCCACACATTTATCTTATATCTAATAAGATTATGTCTTATGAAAATTTTCATGGTGTCTTTTTTGCCCAACTTGTTTTTTTGCAGCAAACATGTCTGTGGTGAATCTTTAGTCAGCTACATAGGATAAAAGACACATGTCCTCTTTGTGTCTTGGCATAGCCTTACAATTGTATATACTGGATCGAGGACCTACATCTTCTTCATCTTGAGTATATTATTTTTCTCTTTTTGACATTGATTGCTTCCATGTCCCTTCAATGCATTCTTCTCTTGAATCATTCAATCATTACATTCTTCTCTCTATTTAAGAATTCTTCTATGTATTATTTCTTAATTTGGGGATGACACATAATACTGAGATGACCTTCTACATTGAGGTCTCTTTCACTTTGCTGACTCAAATCCTTTATTTTTTTACGTGGTTGTCTATATGTGTTATCCATGTATATGTTCTAACCCTATTATTTAGTAGCTTTCTATGTTTTAGCCTTGTTTTCATGTATAAATATTTCTTCCCTAATTTATTTATTTTGTAGGTCTTCAATCTGGGGGCATGCTTCCTTGGTTCAAAGAGTTATCTGCTTCCTCTATAGTATCCTTTTGGAACCGTGATGTTATTTATGTTTAGTATATTTCCTTTAGCATGCATATTCATGTAAATTCATAAGCTCGCTAAAGTGGGGGCAAAATGTAATGTCGTAAAATCACACCCCCTTGCAATTTCAGTTATATTTTTGCATCCATTTTAGTGCCCACTCCCTTAGTATTTATGTAGGCTCTGTTAGGTCTCAAAAATGTAGGTTTTAACCATGAGAGGTTGCCAAGCTCTCACAACATTTTTGTCCAATGTACAAGGCCAATTGATACAATTGAACCTTTTGCTCTTTAAGCTCTGCTAAACCTAGGCGGGTGCACCTATGTGAATAATGCAGATTTAAAATATATTTCCTGATTGAGTAATCTACCCACAATGGCAATTGGAAGTGGATAGATAAAATCACTAAAACTACTTCTACTGCACAAAAGAAAGAATTTAAATATGTTTTTTCTTATGAATTTTATCTTCTGGGTTGTGGAAGATCAGTTCATTCTATCCACATGGGAAATGGAATAAAAAAATCAAATATTGTATGTGTTTCCCTCTCTGGCTTAATTCAAGTTGCTAGGCACTTTGAGAAATGAAATTCTATGACTGGCATATAACTTCACTAAATTTATGACTTGCATAAATTATGCTGGAATAATTTATTACCAGGTTCTTCTTTGACTATCCAAAATAAATCCTTAAATCATTGTGACTTATTAAAAGAATTTAATTCTAACTTGCAGACACCAGTTAATTAAATCACACAAAATGAAAATGCACCTTGATAAATCAGGAATATACTTGATATGCTGACTTAAATGATTAAAAGACCTTGAGTTGGAGACAACCAGATAAAAAATGTAAATTATTACATCACAACAACTGAGCACATAAAGGATTTCACCAATTTAAAATATTTTAACCATTGATCTGCTTCAAAAAAGGGGTCTGTACATTATTTGCATTCCCAATCTTTCATTATTTTTTGCAAAAATCTCACCGTTCTTCTAACTACTCCCCTTTCTCTCTCATTTTCCAATACATATATACAATACATTTCTAAGGGTCATGAACCTTCATTAGTTCGAGTAGAAATGGTTTACATTCTTTGACAAGAAACAAAATATTTAATTAATTGCCTTGTCAGCAAATTAAATATTTTCAACTATAATCCCGCCTTTTTTACTTAACTTTATACTTTACCCGCTCTTTAATACTTCACTTTCTCCGTTGCTTCCTTTATATTTACCGCTCTACCACGATCAACCTCATTTCCTCCCGTGGTATGGCAATGTGACTGTTATGGTCTTCTCTTCCCCTTACTGCTCAACCATGAGCTCTTTGTTTACACCCTGCGGTTCCGTGGTGTCCGACTGTTCTATCCTTTCTACCGCCTTACCACGGTCTTCCTTTTTTCTTCCCGCAGTGTGGCGGTATTTGAATTTGACTGCTTCCCCTTCCACCACACCACCGCTATCTGTGTTTTAACCATCAGCGGTACCACAGTGATTGGTCTTGATCGCTACCTTCACTGTTATCTTCTCGACCACCATGCTACTACGGTCTCTCGTGGGACCCCTTATGGTACCTTAGTGAACTGTTCTGACTACTTCCTTGATGCTTATCGTGCCACCGCAGTCTGTATTTTGACCGATTGCGGTGTAGCGGTAAGCATTTACTGCTATGCTAACCTCAGTGACTGTTTACCACGTCACCGCGGTCTATTTGATGACTGTCTGTGGTGTAGCAGTGACTATCTTAACCGCCAAGCTAACCCTTTACCGTACAACCACGGGTTGTTTGACAGTTGTCCGTGGTAAAGCGGTATGAAGTGGATTTGAATCTTATGGGTGACGATAATGACCTTTTTAGGAAAAAGATAGTAAAATACATGGGTGCTAGTAAAAAGATAGTAAAGATAGTAAGAGCATACCAAGCAAAGGATGTGAAAAATGAAGGAAACGAAAGATGGAGGGAATGAAAAAATGAAGGAGATGGAAGAAGGAGATGGAAAATGGAGAATGGAAGTGACCCTACACTACTGTACATAGAAAGAAAATAATGTTTTCAATGAGGGAACTTTGGGATGTCCATGTACTGGAAAGTCCCAACCCCTTTGAAATTCCTAAACTAATGTGTATGGAAAAGAATTTTTAAAGAGGTTTGTTAAGAATTGTCCATGCACTGGCAATCCTTAATCCTCTGTTACACCTTAAGAGAAGAAATTTTTCAGGAACTACCCATGTATAGGCAACTCCTACTCCTCTCTAAACATGTTTTGTAGGAAATAAGAATCCTCACCTCCTTTACTAATTATTACAAAAGGGCCCAACCATAAAGATTCAAACTTTCCATGCTTTCCCTTCTCCTGACATCAAGCATTCCACATCAACACTAGATCATTTTCTTCAAATTTTCTCTCCTTGGCCTTTTTATCAAAAATATATTTCATCTGTAACTGCAACTCCACATTTTGCTTCTGAGCCATCCTTCTTATTTCATCAAATTCTACAAGCTGCTCCATTCTTTCCTCCATTGGTTCAGATATATCCAAGTCCTCTTGTAGAATAAAATTATAAACTGGGAAAAGGTTTTGTAGTGGCATCCTGGCTTGTGTCCCATACACCAGTTCAAATGGAGATTTTCTAATTGCCCTTTTTATTGTGATCCTATCCGCCAACACAACCAATCTTAACTTTGAATCCCATGCCTTTTTATTTGTATCTAACATCCTCCTTATTATCTTCAAAAAACTCTTATTACTTGATTCTTCCTGACCGTTTTCTTGTGGATGATATGGGAAAAAATAAGAAACATTAATGCCATATGTGTTGCAAAAGTCTCTGAATTCATTAGATCTAAAACACATTCCATTATCTGTGATCAATCTAACCAGAGTGCCAAATATGGTTATAATGTTCTTCATCAGAAAATTCACCACCACCTTGCTTGTTGCTTGTTTAGTTGGGATAGGCTCCACCCATTTAGTAAAATAATATGTGGCCACTAATTTCCATCTATGTCCTCCACTTGATCTTTCCTGTATTTCTCCAATGTAGTAAATTCCCCACTAGTGAAAAGGGGCTTCTACCTGCAAGGGTCTAAGTGGTAAGGCTCCTTGATACTTCAACTTTCCAAAAAACTTCTGACAAGCCTCACATTTCCTCACATGTGAAAAGAGTCATTGAACACCTTAGGCCAATAATAGCCAACCTTGAGAATCTTATGTGCAGTGCTCTTAACAAAATAATGGCCTCCACACACCCCTTCATGCATTTCCTTCAAGACATGTTTTGCCTAGGATTCATCTAAACACAACAATAATATTCCATCCCTATTCTTCCATAATAGGCCCCCCTCTATAAAAAAATACTTAGAAGCTTGCAACTTCAAAGTTCTCCTTTGATTATCATTCAACCCTTTAGGGCATTTCATGTGTTTAAGATAATACATTACATTTGTATACCATGAAGTATGTTCAATACTTGCAACAGCCTCTTCCCCACTTTCCACATTGCAGATTTGGTTTACTTCAATATTTATTTCTGCCATCAGCCTAGCTAAACCCTGTCCTCTTACCAACTTGGTAATCTGTATCTCCATATTGAACTCTTGGATTTTATTAATCCATCTACATATTTTCCTTGTCACCTATGTCTGCACCAGGATATCTTTCATAGTTGCATGTGGGACATAAGCAATTACCTTGGCTCCAACAAGATAAGGTTTGAAAGATTTTGCTGATTTGACCAATGCATAAGCTTGCTTTTCCATAATATCATACTTCAATTCTGACTCCTGCAAATATTTTCTGAAAAAAGATATAGGCTGATCCTGACCTTCCTCATTCTTCTGTAACATAATAGTTGCTATAGTGTGAAATGAATCAAAAGAAAATATCTGAAATGGGCTAGTAAAATTGGGGGATTTTAGGATGGGAGATTCTTTGATAGCTCTTTTTATAGACATGAAAGCAACCATGGCTTTAGCAGTCCAGCTTTTCTCCCCTTTTCAACATCTTGGATATAGGTTTAACAATCTCATCAAAACTGGACACAAATCTTCTAACATAGTTAATTTGACCAAAAAATGATTGGATGGCTTTGACAATTTTAGGAATGGGAATTTTATCTATGACATCTACTCTCTCAGGGTCTATCCTAATCCCATATTTTGATACAATATGTCCCAAAAGTTTACCCTTTGTAACAACAAAATGATTTTTTTTAGGATTAAGACTAATACCATATTCCAAAGGTTTGATGAATATCTTTTCCAGGTGCCCCACATGATTTTATTCCCTTTTGGAATAAGCAGTAAGATCATCTTGACACACTAACATTATAACATTGATTAGATTTGTAAACGCCACATCCATGGCCCTCTGAAAATTAGCTCCTGCATTTGTGAGACCAAATGGAATTATCACATAAACATACGTTCCCTATGGTGTAGTGAATGTTGTCTTGTATTGCTCAGATTCCTTGACCTTAACCTAGTTATATCTAGAAAACCCATCCATTATTGACAGTAGCTCACACCCTATTACTTTGTGCAATATTGCCTATATTTGGGAGAGGATAATTATCTTTAAGGGAAGCAAAATTCAGATTTCAGAAATCTACACACAATATGATATCCCCATTTTTCTTCCGTAATGGAACCAAATTTGAGACCCATTTTGAATGTCTAATGGGTTTAATAATACCTCCATCTTTGATTTTTTCCAGCTCCTCTTGCATCTTAGGTTCCAAAGTTGGGTTAATAGGCCTATGCCTTTGTCTGAATGGCTTTGTGTCTGGCTTAAGTGGAATTTTATGCTGAAAAAGATCTTATCTGTATGATTTGAGATCCTCATAAGACCAAGAAAATACATGTTTGTATTTTCTAAACAATGCAATCAACATCCTCCTAATGGTTGGACTTATTTTCTTCCCAATGTAAACCCTTTTTGGTGCTAATTCAGTTCCCAGATTTATTTCTTCAATATCTTCTTTCTTGACAGGTGTCTGCTTCATGAGAGAATGATCACTCCCATCATACACTCTTTCCAATGCCACAAACCCTTTTGGAAGCTTGTTGATTTTAAGCTGCAGAAATTCCTTTCCAAATACAATCTATTTCCCATCCACTTCTTCCACAAAAGCATTGAATTCAATCTCTTGTGCCTCATACTAATCTATACAATGAAGAAAATTCAAAAGGTCACTGTCATCATTAAAAACCTGCCAACTATATATGTTGTCATGGATAGCAGGTCTTGTTTTGAATTCAACCTGGGATGTTCCTGCCAAAGTGATATCATCTCTTTTCAAGGCTACATTAGCCATAAAGTCTTCCATCAATATTTTTGATCTATCTATCCAATCAATTGAAAAAGCATCAAATAATTCTATTGTATCCCATACAACATTTCTATATTGTTTTAGCCTCTTATTTTTTGCAGCATATCTCGATCTAACTTGTGATACAACCAGCTCAAAATCTCCCAAGAAAGTCAACAACTTAATATTTTGCTTGACAACCATATTCAAACCAATCAATAAGGCTTCATATTCTACCACATTGTTTGTACATTCAAAGGCTAACAAAAATGAATATTTGAATGTTATACCTTTAGGTGATATAAAAACTATTATAGCTCCATTACCTTCTTGGCTGCATGCCCCATCAAAATACATTTTCCATACACCCTGCTGATTTTTAGAGACATGTTTATTAATTGGGTCAGTATTCACTAATTCAGGCTGAGACAATTCTATTATGAAACTCCATAAATACACATCATAGAAACAATTGAGTTGTTCTTGAGGAACATACTCAACAATCTGATTCATCCTTGGTTCTCTTTACAACTTGACTTCTTCACCATTGACTGGTATTGTGGCATATGATAAATCAAACTACACATTACCTCCAAATTTTGAATTCCATTGTCTTGACAAAAGCATTCCAAACTGACGAGGTGTGTCAATCATAGTCATATCAATATTATAAGTTGCCTGTGGGTAAGTTGCCAATTTCACTTCTACATCTTTCATAACCCCCATAACTGGGACATGCCTACTATCCATGGCATAGCATTTACCACCCTCAACATCTATCCACATACCAAGTTATTTCATTACCCCTACTGACATAATATTCATAGAAGCACCTGAATCTATCATGCAATTTCTTACCAATTTTCCATTTATGAGTAAAGTAGTAAAAAAGGGATCAATTTGTGGTGTATTCATCAATGTATCACTTAGGAAAACTTTTGGGACTTTTGTATTTTCCTTTATATCAAAAATTCCAAGACTCTCCTTATGTTCAAAGTTTATATTTTGATTTCTCCCACTAGACATTAATTGAATAGCACTTTCCCTATACTCCTTAATTTTCATCATTTCAAGTAATGGGACATACATTTTTATCTAGGACAAAGCTTGCATGAAATCAAAAGATGCACCTTCAGTTCTGATCACCTTTTTTTGCTCTGTTGATTCTCCTTGGTTCTCCTCTTTCTCCCTTTTGGATGTTTCATCTGGCTTTTGTTTGTCCTCGGGAAATTCTTTATTTTCTTCTTTGGAGACATACTTCTATTCTTTTTTATCAGAGTGCTTATCATCTGTCTTTTTTGATATTTCATGAGACATTATCTTATTTTTCAAAAATATTCCTCTTGGAACACCTTCATTCTCATTGATTGTTCTATTCCTAGGCCAATATTTTCTTTTAGCCTATTCAACTGTTGCAATGGTTAATCTTTTAATTTCCTCAGTTGGTCTCCTCATATTCCACCTATTAGTCTGAGATGATGTAGTAGGAGGTCCATGCTCATTATTACTTTCTTCATGGTCAGAAAAAACTTGTTATTCTGCCATATGAACATTGTACTTCTGATGATCAACATCATATTCATATCCTCCTTCTTCTGAAGATGAATCCCCTGCTCAACAGAGTGAAGAGTATGGGAAGTCAAATAGATATTATGGTGTTCTTCATTATTATTTTCTAATATGTCTTTTCCTGGTATTGGCTGAGCTACGATACAATGCTATGAGGAATGTGGCAAGTCACAAAATGAGCATTAGGGACTATTATCAACCATATATGTCCCTCTTTTTTTAAAGGATCAGGTGTCTCTTTATTTCTTGGCCTATCCATCACTAGCTTTCCATCCTTCCAATTTTTATTATATGGCATGTCATGTAGTCTTGGCCTATCCATCACTGGCTTTCCATCCTTCCAATTTTTATTATATGGAATGTCATGTAGTCTTGGCCTTTCATTCCTATATGTATTTTCTTGTCTATTTGGAGGAGAATATTGGGGAAACCTAGGGTTATCCCTTTTGGAAATCATTACTGCAGCTTTCCTATTATTTTCAATAGTGAGTGTTGTCTTTTGAGCTTCAGCTAAATTCTTGGGACACCTGTTCTTAAGCTCATATCCTGTCTTAGGATCAAAAGATTTTAAATAAATACTCAATGTAGCAGGATCAACTAATTTGGATCCAGGTGGTATTTTATTATGCAATTTAGAAAACCTTTGATTGAAGTCATAATTTGACTCATTTTGATGCTTCTGGATAGTTACTAATTCATGCAGGGCAAACTCTGGTGCATATTGATTCTCGTACTGCTCAAGAAACTGTTCATAGAACTCATGAATAGAGCCAATAGAAGCTGTTGACAAACTATTAAACCAGTCTCTGGCATCTTCAATCAGTGACATCATAAATCATCTCATCTACACATCCTCATATTGAAAATCCAAATATTGAATAAACGCATTAAAGCTCCTCAAGTGTTCTTCAGCCATGATTGCAGTACTTCCTGTGAACTTTGGGACAAGAGTTCCCCAAATGTTGTCCATAGGATAAGGATATATTTGGAATCCAACCAAATCAAACTACCTGATCATGGTTGTATATGGTGGAGGAGGTGGAATTTGGTAATGCTGGTATTGGTACAATGGATTATTATAGGATAATGGCACATATTGCTGACCTTGTGGGGGCACATATTGCTGGTAAGGAGGTGGATGAGCTTTTTGGTGTTGTGGTGGAGCATTTGAGGGTCTATATTAATTCCTTGGCTGATTTTATTGGGATTGTGGGGAATTTGAAGGGCCTACATTATTGTTCCCTTGCCTATGAGGTGGCACATATTTAGGCAAATCAGCTATTTGAGCCTTAATCTGAGCTTTCTACAACTTCAATTCTTCAAGTTCTCTTATTGCTTGGAGCCTCTGCTCATATTCTATTCTTGCTCTTTCCACTTCTTGTCTTTGGTGTTCCAATCATGCATTCATCTCATCTCAAGTCATATGTTCATAGTTCTCTTCAGAGGCTACTTCATAGCCAAGTCCATCCTGTCTCTCCTCAAGAAATGCTACTTTATGATCATATTCAAGTTGTCTCCTTTCCCTTTCAACCTCAAATCTAGCCATGAAATCCTCAACTTTCTTAGGTTCTGGTTGATAGAAGGGATTCCTTTTTTCCTCAGGAGTATGAGGTTCTCTAGAAGGGTTGTTTTCATTTGCCAATGTACCATATGAATTATGTGTCTCCAATGGTGCTTTTGATGTTTTGCTTTTATTTTTTGGGCCCATGTCATCAAACACTTTCTTACCCTTATCATTCTTTTGAGTCCATTTACTTTTGTCATTATTAAAATCCTCCTTATACAAAGATCTTTTGCCTTGCATATTGTGAGTAATTTTGATAGTTTGAACTCTAGGATGGTTCCTTTCTGATGTATATTTCACTTTATCAGTTTCAATACATTTGTTCATTTAGAGTCGCCACTCACTTTCCAAAAGTGAGAAAATCTTGTAATTCATTATTCCCAATGAAGTCCTTTGCAAAATAATGACTCTATGATGAAGGCTTGGGTTCAGTTTAACATTCCCCAATAGAGTTTCCAAACTGTTAGGTCTCAAAAATGCAGGTTTTAACCACGAGAGGTTGCCAAGCTCTCACAACATTTTTGGGCAACGTACAAGGCCAATTAATACAATCGAACCTTCTACTCTTTAGGCTCTGCTAAACCTAGGTGGGTGCACCTATGTGAATAATGTAGATTTAAAATATGTTTCTTGATTGAGTAATCTACCCGCAATGGCAATTGGAAGTGGATAGATAAAGTCACTACAACTACTCCTACTGCACAAAAGAAATAATTTAAATATGTTGTTTCTTATGAATTTTATCTTCTGGGTTGTGGTAGATCAGTGCCTTCTATCCACATGGGCAATGGAGTCAAAAAATCAAAGATTGCATGTGTTTCCCTCTCTGGCTTAATTCAAGTTGCTAAGCACTTTGAAAAATGAAATTCTATGACTGGCATATAACTTCACTAAATTTATGACTCGCATAAATTGTTCTGGAATAATTTCTTACCAGGTTCTTCTTTAACTATCCAAAATAAATCCTTAAATCACTGTGACTTATTAAAAGAATTTAATTATGACTTGCAGACACCAGTTAATTAAATCACACAAAATGAAAATGCACCTTGATAAATCAAGAATATACTTGATATGCTGACTTAAATGATTAAAAGACCTCGAGTTGGAGACAACTAGATAAAAAATGTAAATTATTACATCACAACAATTGAGCATAGAAAGGATTTCACCAATTTAAAATATTTTAACCATTGATCTGCTTCAAAAAAGGGGTTGTACATTATTTGCATTCCCAATCTTTCATTATTTTCTACAAAAATCTCACCGTTCTTCTAACTACTCCCCTTTCTCTCTCATTTTTCAATACATATATACAATACATTTCTAAGGGTCATGACCCTTCATTAGTTTGGGTAGAAACAATTTACATTCTTTGACAAGAAACAAAATATTTAATTAATTGCCTTGCCAGAAAATTATATATTTTCAACTATAATCCTGCCTTTTTTACTTAACTTTATACTTTACCCACTCTTTAATACTTCACTTTCTCCACTGCTTCCTTTATATTTACCACTCTACTGCGGTCAACCTCATATCCTCCCACGGTATGGCGGTGTGACCGTTACGGTCTTCTCTTCCCCTTACCGCTCAACCATGAGCTATTTGTTTGCACCCTACGGTTCTGCGGTGTCCAACTGTTCTATCCTTTCTACCGCCTTATCGTGGTCTTCCTTTTGTCTTCCTGTGGTGTGGTGGTATTTGAATTTGATTGCTTCCCCTTCCACTGCACCACCGTGGTCTGTGTTTTAACCGTTAGTGATACCGTGGTGACTGGTCTTGACCACTACCTCCACTATTATATTCCTGACCAACATGCTACTGCAGTCTCTCATGGGACTGCTTGTGGTACCACGATGAACTATTTTGACCACTGCCTCGCTGCTTACCATGCCACCGCAGTATGTATTTGACCAACTGCGGTGTAGTGATAAGCATTTCCTGCTACGTTGACCTCGCTAACTGTTTACCACACCAACGCGGTCTGTTTGATGACTGTCTACGGTGTAGTGATGACTATCTTAACCACCAGGCTGACCCTTTACCGTACAACCGTGGGTTGTTTGATATTTTTCTACGGTAAAGGGGTATGAAGTGGATTTGAATCTTATGGGTGACGGTAATGACCTTTTTAGGAAAAAGATAGTAAAGTAGAGAACTCAAAATTTTAATAAGAAAATTGGGTTCTAACAGGCTCATTTTAGCCCTTGCATTAGACATTTTCCCTCTCAGGATGCTTAGGACCCCTTTTCAACAACTACCTTTGTGTATCATCTTTATGTCAAACCTTATGTTTTCCTCGTTCCCACTATTTCAAGCTTTATTTATCTAGACACTAGCATGTCGTGTGGATGTTCATACACCATGGTAGCATCCCATGACATTTCAACATTCAAATGACCATTTGCAAGTATTTTTCCACTTTTCACTTACCTTTGTTGGTGGTAATGACTCAAAATGCTTTGTAATGGCTTGAGAACATTTTTTTCCCTCTTGTTTTATCTTTTAAATTGATCTCTTTCATTCTATCGATCTCTCTTGGTCTCTCCTCTCCTCTCTTGGAAATTCTCTTGTCTCTCTCTTTCTCTCTTTCACTCACAACTCTCTTGCTTTCTACAACACTAAAGTTGTCACAATGCTCTCTACTACTCTCTTGGATCTCACAGTTGTCTCTTTGTCTCTCTCTTTGGCTTCGTAAAGCCTTGTAGGTGATATCTTACTTATCTTTTGTCTTCGAGTATCTTGGGATCTCATACATCCCTTGTCTATGAATTTTAAATTCTTGTCTATTTATCTATCTATCTATCTATCTAGTTTTTCATAGAGGTGGGAACATTGAAATGGGGGTTTTACTGAGGCAAACCCATAAACAACCCCATTAATTTTCCTCGGTCTTATGTGTGTAGGTATTGAAGATATTTATTTGTTAGAGGCTAAATTTATTGGTATAATATGATCATTTTCTATCTCTTATTCTCTTGCTTTATCATTTATATTTTATTGTTTATTTTACTTTATTTCAATTATGTTAGACTCTTTTATTTTCTCGCATTTTAAGAGTTCTTAGAAGTAAAGATAAAAGTAGAAAATTTGTTGTTTTCTATAAAGTTCTCGATTTTCAATCCATACGAGATGCTAGTGCATCTCTGGGATTCCAGCACACTGCACTATCATCTATGGTTCATGTTTTCATCCTTTGGCCGAGAGCTCATTAGTCTGTTTCAGAAAACTTCCGTGACCTACTCTTTCTAATTTTGGAACTCTCATTTTTTTACCCTGCCACTTGAGCGTTGTTCCTTTTTCGCTTATTAGGTAGTCTAAGGTAGTTGAGGACCATTTTATCCTTGAAGACTCTTGCTTGTCTCGATACTCGAGGGTAGAAAATATCCTCCTTTATATACATGACACTTTTTTGTTGAATAAACTTACTTACAATTTTATATTTACATTCAAAAGCCTTATGCCCAAATCGATTACATGTATAGTAGTAACCATTGAATGATTGGAAAATCATACCATTATTATAGTCATTCATCATCTGAATTTTGCATTCACTATATTTATGACCAAATCTATTGCATGTATAGCACTGACAAGAAAATGATTGAACATTCTAATTCATTTTACTTCTACACTCTACTGCTCTATGTCCAAATTTACTGCAATAATAATAGTAACTATTAAAATATCAATACCTTTGTGCAATCGGTTGTCTTATAGGAGGTCTCTCAAAATATTTCTTCTAGTTCCAAGCCTATCTGATATTTCTCTTCTTATCTATAGCCTTCCTTTGTTCATCATTCTTATTTTCAACATTGTTTGAAGTCTTATTTTCCTTTAAACTTTCTCCTCTTTCAAATCCTAAAACTTCTTTTTCCTTAGAATCCTTTTGATTTGCAATCATTTCATCAAGCAAGGTGGAGACCTTCTTGAATCTTTTCTTTCTCCATATTTTTGCTCAAAATCACAATCTCTTGTTCAAGATTTGAACATTCTATAGACTTGTCTTTCAATTTTGCATTCAGGCAATCTTCAACTATTTTTCTTTCTTCAACTCGTCTTTCAAATTGGTGATTGTATCATTTGATTTTTTGAGCTGCTAATTTGTTTCCTTGAATCTTTCTTTAGATTTCTTGAGTTGTTCCCTCAGCTTCTTGATACATTCATCTACATCCTAAAGATTTTCTTTCAGGTCTCTATTCTCACATTCTACTTTATCTAGATCATCAAGGGTTGATTTGAGTTCTCCTTCCATATCAACTTCACATTCTTCTAAAGTAAACCCTTCAAGGATAATCTCTTTTGAAGGAATATGATACTTCCTTGTAGCCATGTTTTCAACCTCCAAGATCTACCTCAACTGTTAAGCTAATTGAAGGAACCAATCTCTAATACCAATTGTTGAACACCCAAAATATTGAGAGGAGGGTGAATCATTATTCACTGAAATTTGATAATCTCATCAACTTAAACATGAATACCAAGCATCATATTAAACTTGTAGTAATGGAAAGGAACTATTAAAGAATGCAACAAATCAAGGAACACAAGAACACTAGATTTATGTGGAAAACCATTGAAAGGGAAAAACCATGAAGAGGATTAGCTCACAATATATTATAACTGATTACAATGGATTTACAGAATGGTGGAATCACTATCCAAGGAATCATTGCTAGAGGTTCACTGCTAGAGGCTCACTGCCAAGGATGAATTTATAACAATACATCTACAACATGTTGATAATATAGTTCTAATTAAGCTCAAAAAATTGACTTCACACACTTCATAATTCACCACAATTACCTTTCAAACTTTACACTACATCAGATCTCGCATAAACCCTTAATTAATTCTATTGCACTACTTCACACAATGAACTAACCTTGTATATATACCACAACCAACCAAAACATCAATTAGGTTGGATTAATTAGATGAAACATGCAACACGATAACCTGTCAGCTCAAAACTCCAACACACATGCTTTGTGGAAGAAACCAAAACATGTACACCAAAATAGGTTGAAATGACCTATAATCACTCCAATTCTTCCACTCTATACACAATTCAACTCCGCACAACCCCAAAACCTTTAGGTTGGCACCACTGGTGAAGCAAAAATTGAATGAACCAACTGTTCATTCACAACTTGGCACATGAACCACCAAATCACTTGCCACTTGGAGCACACACAAATTTGACACCTTCCAACACTTCCTCAAAACTACAAAACATAATATTCATTCATGGTGGAATGCAGAGCATTCCAACATGCACTCTACACCTATAACACTACCATTACTAAGCTCGATACTCTGTCAATGATATCTTCAACTGTGGAAGACATCAAGCCCCAAAATTTGGATTAGACATTTCCAACATATACAATGAACACCTCAAAAATGCATGACAAGATTTTAAATTGGCGGAGCAATGCAAACCATAAAATTATTCCTTTGAACACTGAATATGTAGAAAGGGACTTAGTCGGTTCTCCAAAACATTTGGTCTTATTTGGACCAAAACTTCTACATTTCTAAAATGGGTTTCCATCATTGACAACACCACACACCATCCATACACCATCATGCTCATGTTTCCAGATTAAATTTCTCTTCTTAAGATTAAATTATCATGAATAGGTAATAATATAGAATCATTGTCAAAATATAAAATAATAATATCATTCAATAGATAATAAGGATGTATACACTTCTAATATGTTTTCAAACCATCTCATTGAAAAGCAATATAAACTCATCGAACATTATAAATACAATATTGTATTATTGGGATAATATCTTATTACCCTATTAGATTCTCTTGCTATGTTATTCTTTTGAGCTGGTTGTTTGGGTTGAACACAACTTTAGAGAAAATTACCCTTCCTATGGGAACTTTCTTTTTCTAAAATATATTCTTAAATAATGCTTAAAATCACGTATTGCATCATAATCTAGGAATTTTATTCAATATAACTTCTTATTATGCTCATTTGATTCCCTAATCCAACTTATCTCTTTGTATTTCTAAATTAACTCCATGCATAAATAGTCTAGCTATTTGTACATGCACCCACATACTCTCTAGCAATAATAATATTTTTTACATAATGATAGCACAAGCAGTTTTAGACAATAGGAAAACTTGGAATCAAAATTAAAAAGAGAAAGAGAAAGAGAAAGAGATATTTTAACCATGGTTGGATTAAATAGCTCCAATCGAATTCCTGCTACTCCTTGCTAAAAATGTTCTCAATGGCTCAACTTTAAACTATTGCTTTTGTATGATAACTACAGCTAATTAAGTCCAAATAACATCTTTTCCTCACACTTAAGACAAATTGGAATACAGTTTTCAAATGCAATTGCTCTCAAACCTATAATCTCCTCACAAACTTCACAAAAACTTTATGCTCTCCTTACTAATTCTCAAATATGCTACTGCTCAGAATAACAAAGTGATTGGATAGAATGAACAACCAAATAGTGAGTTGATGCTCTTCTTTTATATTAAAATTGGAGAGAGGTTGATTCCTTAAAGAAAACTATAATTGATGCCTCTTCTCAAATTTCCTGCCAATTGTGGAGTCGACTCATCTCTTTTGTTTGGCACCTTTTATATTTAGACTCAGTCTAAATTGTTATTAAACCACGTTGGGATTGCAGATTCGACACAATGCAAATTTTAGTTATGAAGAATTAAAAAATGAAATAAACTTATGCTTCCTTTGCCATGGTTTGGCTGGGTGCAACACCTTTCATGGATGGTAATTTGAAACATAGAAAAAAAAATCTTTTATTTGTCACGTATGAGATCCAATCAAAAGAAACTTCTACCATTGATTTCATTTACCTACTCATGGTGTTACACCACAATTGTGTATTTACTATTTACTATTATTATGTAGGGTAAAATGTGAATGCAATGTGAATTTTGAAGATGAATAAATTGTGCTTTCACTTTGTTATCAAAAGAATTATGCATGAATTCTATCTCATTTAAATGATATGTGAAGAAATGCAAGTATGTGAAATGGAAGGTTATTGAATTAATATTCTAAATATGAGATGTACTATGTGTAATGCATATTTTGAGAATGTGGATGCAGGTATATGTTCACTCCTCCAGGTGGAAGGGAAGTATCACTCAAGAGAAGATCTTGCTTGGGTAACCAGTAACGAAACCTATTTGAGCTTATTCACACACTCACAGTAGATTAGTTGAGTCTAGTCATTAAGTTGAGAAGTGGTAAGTCATCCTTAGTGTAATGTGTCTACATTAGTAAGGGTCTTGATTACTATTGAATGCATGCTTGAATGATGTTTATCTGTTTGAGCTTATGAGTCCTTTCTCATATTACTATTCTTGTTTGTGTGGTTGAATGAGGATTGGGATGTATGCATATATAAATATACATGCATATGTCGGCATACACATATGATGGATATAATGGGATGTCCATAGGAGTATGGTGACATATGTATAGAGATGCATATATGTATATAAATGATTTATATGATGCTATAGTCACGTAGATCATGATCATTCAAATATTGAATGGATCATTTGATTATCATGTTGTTATATAGTATATATATGTATTTGTATATATATACAATACACACATAAGAGTAAATGCTTAAGAGAGGAGTGTGTATATATATATAGTATATTATTATTATGTGAAGATTATCTTGTCGTATTCTTTTGTATATTGAATGTATACCTACTTGATTGTCATGGATGTGTATAAATATATCAGTATATATATACACATATACATATATAAATATATATGATATAGCATTAATTCTATTAATTGACATATATATATATATATATATATATATATATATATATATATATATATGCAAATATATAATTTATATTTAAATATATATGATAATTTATGGCTGAATTAGAATGAGTATATATATATGAGAGTCTATATATATTCTTAAGTACTTATAAAACATAGAATACCCATATTTTGAGGATGCACAATATGTAAGTGGAAGCAAAGCTTCATATCATATTATATGTAAGAAAATCCATGTCTTGTATGCCACGTAAAGACTTGGTGGAGATATAAGTTTGTATGCTTGACTTAAGACTTAAACTATGAAGTGGTATAAATATATATATGGTGCAGGTCTTCGACTCTAAGTAAATCGGCATTGCATATATACATATTCTTTGAAGTTGATCATCATTGGAAATGATAATAAGCTGAGTATATTACACTTGTGATTGTGCATAAAATGTTGAATAGTTAGCATGTTGTCCAACGCCATAAAGGTGAATATTTTGCAAACCCATACACAACAATAAATCAATATAAAAGAGGAGATTTGGTCAATTCCATATTATGGTATGTCTTTGACTTAGTAAACCCTATGATGCTTTGTCATCTGATTATTATCTGTAGTAAATGAATACATGCTTGTATATCAAACAGTAGGTCGATGATTGAGTCCATGTAACAAATGAAGATAAGTCGACTCATGGGAGACCAAGTCGATGTATGTTGTGTTTCATACTTGATGTGTGAATGATTCCACAGTAATAAAATGCACCAAATCTATAGGAGATTATTGATGCTTTGGCACCACCTTTTCTATAGATGTCCATTGTGAATGCAAGTCAAATTTAGTCATGTGATGATTTGAATTAGTCTTATATTTTTGTTAATCCACAAGTCGATTTGTAGTTTTTTTTAGCTGAGTAAGAGCTGATATACGTGCCACCTTTTAGCTGTGGTTTATGTGTTTTTGTGTATGCTAATTGTTGTCAGAACTCATGCCTAAAGTATAGGCTGAGTAGTCTCCAAATTTCTATATAAATAGTGGATCTAGTTCACTTTTTTGGGATGCATTCCTTGAGAAATTTTATACATTCTATCTACATTCCTATCTGCATTATTCTTCTTAATACAGTGAGTGAAAGCTTTGAGCATTTGAGAGAGTTTATTATTATTTTGAAATAAGTATTTACCAATTTGTGAGTTAGAGGTTATTGTCATTTTGTTGGAGATAATGAAACTAAGCTAGCTGCTATTCTAGGAGAGTTGTGTTGCAACTAGTCAATTGGAAAGTGTATTACGGGCATGAGGATAATATTCCTTTAATTGTTTTAGCTTTTGAAAGACTATTTTCTATTTACTTTAACTAGTCTATTGTGAATACATGCATTTAGAGAAAAGTATTGTTTACTTTGAAAGAAAGTAGAAGCTACATATATTGACTGTGAAATGCTTTTAATTACTCCATAAAAAGAGGATTATGTTTATCATAAGTATTACATACTAGATATGAATAAACATGGGTAGCATAAGGCTTATTCATAGCTTAAACCCTTTTAGTGAAGGAGGTGATACTCTCGAATGGAATCATCTATTATTATGACAACTCTTCGATTGAGGCCATACATTGTGTTTGTAATTACTCTATGATATGAAGGATGTTTTTTCATAGGTATTAATATTATACTAGATATGATTAAACATGGGTAGCTTAAGGAATACATATAGCTAGATATTTGATTATTCTAGATGGCTAGTAGGTTACTCTTGGGATTGTTGTCTAGTGAATGGAGGGAACTAGTAATTTTCTTAATGAGTTGTGCTACCTTAGGTTTGTGTTAAAGAGATATGTTATCCTGGGGATTAAGCTTACCCATGGAGAGGGATTACCTAAGCATAGATATAATGGCCTTAAGTCAAAACGAACTCGCTATAGTGTAAGTGAATGGTACACCTTCACTCAAAGTACTGAGTGAGAACACTTTGGCCAAAGTAGTTTGATTTCCCAGGGCTCCACTATCAATTCGCTATGTCCATTTAAATGTATGAGGGTTACTTAGTGTAGGTTATAAATCCTAGTCATGTAGGGCACAACACTAAGCTCAGTGTGGTATATCCTATGAGGTTACCCAACCAATCTCTTCATCGAAGGGTAGGGTCATCTATCATTGATAGATGTGTGGGGATCACATATGAGTCCATGGTTTGTGAAAAAGAGCTTGAGTGATGCTTCTCCTCCTTAGTAGGTGACAAAAGACAAGGGTTTTTAAAGGTGGATTCCTGGACCATCTATATCTTATGATCTGAAGCTCGATGGAGCTTTTTTTGTAATTGTGTACATTCTTGGAATATTGTAATTTATGAAATTATTAAATTAGAATGGAATCATTTTTTAATATTGTATGACATCTTTGTTCAATATGATATCTATGTTTTGGAAGATTTTTATAATTACTTTGGATTGCAATGAAAAAATAGAATTTGTGCTATTTCAATTATGCGTGTAATTTACATTATTGGAAGAATTTTTTTTATTGCTATGTCTTGGCATCATGATTTATTCACTTAAGGTGAAAAAATTAAAAATTTTACTATGAGGAACACCGGGGTTGTTACATGTGGTATTAGAGCTACCAGGTTCAACACTAGAACCTATGAGCTCATTATGTAAACCTTATCGGAAGGTAATGGGTGAAATGTTCTTATGCCAAAATGGAAAGAGAAAAGAACATGGGGAAATGAAAAGGAAGATGAGATTCCTAGAAACTTGTTTAAGTTTAAGACTAGTTAATAGTCATCCCTGAAGTGAAAACTCCTAAACCAACAACTTTTTATTATATCCCCTTGGATTGTGGAAGATTATGCAATTGGGTTATGTGGGAAGGTTAGGAAGAATAACCAATATATACCTTCATCCTATGAAATAGACATACAAATCTAAGGGATAAATAATATTGAGAAAATATCCCTTATTGATAGCAACCTATAGCTTTAAAGAGTTAAGGATTCTTTGATTTAGGAAGAATAATATGAATCTATGAGTATGCATTGTTGGCATAATATGAATCAAAGTAGAAATTCAATGAAGGAGGTATCCAAGAGGTTGGAGAACTCTTGAATTGAATCTAATTTTTGAGCAAGGCTAGGAACTTGTAAGAAAGAAGATAGTACCTTAGGAATAAGGGAAAAGACTAGAATGGTCGGAAAAGAAGTAATCAATGAAGTGGACATGGTTCCACCAACCAAAATTGAAGAGAAAAAATTGGAGTTTTGATTAAGATGAGAAAAAGAAACCAAGGAACCTTAGAGTGTTTAAGGTTACAATGACTAAGAGTTGGGACAAAGTCACTTGGAAAGGAGATTGTGAGAAAGAAGTCTAAAAAGGTAAATCGTATTGATTTGACAAAGGTTTGGATAGTACATAGATGGGTTGGAGTATAAGTAGAACTCACGAATGTGTCAACAAAAACCAACATATTTTTAGAGGTTCCAAAAGGAAATGGAATACAATGTGACATTATGTGTCAAATCAATAGAAGTTGTAAGGAAACAACGCTCTAAGTTGAAAAGTACATCAACAAAAAAGGCTTGTGAGTATGGATATTCCTCCACCAAAATGGATATTGGAAAGATAATTGGAATAATAGATAACCTCTTAGCTTGTAAGGTCTCTAGTTATTCAATATAAATTTTATTAATGATCCAATTATTGAATCTATGAGATTGAAAACCATGATGAATCTAAATTTGGGAAAAAGTATATTCAAGGTATGCCATTGAGGCAAGAAAAAGGCAATAGAAAGCCAACACCAAGAAATGACAAATCATTTTATGAAAGCAAATATTTTATAGGAGTTCAACTTTGAGTCAAGAAAATATTGTGGAAACACTAAGGGGGGAAGGAAGAGAGTGGATTGACTCAGATTAAGTACCCCACCCAATGAAAAACGTCGATATGTTTTTGATTTTGAAGAAATTTTGAATTCTTCATAAGTCATGATGTCCATTAAGTCATGTATACCATGACCAAAAGGATAAGATATGGGAATTTTTTGGAGAAAGATAAATGGAAAGGTCAAGGATTATGACCTATTATCATCCCATACCTTATATTTATTTGATCGGAAGATCAAATGATATTATCATTGATTCCATAGAAAAGGATAGGTGGATAATTTGATCATGAAAGGGAAGATCATTGCCTATGGTATTGGTAAGGGAAGATCTAGATTACTCATGATTTGTAAGAAAGTGTCTTACTACTCCTATTACCTTACGGGGACTAGCTATTGTTGATCTATTATTAGATAGTTAGACTATGTGTATAATGTGAGATATGCCAATGTCGTGAAGCAACTTGGCACTATTATCTAACTATGATATAAAACCTTGGGGATGATAAGGTTTAGCTATAAAGCCATAAAGAATGTATGTAAGATACTATGTGATGCTATGTGAACCACATCAAAATATCTTTACTGGAATAACTTACTTGGTTGAGTTGTACATTTGGTCTTGATTGGAACATATAGGGTTAGTGTAACCTATATAATCAGACTAGTCATTGGTTGATGACTTAATCTAAATATTAGGGTATATTGAGGTTGAGACTCGCCTATTTGAAATTAAATTACTTGAGCTAATGAGAAAATTTTGTGCTTGGTTATTAGGTATGCAATTAAATTTGATATTTTCTAGGAACCAACATTTTTGAACAAGGACTAATACTCAAAATTAGTACCAATTCCTATCGGGAAAATTAGATTGAGTTGAAAGATGGATTACATCTTTGAAAATAATCTGAGGATAGAAGAAATCCACGGTATGGATGACCTAAGATAAATGGGTTTTATCTCCACAAAACTCCTTACCATTATTACTTGGGAATTAAATGTGGAATGAGACCACAAAATAGGTTTTCACTTAGTCAAAGAATAGACTAATATGGGATATAAAAAATCCTATGTACGCAAAACTTTGGAGAATTAAGGGATAGAATGAGAAAGTTGATGTGAGAGGTAGGACATTGGGGTGACAGAGTTATTGGTCGGGTGAGGAACCACTTAAATCTAGAAAAAGATGAAGTAAGATGTTGTTTAGTATATAGAAAGATAATGTCTAGTGTGCTGGAAAATGAAGATAATATGTCATCATTGGTAGGACATGTGTATTCTCTTGAGATTACAGAGGGGTAGTGGTAGAATGCAAGATAGTTTAACCTGTCTATGTTAGTGAAACTGGAATAATGTTGTGGTGGACAAACTCACCAAGGTAACCAACATGGTTGGAAGCTTGATTTATAGGATTTTTGTCCTAAATAATATATTTTGTAAGGTAGCTGCTTAGTAATCCTGAGAAGGTTGTCTTAGTGGAAAATGAGTAAATAATTATAAGGTTGTATATATGAACCATGATCATATTACGAGACATTCAATTGAACAAATGTGCAATATATTATTTTAGCCAAATGGGAAAAAGAGGAAAACAAAATCTTGAATGATTTTTTGAGTACTTGTAAACTTCTAACATTGAGGTTTGATCCATTATATGGAAAGGAAGGTTGGGAACTCTAATAGGCTGAAATAGGGTTAACCTTAGACTTGATAGTTTTTAAAAAATGAGTAATATATCAAAGAGATCAATGAAAATTTGTCAATACAAAGCTTAAGTATGAAGCAATATCAGAATTGACAGATGTCCCAGAGCAATATTGTGCTCAAGACAAAAAGGTCTTCAAGAGAATTAATTTTGGCTAAAATAAATAGATAAGAGATGGACGAACTCGGCTTCTGATTTATTTGAAGGTGTAAATACCAAAGGGAAGGATGGGACCCATGGTGTAGTGCACAATGCATCATCATTCCTTTTCTATTTGGATTATACTAAGGATAAATTGATGAACTAATGAGAACATGCTTCCCAATCACTATAGTCTAGGTGTCATGTATTATTCAGATATTAGATTACATAGGATGTACATATGAAATATTATGAATACAACACATAAGCTCTTTGAAGAATAAGTATGTGTGGGGCCTACAAGTTTTCCCTATGTGATAGCAAGGACACTTGATGCAAAGTCTAGGAGGGACAAGGCTACAAGGAGTGATGTTACATAGGATGAATGTTTTATAAATCTTATGTATTTTGAGAACGGTAAATACAAATTTATTTGAATTTATCTGTATGTTAAATTTCTATAGATCATCGGGGATGATGATTCACAAGGGGGGAAGTATGTTACACCCCAATTGTGTAATTACTATTTACTATTACTATATAGGGTAAAATATGAATGTAATGTGAATTTTGAAGGTGAATAAATTGTTCTTGCACTTTTTTATGAAAAGAATTATGCATAAATGTTATCTCATTTCAATGATATATGAAGAAATGAATGTATGTGAAATGGAAGGTTATTGAATTAATATTCTAACTATAAGATGTACTATGTGTAATGCATATTTTGTTGAATATTTGACTACCTTGGACATATTTTGAGAATGTGGATGTAGGTATATGTTCATTCCTCCAAGTGGAGGGGAATTATCACTTAGGAGAAGATCTTGGTTGGGTAACCAGTAACATAACCTATCTGAGCTTATTCACACACTCATAGTAGATTGGTTGAGTCTAGTCATTAAGTTGGGAAGTGGTGAGTCATCCTTAACGTAATGTGTCTACATTAGTAAGGGTCTTGATTAATATTCAATGCATGCTTGAATTGATGTTTATCTGTTTGAGCTTGCAATTCCTTTCTCATGTTACTATGCTTGTTTGTGTAGTTAAATGAGTATTGGGATATATGCATATGTCAAAATACACGTACGATGGATATAATGGTATGTCCATACAAGTATGATGACATATGTATATAGATGCATATATGTATATAAATGATTGATATGGCACTATAGTCACATAGGTCATGATCATTTGGATATTGAATGGATCATTTGACTATCATGTTGCTATATAGTATATATATATATTTATATATATATACAATACACACATAAGTGCAAATTTTTAATAGAGGAGTGTATATATATATATATATAATATATTATTATTATGTGAAGATTACCTTCTTGTATTTTTTTATATATTGAATGTATACGTACTTGATTGTCATGGATATGTATAAAGATATTAGTATATATATACACATATACAAAAATATATATATATATATATTATATAGAGTTAATACTATTCATTGACATATATATAAGTATATGCACATATATAAATATATATTTAGATATATATGATAATCTATGGCTGAATTATAATGAGTATATATATATATATATATATATATATATATATATATATATATGAGAGTCTATATATACTATGCTTAAGTGCTTATAAAACATATAATACCCATATTTTGAGGCAAAAAAATATGTAAGTCAAAGCACAACTTCATAGAATATTATAAGTAAGCAAAGCCATGTCTTGTATGACATGTAAAGACTTCATGGAGATATAAGTTTGTATACTTGACTTAAGACTTAAACTATGAAGTGGCATATAAATATATATATGGCGCATGTCTTTGAATCTAAGTAAATCAACATCGCATATATACATATTCTTTGAAGTTGATTATCATTGGCAATGATAATAGGCCAAGTATATTACACTTGTGTTTGTGCATAAAAGGCTTAATAGTTAGCATGTTGTCCAACGCCATAAAGGTGAATATTCTGCAAACCCATACACAACAATAAGTTAATATAAAAGAGGAGACTTGGTCGATGCCATATTATGGTATGTATTTGACTTAGTAAACCCTATGACACCTTTTCATCTAATTAATATTGGTAGCAAATAAATACATGCTTGTTTATCAAACAATAGGTCGATGACTGAGTTTATGTAATAAATGAAGAGAATTCAACTCATGGGAGACCAAGTCAATGTATGCTATGTGTTTCATACTTGATGAGTGACTGATTCCAGAGTAAGAAACCACACCAACTTTGTAGGAGATTATTGATGCTTTGGTGCCACCTTTTCTATATATGTCCATTGTGAATGCAAGTCGAATTTAGTCATGTGATGATTTGAATTAGTCTTATATTGTTGTCAATCCACAAGTCAATCTGTTATTTTTTTTAGCTGAGTAAGAGATGATATGCATGCCACCTTTTAGTTGTGGTTTATGTGTTTTTGTGTGTGCTAATTGTTGTCAGAACTCATTCCTAAACTGTAAGCTAAGTAGTCTCCAAATTTTTGTATAAATAGTGGAGCTAGTTCACTTGTTTGGGACACATTCCTTGAGAAATTTTCTGCATTCTATTTACATTCCTATCTACATTATTCTGCTTAATATAGTGAGTGAAAGCTTTGAGCATTTGAGAGAAGTATTTGCCAACTTGTGAGTTAGAGGTTATTGTGACTTTGTTGGAGAGAATGAAACTAAGCTAGCTACTATTTTGGGAGACTTGTGTTGCAACTAGTCAATTGGAAAACATATTACAGGCATGAGGGTAATCTTCCTTTAATTGTTTTAGCTTTTGAAAGACTATTTTCTATTTTCTTTAACTAGTCTATTGTGAATATATGCATTTAGAGAAAAGTATTGTTTACTTTGAAAGAAAGTAGAAGCTGCATATACTGATTGTGAAATGCTTGTAATTACTCCATAATAGGAGGATTATGTTTATCATAAGTATTACATACTAGATATGAATAAACATGGGAAGCATAAGGCTTATTCATAGCTTAAACCTTTTTAGTGAAAGAGGTGATACTCTCAAATGGAATAATCTATTGTTATGAAAAATCTTCGATTGAGGCCATGCATTGTGTTCTTATTTACTCCATGATAGGAGGGATGTTTTTCATAGGTATTAATATTAAACTAGATATGATTAAACATGGGTAGCTTAAGAAATACTCATAGCTAGATATTTGATTATTCTAGATGGCTATT
>CM021108.1:373768204-373951818 GCA_007115665.2 Sequoiadendron giganteum | reverse complement strand
GATCTGCTAATGACATACTGAAAATGCTGATTATTTATTCTTCTAAATCCCAGTGAAAGCTCTGATAACGATCTTTGTTTGTAACCATTCAATCGAGAGTCCTTGGGTGATCTTTCACACCTGCAAACTCTGTCCTATTCAAGGGTTTTCATCCTCAGAATAGCTTGAAATTCCATGCTTGCAAACCTGTTGCTCAGCTCTCTTCATTTTCAAAACATTAACTTGGATGCCAAATAATGATTTTCTTTTGCTCTTTTAATCTCCTCAAACCCTCACGCCCAACTTTGGCATTTAACTTTTGAAAAATAATAAAATAATGCTCCTCCAAAGTCCAACGCCACTTTTGGCCTTTTAATCATTTAAATGATATTTGCCTTTTTGAAAAATGCGTCTTTTAATAAAATAATCATAAAGTAACTTTAAAATATATTACTTTAATAAAATGTTATTTTATCCCCTTATAATGCCAAATTCTAAAGTACTTTATTAAAAGTTACTTTATAACGTTAAATTACAAAATCATTTTAATAATTAATATTATTAAAGTAATTTGACTTTACAATTTAATTAAAATGCCAACTCTTGACAATAATCAGACAATAGCCTTTGAGAGTGTCCCCAACACAATTTCCAACTGCAGGCGTGTAACCATTGACCCAAGTATAACTTACGATAAATAGCAAGTATGAATGATGAGCTCCTAAATTGCCTTCGTAAGGCCTACCAACCGATATATTGGATTATTGAGCTGAATATGCTGGAATGAGTACATCAAGCTTGCTGAAGAGCCTAAATACCCTCCAAAGGGTCCCTTGAACAACTCATTAGCCTATGGGGACTGCAATCATAAGTTAACCCTAACTCCCAAACCACTGGCTAGAGAGGGGACATTACACAAGCTATCCAAAATTTTAAGTATGCATTGATTAGCCTGGAGTAGGAGCTAAATTTTTTCCTCCAAAGCTGAACCAAATTGAGCTCATGATGAAGAGGTCATTTGAAGATGATACATCGTCGATACCGGGCTTTTAAAAACAAAGTTTGCAAGTTCATTTGAGTTTATTCACATGGGGTCAGATGGTCGGTGATCTAAGATTCCATATGAAGCTTATAAGAATGAACTTGGAGCTGTGCTAAAGGGACTTCAAGCAATAACTGAGCTTTCTCCTTAGAAGATATGCTATGTAGTGTGGAGTCAACCATCCTAGAATGGTAGATAAGAGGGAAAGTAGTGAGGAGGTTTAATCTTTTGAATTGATCTATTTGGCATTTAAGTAAGCTTTGTAGATCTTTTAAATAACCTCATCATTTACTCGCTTGGTGAGATTAAGAGCATTGATAAATGACCCAAGTGGCCACTTTAAATGAGGGTTCTCAAGAGCAAGAACACGACAAACCACAAAAAGGGAACTGTTGAGTAGTCAACAGCTTTGATAATTTCTATCCAATTTTTACCTCCTAAAAAAGAAAATGATCTCACTTTGGTTGGAAGGCTTGGCCCGTGGCAGCATATATACTCCAATAGCCATGATCCTTGTGCCAATGGGGATGATGCCACAATAGAAGTGGCCCTCCTAACATAATGGTTGATTGCTAAGTCACCAGGTTTGAGTTCGATAGCTTTGAAATTCGGATGAAATTCGAAAAGTATAAAATTTGGATTAAATTCGCCTTATGTAATTTTTTTTTTAATAAATATAAGTAAACATATCCACAAAATATAATTATTTAAATCTAAATAATAGTGATTAATAAGTATTTTTAAATCTATTAAATATTAATTTATTAATATAAATTTAAAATTTAATATAAATAAAATAATAAAATATTAATACTAAATATTATTAAGGAAACTGTAAATATATAATAAATTAATAATATAATTTACCATAATCTGTAAAAATTAATAAGTAAATGAAATACTAAATAACAAAATATTAAATACTAAATAAAATAATAAAATATTAAACACTAAATAAAATAAGATATATAAACTATTATAAATTTATAATTCTCCTCCGGCTAAGCCATATTAAATGATCTGCGGCCATATAAAATAATAAAATTTATAAACATACGATATGGTTTATAGTTGGTAATAAACTAACCCTAAATTAAAAAAAATAAATTAAAACCTGCCTCCTTCAACGGCTTGCAATGTTGAAGACGTGAAGCTGCAGCTGCAAGTGAGGCACGAGCGATGGCTTCTAGGCTGCAGAACGAGTTACAGGCTGCAGCGATGGCGTCCTGGTATTTTGAAAAAAAATCACATGCAGTTGCAGAAACGAAACACAGGAGTTGCAGAAAGGAAACACAGATGCAAAAAATCGCCGCCATTTTTAACAAAATACCCTTAAAAAAACGTTTTGTGAGTTTTAAAAAAACAAAAAATGTGTCCATACGAATTTATTTCGAATCTCAACGAATTTCATTTGTTTTTTTGAAATTCGACGAATTTCAAATTTCAAGTTGATATTCGGCTGAATGTGGTGACTTAGGTTGATTGGTTGCAGATGAATATGCATGCTTGCTCAGCCTCTTTTCTCCAGTTCTGTGGCTAAAAAAATAGAAAATAAAAATTTTCTTTCATATAAGCTTCTAAATAATTATAATACCTTGACCCCCTGCACCCCTCTCAAGTAGGATACATGCCTTAAAAAATATTTGTATGCCTTGGAATTGTTTCTACAACTGTAAAAAACACTGTAAAATATTCATTCATGGAAAAGGATGTTTGACATAGTGTTGAAACTTGAGACCAGGACTTGGCAAAAACTTGGAAAGTTGGTTTTACTTGGACTGGATCTGACTGGAAATCCTCAGCCAAAACTTGACAATTTGAAAATTGTTGGAACATTAGTGAATTTTAGGGAAAAGCATTGATGTGCCTAAAATTGTTTTTCTGTACACATTGGATTAGAAATCCATGTAGCTGGCATCAACAAAAACTATAAATAAAACAGATCAAACCAAGGTTGAGAGGAGCCACTTGTCCAAACATCAGATACAGGGTGCTGTACCTTCCAACGCTTTGTGTATTGAAGAAGCAGCTGCAGCAATTCAATCCACAGAAAAGGTGGCAACAACATTATCCTAAACAATATTGTCTCTAGTTGTATAGGATTGTGCCAGCTGCAGCCATT
Source organism: Sequoiadendron giganteum (assembly GCA_007115665.2). Taxonomy (NCBI): domain Eukaryota; kingdom Viridiplantae; phylum Streptophyta; class Pinopsida; order Cupressales; family Cupressaceae; genus Sequoiadendron; species Sequoiadendron giganteum. The sequence goes on along the minus strand of CM021108.1, from coordinate 373,948,675 downwards.
CTATTATTAGAAGAGAACACCAACATTATCTTGGACAATTTCTTTGTCTCTAGTTGTACGAGCTTGTTCTTCCTCATCCCCTATCTTGGACAAGCTCATTCAACCTTTGCAGTGAGAACTTATTGTGCTTTTCGTAGTCTATGTGCTCAAGTGCTCAAACATATTCCAATTGCACTCAAAACATGAAGTGTTGTATGGTTGACTCAACACTCAGATGGCAATCTTTTGAAAATTGGGCATTTAGCGCCAAAATTTTCTCACCATGCATTTGTAATGGAAAAAATTAAAATGTTTAACCATATACAAATACTATAAGTTCAATATTTAATAATAAAAGGGGAAAGATATAAATCAATGTTTCAAAGGATACAAATTTCACTTGACTAGAAGCTGCCCTTGTTGACTTCTATGTCTCAAGAAAGAGAATTCCTAGTGTTTGTAGATTCAATCTCAGACATGATCTTCACCTCGAACTATAGACTTGGGTCCATAGCCTCAATGACTATGCAGAGGCCTCTCATAACTTTATCATCAGTTATGAAACTCTCAAGAAATTGGAAGGCCAAGTTATGGATCTATGCACAACCATGAAGTAACCTACGAGGTTGCTTTGTCTAACATTGGTCAATGATATCCCAAATAGGCCCATAATTGTCCTCCATGCTGCCATATGAAAGTCTAATATGCTCCTTGGTGTGGTCCGTGCACTCTTATATGTAGCCCATTGCTGGCTTTTCTCCATCGATCAGATGGAGGCAAGCTAACAACTACTTGAGATATAAAATTCAAATGATTATAAAAGTAAATCTACACTCAAAAGTTTGAATATATAAATGAAGAAAAAATATAATTTAAAAACATGGAAAAAGGAAAGGATTTTTTTTTTTTTTAATTGTATCCACATTCTCCTTTGTAGGAGTCCAAAACTGGGTCTTATTAAATACCCAATCTACCATTTCTGCCCTTGCATTTACCTTTGAGCAGAAAGGCTCCAGTATTCTTAACAAACATTTACTAAAAGAAGCTTTCTTTTTGAGAAAAGACTGCAAGGTGATGAGTGAAGTTGACAAAGGAGTTACTTTAAGTTGGACTAGCTCCTTATTATCTGTGAAATGTCTAATTAAAGAGAGTACCCAAGCATAGATAATTGTATTTGCAAATGTTGTGTCATTGCCTCACAACTAGTTGATCTAATCTATTTTGCCAATGCCCTCCAGCATTAAATCAATGCAATAAGTGAGCAAGGAGTCCAAAATGGTGGGTGCCTTCTATTAGCAATCTACTTACAGTACTTAAATTACCGCATTGTGAATTACTACCTGTACTACACTGTCTTCAACTCATCTCTGCCAAAACGTGCTCCAGTGGTATTTTTTAAATTTTCCATTAAACATCAATTGAATTTATGGAGATCATAAGATACTGAAAAATTCAACAATGTCTTGGTCTTTAATCAATACAACCATCAGACATGATAGTGCAACCCTCCTTCAGACATCAATCACCTTCTGCATCAAAATCAATCCCTGTATGTCATGAATAAAAGGGGCCTTGAATCCCTGATCAACCATGACAATTGCATATACCAGTGCTAGCCAATAAGGGTATCTAATATACAAAAATAAAATAAAAAAATACAACAATTAGAATTAAATATATTCATGGAGGTTAAAAGAAGAAAGAATTTAGAATTAAAAATGAGAATAAAAAAGTACAATCTTACCTTGTTGCATTGAAGGGAGTTGCTAACATATAATAAGTTACTTGCCACGCTCATTGCTGCCATATGTTTGTCCTTGTTCCAAACTAGGTTTCCAATGATGTTTGGGAACCGAAAGCATTGCATGGCAGCAACCAATTTCTGGAATTACGAGTTGTAGGCACAATGCTACTTGAACTCACTTTAGGCATTGGAGAAGCTAAAGAGACACCTATCTGTTGGCTATCACTTCCCTCACAACATCTGGCCAAACAATTTGCACAATGAAAAATGATGTATTAAGTTTGCGGGCAAGGTGGTATCTGAGGTGATTAATGTCACCTTGTAGATACACTGCACCACAATATTTGTAAAACCATAGCCCCTTCTTGATGCTTAGTGTTCCATGCTCCTAGGTAGGTTATTTTTTTTAATGGCTCTGAAAATATAAATCCTACATCATGGAGAGAAATATAAAGGTAGGGTAAATTTAATATTTTAGATTGTAGAGACTAAGCAAAAATCCAAGGAAAAAGCAAGCAAATATTAGAAAAGAAGAAGTTAAAAACTCATTAAACTAAAACAAGAAAGAAAAAAATCAAGGTTTTCTTTTATCGTTTTTCTTCTTTAAAAATTTTGACTTCATAATTTATAAAAATTAAAATATAAATGCAAAACTTGAAGAATGTAGAAGAAAAAGAATATGAGAGAAAGAATGAAGATTTTCAATTTACCTTAAGTTGTTGGATTTTTATGTTTTGTCTATTTTATATTTTGGATTTAAATATTTGTAAAAATTAAAATATAAATATAAAATGTGAAGAAGAATGAAGGAGAAAAACAGTAAGACAAAGAAGTAAGAAAGAACAAAAAAATTCAATTTACCTTGATGTTTGAAGTTGAAAGTTGAAAATGTGTGTAACTCAAACCAAAGTCTTTATATCAGCTCCTCCTTTGCACACAACTGCTGCCAATCCAACTGTACTATCCTGTTGCACAAGAAAGATGCAATGGGCAAGTCAAAAAGGGTCCAAATAGTCATAGGAGGTTTGTAATGCCTTAATGAAATTTTAAGTTAGGCAAATTGTCTTTCTTGGTGTTTAAAGTGTTTTTATTGCTAGGGCTGTCTATTGCAGAATTAGGAGTTACAATTCTGGGCAGATTCTGTGAGTCCTCATTGTGAACTAGGCAATTCTGTAAGTCAAGGCTCTGGCCTCATCACATGTGCCTCAGATTCGGCCAGATTTTTCAGCCTTGCAAATCTGGCCAAGTCCTTGGCAATTCTCGTAACAGTACTAACTGATTTTGTAAGTGAAGGGTCTGCCTTCGCCACGTGGCTTAAATCTGGCTGGGTCCATGGTGGTTCTCATAACACAACATTAGCATGGTTAATACTTCAGACAAAGTGAAATTTGAATTTAATAGTCTTTTCTTATTTCCAGTTTTCCAGTATAATGCTGTTTTTAGATACATTTCACCTTGTTTGGTAAAACATAGAAGTGCATTAGTTTTTCATGTTTTCATTATCCTCATTTCCTTTTTCCTTTAGGTTTTATGCAAAGCGATAATTTTAATTAGTGATGTCGTAACTTTTTGAGAATTTTGTGAACCTGATTTACTGTGACTGAACCTTCAAGGATCAGTTTCTTGCAGAAAAAGGTACATGTTTCATTTCATGGTTTATGCTGATGTATGGTATCTTTGAACAGGTTGCTCGGAAGAGTTTGAGTGAAAAGATAGCTCAGCTAAATTCTGCCATTGATGGTATTTCTGACAAGTTGAAAGCAGAGAAAGGAGTCAAGTTACCAAAGCATGTTATTCGTGAAGGGCAACCTGTAGATTATATCTAACTGTAGGTAGTTATGTGCAGTAAGAAAATTTATACGGTGAAGCTTAAATGTATGGCAATTGTCATGGATACTTTTTAAACCAGATGTATGATTTGTATGAGTAGGTATTGAGATTTGGATATCAGTTGCTCACAGTGGGAATTTTAACTTTAGTACCAGCATTGGGTGCGTCCCCACATGCTGTGGCTTTAAGTCTTTTGACTTGCCTGGTAGTTTTTTACTCAAGAACATCTCAATAATTTTAAATCTGATTGTTTTCTTGCTGAGAAGAGTATGTAAGAAGACAAAGAAACAGAGCAGAGTCTTATTTTTAATGTTTGGTTTACCATAGCTGTTTTTTTTTAAAATTTGGTGATGGCTGGGAATCTGTTTATTGCAAACACAATTAATATGAAAATCAGAAATATTGAGTTGTACATTTTTCATACACAAGACTAGGATGTTTGAGCTACCTCTAAATCAATATATCTTATTTACTCTTTAATTGGACTTCAAAGAAACAAAATATATCAGTTTATAAGGACCTTAGCTCGTCTCTGCAACAAAATGTTGTAAATGTTATGCTTTACATTTACAATGATTGCATTGTTGCCTTGGAATCTTGGGATTTTTCTTCTGCTCTCATTTCGAATAGGTTTTGGATAACCAAAAATCCCAAATAAATCCAATTGTTTATATCTATTAGTCCCAACAAGCTGTCTGATTAGAGGAAACCTCTAAGCCATTCTTCTAGGATTTATTATCATGTTATACCCTACATTCATCTTATTGTTCCCCTTCAATCTTGCATGCTGGTTAGGGATGTTCTAATGATAAACTTTAGGGGTAGTATGTGGGTTTACATGTTGATTAGGTTGTTGTACATCCTAAGCATATGAATTCCGGTTTAAAAGCTAAGAGTTTAGTTCAATTTGGGCCTACTACAAAGCTATTTGAGCTTCAACCTCCCTTTTCCTTTCCCTGAGCTAAACTATTTTGTCAATTAGATCATCCGCTTATCTTTCCCTTCTTTCATTCTCTGATTGTATGACTGCATTAGTATCAATAAAAGGGAGATCTTAATCCATTTCATCCCTTTGTGATGCACAAGGAGAAGCCGTGCATAAGCAAGCAATCTCCTCTTCTACTTTTTCATCTCTATCACTGTATACATACCTTTGTGCATCAGCTATATTCTATTTACCAATGAGTGCAATATTTCTCCCAATCTCAGACCTTAGTCTTTATGGTTTTCTAGAAATCCTCTGTATGTTATCATTAGAATCGTCACATGTGTAATATTCTCTCAAATCAATCAAAATATCATTTCTACCAAAATTGCCAACCGATATTGTATTATGAGAAGTTACTTCATGAGACATACTTGTGTCTTTAGCTTTCCATGCAGTACTCTAACCTTTTGATCTTCTTGGCTTTCGTTCATGTCTTTGCTAATTCTTAGACCACCTATCTCTCTCCATGTTCAAATATCTTCAGGTGTCTTTGTTATTTCTAATTTGTAATCACAATAGAGTCACCTCTCTTCTTTCTAGAAGAGACTTCAATTCGAACAAATAACTCTATTGCAAATATAGAGTATCTTCTTTAACTAGCAATGTTCTAAGTATCTTCAAATATGAACTAAGACCGAGTTAATCCCCAACAATGGTGACAAAATTTTAGGTCTAAAATCCTAAAGCTTTTCTTCGCCTTCAAGGCTAGGGGTTTGTCATCAAGGAGGTAAAGATAGGCTCATCTACAAATTTAGGAAGGCTAAAGGTTAACTATGAGAGTGGGTAAACTCTCCTACTCTTTGGTCTCAGCTTAATCTTGGTAAGGTGTTCCTACAAGCCACTAAAATAGTTGAACATATTGATTAAAGATTACTAATCAACGAGTTACACATCTATACCTAGTTGATCCCTCAATCCCTAAAACTTGCCACTAAATAAGACAATAGTTGTGTCAAATCTATTATAGTTGATTTTATACGTTGCATCATGTGTAAGATGACAATAGTTTAGAGTTACACACAATTTGATTTCTATTCAATGTATATAACACATAACAAGGTATACAATGTTGTGCATGATTCACTAAATATATGACAATCGAAATTTCATTTAACATTTATCCCTAGTTAGCTCATAGAATCATGGACAACATGCAAATTTTCTACTTCCATTTTCATAAAAGTGATAAAATATTTATATATTTTATGAGGGTGGGAGGTCAAGGTCTTCAATGATGAATGCCTAGTTGACAAGAAAAAATAATAAGTAACAATAGAGATATTATATAAAATAGATATTTTTACTTAATAATCCTTCTCTAAATTCATGTCATTTATAATAGATAAAATATTATTACATATGACAAAATGTGATAGATTAAAATGCTACAATTCATTATAGTTACACCAGCAAATATGGTGAAAGAGAACTTACAAGGAGATGATCCATCACACCTTAAAACCGTCAAACAATAATGACCAACGAAGTAGATTTTTCTTACAAGTGCATGCTATAGTAGCTACTTCTCTACAACGAAGTAGATTTTTCTTACAGGTGCATGCTATAGTAGCTACTTCTTTGCAACGAAGTCGATTTTTCTTACAAGTGCATGATATAGTAGCTACTTCTCTACAACTTAGAGAGCAGCTTTAATGGTAGACACTATCAAAAATTGAAATCCTAAACTATTTTTCATCCTATACAGTGAAAACTTGAATAGACCAGCCTTTACAAATGAGAAAATCTACATATAGATCTCCAGCCTTGGAAATTGGATGAACAAAGGACACGTGGCTAAAGAGAATTGTAGGGCTTGCTCAAATCATCGTCATTACTATAATTAAGCGAGATAAAAATCTTCATCATTTTGATCTATCACTTTAAGCGAGATAAAAATCTTCGTCATTTTGATCTATCACTTTGTACGATGATTGCAGAGGTGCTCGAGTGTGCAGAGCCAAAACAAGTATTTAAATACATTGTGAATCATCGAAAACACAATGCAAATGCATCAGGTTCTAAAACCATAGTATTCACATTAACTCAATCATGCTTTTATTTCTTTCTTCTATTTAATTCCTCACCTGCAACACAAAATATATTATGGCGGCCTATCAAATCAAGTTAGTCACATAGTTTTTCATTGTGTATTAATGGTGAATCATAGCCATTTCTATCAATACACTTGAAATCGTACAAAAATCTAGCCCCTATAATGATTCTATCACCATATTAATGTCACCATGGCTACTGTAGTGTTTATTTTACTCGAGTTGCAAATTTAGGGCACCAAAATAGCTATTTGAGTGATCATGGGTGGGTGTAGGGCAAAGACAACCATCAAATGTAATCCTAACCTCTTATCGGCTTTCTTTGTCAAAAAATGTGTTGAAATCGAGTACCAAATTTATGTAGAGAAGTCTTCAGGTGATGAAATGATGTTTCTATCATATTTTAGTTCCTTTATAATTTGTTGTACCTTTTCTAGCAGCCACGTGACCTTTTCAAGCTATTCTAGTGAGCTAGCAAGAAGCCGACAAAAAATACACGAGTTTTGAATTGTCAAGGGTCAAGGAAAATTCATACCTTATGGACTTGGTCAAGCTATTAGGAGTCAAAGGTGGTAGGAAACCCATGACATGGAGGTAGGGGGAATAGAGGAAGTTTGATGGTTTAACTCAAATGAGAATATATAGTGTAAGTTGTTGAGCTCAAGTGGCGATATGCTAAATGCTTCATGTGGGAGGTCTCGAGGTCCACCCCCGAGCTGGCCACCTCTGTCGTGTTGGGCCCTACTTGATGTCCCTACCGGGTTAGGCACTGTGGTGGTGCCGATGGTTTACTTCGTGCACATTCCTCACAACTTGGGGGGTGTGCGCGAGGGTTCTCCGCGAAGTGCATTTCTTCGGAAAAAAAAAGAAGTTGTCGAGGATTAAAGTTTGGGGATACCTTGAGATAGGTACTCAAAGAAGAGTAGAGTAATTGGGAAGGGAGAAGTTTGATGTGTTGATAAGTATAAAGGAAATTCATACTCATAGCAAGAAGTATAATAGGAAAGGGAAGTCTGGAATACTTACAAGGAACAAAGGAAAGTAGAGGTGGTAGGAAAGGTATGATTGGTAGGTAAATTTAGACAACTCCTAAACATAGAAAACACTCAAGAATGTTCCAAACTTGAATTTTTCATAGACTTAAGTAAATTTATAATTTCAACAACACACATAGAGATCCATACTTAGGGAAAACATAGAAATGGAAACCCATACAAGTTATTCTCATATAGATTATAAACAAGAGTCAAAAGACACCTAAGTGAACAAACTAAGAGGGACTTAATGGAAAAATTTGACACTAAAATATTGTCCCAATAAGGGCATCTAATTGAATGAGTGGTTGAACATTATGATCATGTTGATCCCAATTAAACCATCGGGCATTTTCTTCTAGTTACACCTATTGTAATTATATTTGGGCTTCAATTTATCTTTACCTATCTTCGAGGTGATCTATTATGTCAAGTCTCTCATCAACCTAAGTAAATTTTCACAGACCTAAGTAAATTTTTAATTTCAATAGTACACATAGAGGTTCATACTTAAGAAAAACATAGAAATGAAAACCCATACAAGTTATTCTCATATCGGTTATAAACAAGAGTCAAAAGAAACCTAAGTGAACAAACTAAGAGGGACTAAATGAAATTTTTTGACCCTAAAATATTGAGTCCCATTAAGGGCATCTAATTGAATGGATGGATGGACATTATGATTATATTGATCCCAATTAAACCATCAAACATTTTCTTCTAGTTAAACCTAATGTAAATATATTTGGGCTTCACTTTGCCTTTGTCTATCTTTGAGGTGATCTATTATCTCAAGTCTCTTATCAACATCCTTTTATCTTCTTTCATTTTCTAACTAAGTAGTTACATTAGCATCAACATCAAGAAAAAGGTAGATCATATTCTTGCTCTATTCCATGAAAGGGAGTAGGAGAACTTTGATGCAAATGTCCCCTTTAATTTCTTACTCACAGAGGAGATGAAAATTTTATGTTTATATCCTTAGTATCTAACTCGAGATATTTTTTTGTTTATTGTTGCCTAAGGTTTCTCCCACCAATTCTAACCCCATTATATGTTGATTCATCTTACGTATAATATTGGTACCTTAAATTAAGGACATCTCCTCCACCAAATGTACCTACTACTAGTAAATCAAGGAGAGTAGACAGATAATATGTGGATTGTTTTTTTCCACTAGGAATATTTCTTCTTTGCACTAACTAGAATCGCTTCTTTCCCATGTCAATATTTAGATCATCATCCTCTTTCCATGACTAAAACTTTGCTTTATACGCTGATTCTAAGTTAATTCATAATAGATTCACTAATCTTTGAATGAGAGAGACAAACTTTCCTTATCAATAAAATCTTTGAAAGTACTAGCCAAGGGATTTTGTCTTCCTGGCTCAATATAATATTGATTTACCAAGGTTTTCATCAACAATAGTGCCATATTTTACTTTGAGTAATTTGATAAGATATCAAACATACCCAAGCAAAATACAAACTATGAAACTATTTTGTTGTTGAGGTTTTCCAAATATGCATGGGGCTCATACTTCACTAGCAATGGTTGAAACTTTATATCCCCAACAATGGAAATTGTTAGGCCCCAAAACTATGATTCCACAATCCTAGAACATAGTTTCAACTTCAAGGCAAGGTTTTGCCATTCATGAGGGTAAAACGAGGTTTCATCAATAGGTTATGGGGGCTTCAAGGATAATTAATGAAAGTGGATATGCTAAAAATGGTGGGGATTGGGGGCCCATAAGGAATTGGGGCCTTAGAACTTATTCCCTTGGTCAAAAATCCATTCATGGACCCAAGGCAGAAGGACTCAAAGGCGAGGGAAGGAATCAAAAGCAAGGGTTGGGACCTCAATTGGACTTGGCATTGTGGGACTTAGTCCCTTGGTCTTAAATCCATTCATGAATTGAGGTTTGCAAAGAATAAATGGAAGGCTGTGAGGGGTCAAGAGCTAGGGTTCTAGGGAAGTGTAGAACCCTAAGACCTAGTGCTTAGGTTTTAAGTCCTCCCACTAGACTCTAGTCTGGTGAATGAATGAAGGCCCAACAAAAAATATAAACACTTGGAAAGTTGTTAAAAATTAGACAACCAACACAAGGGGGGCCCACATGGGATTTTCTTGGATCAATTATTAATGGCAGGTAAATGGGGCAAGAACACAAATGAGGTTGGAATCATGGGATATTTGGTATTTTCAAATTGATTCCTAACACTGCATCCCTTATGACATTGATTCTTATGTACCCCTAATCCTCAAAATTTTATGTTTCCTTCTATATATTTTATCAGAGTCAAAGATACGAGAATATCTATTACACTATTTACTATTACTATATAGAGTAAATGTGAATGTATTTTGTATTTTGAAGGTGAATAAATGTGCCTACACTTTGTTATCAATGCATTATGAATGAACGTTATTTCATTTAAGGAAGAAATGCATATGTGTGAAATGGATGGTTATTGAATTAATATTCTAACTATGGAGATGTATTATGTGTAATGCATATTTTGTTGAATAGCTGACTACCTTGAGCATATTTTGAGAATGTGGATGCAGGTATATATTCATTCCTCCAAGCGGAGGGGAAGTATCATTCAAGAGAAGATCTTGGTTGAGTAACCAGTAACATAACCTATTTGAGCTTATACACACACCACAAAAGAATAATTGAGTCGTTATTATGTGGGAAGTAGGTAAGTCATCCTTAGTTTGATGTGTCTACATTAGTAAGGATCTTGTTTACTATCGAGTACATTATTGGGTGATGTTTATTTGTTTGAGCTTGTGAGTCCTTCCTTATGTTATTGTGTTTTTTTGTGTGGTTGATTTAGTATTGGGATATATGCGTATGTCGGCATACGCGTACGATGGATATAATGGAATGTCCATACGAGTATGCCGACATATGTATAGAGATGCATATATGTATATAAATGATTTTTATGACGCTATAGTCACGTAGGTCATGATCAATCAGATATTGAATGGATCATTTAAACTATCATGTTGTCATAGAATATATATATGCTTGTACACACACACACACACACATATATATATATATGTACATATACATAAGTAAGAATTAACTCTTATTCGAGAAATGTATATATATATATATATATATATATATATATATATATATATATATATATATGCAAATATATAATTTATATTTAAATATATATGATAATTTATGGCTGAATTAGAATGAGTATATATATATGAGAGTCTATATATATTCTTAAGTACTTATAAAACATAGAATACCCATATTTTGAGGATGCACAATATGTAAGTGGAAGCAAAGCTTCATATCATATTATATGTAAGAAAATCCATGTCTTGTATGCCACGTAAAGACTTGGTGGAGATATAAGTTTGTATGCTTGACTTAAGACTTAAACTATGAAGTGGTATAAATATATATATGGTGCAGGTCTTCGACTCTAAGTAAATCGGCATTGCATATATACATATTCTTTGAAGTTGATCATCATTGGAAATGATAATAAGCTGAGTATATTACACTTGTGATTGTGCATAAAATGTTGAATAGTTAGCATGTTGTCCAACGCCATAAAGGTGAATATTTTGCAAACCCATACACAACAATAAATCAATATAAAAGAGGAGATTTGGTCAATTCCATATTATGGTATGTCTTTGACTTAGTAAACCCTATGATGCTTTGTCATCTGATTATTATCTGTAGTAAATGAATACATGCTTGTATATCAAACAGTAGGTCGATGATTGAGTCCATGTAACAAATGAAGATAAGTCGACTCATGGGAGACCAAGTCGATGTATGTTGTGTTTCATACTTGATGTGTGAATGATTCCACAGTAATAAAATGCACCAAATCTATAGGAGATTATTGATGCTTTGGCACCACCTTTTCTATAGATGTCCATTGTGAATGCAAGTCAAATTTAGTCATGTGATGATTTGAATTAGTCTTATATTTTTGTTAATCCACAAGTCGATTTGTAGTTTTTTTTAGCTGAGTAAGAGCTGATATACGTGCCACCTTTTAGCTGTGGTTTATGTGTTTTTGTGTATGCTAATTGTTGTCAGAACTCATGCCTAAAGTATAGGCTGAGTAGTCTCCAAATTTCTATATAAATAGTGGATCTAGTTCACTTTTTTGGGATGCATTCCTTGAGAAATTTTATACATTCTATCTACATTCCTATCTGCATTATTCTTCTTAATACAGTGAGTGAAAGCTTTGAGCATTTGAGAGAGTTTATTATTATTTTGAAATAAGTATTTACCAATTTGTGAGTTAGAGGTTATTGTCATTTTGTTGGAGATAATGAAACTAAGCTAGCTGCTATTCTAGGAGAGTTGTGTTGCAACTAGTCAATTGGAAAGTGTATTACGGGCATGAGGATAATATTCCTTTAATTGTTTTAGCTTTTGAAAGACTATTTTCTATTTACTTTAACTAGTCTATTGTGAATACATGCATTTAGAGAAAAGTATTGTTTACTTTGAAAGAAAGTAGAAGCTACATATATTGACTGTGAAATGCTTTTAATTACTCCATAAAAAGAGGATTATGTTTATCATAAGTATTACATACTAGATATGAATAAACATGGGTAGCATAAGGCTTATTCATAGCTTAAACCCTTTTAGTGAAGGAGGTGATACTCTCGAATGGAATCATCTATTATTATGACAACTCTTCGATTGAGGCCATACATTGTGTTTGTAATTACTCTATGATATGAAGGATGTTTTTTCATAGGTATTAATATTATACTAGATATGATTAAACATGGGTAGCTTAAGGAATACATATAGCTAGATATTTGATTATTCTAGATGGCTAGTAGGTTACTCTTGGGATTGTTGTCTAGTGAATGGAGGGAACTAGTAATTTTCTTAATGAGTTGTGCTACCTTAGGTTTGTGTTAAAGAGATATGTTATCCTGGGGATTAAGCTTACCCATGGAGAGGGATTACCTAAGCATAGATATAATGGCCTTAAGTCAAAACGAACTCGCTATAGTGTAAGTGAATGGTACACCTTCACTCAAAGTACTGAGTGAGAACACTTTGGCCAAAGTAGTTTGATTTCCCAGGGCTCCACTATCAATTCGCTATGTCCATTTAAATGTATGAGGGTTACTTAGTGTAGGTTATAAATCCTAGTCATGTAGGGCACAACACTAAGCTCAGTGTGGTATATCCTATGAGGTTACCCAACCAATCTCTTCATCGAAGGGTAGGGTCATCTATCATTGATAGATGTGTGGGGATCACATATGAGTCCATGGTTTGTGAAAAAGAGCTTGAGTGATGCTTCTCCTCCTTAGTAGGTGACAAAAGACAAGGGTTTTTAAAGGTGGATTCCTGGACCATCTATATCTTATGATCTGAAGCTCGATGGAGCTTTTTTTGTAATTGTGTACATTCTTGGAATATTGTAATTTATGAAATTATTAAATTAGAATGGAATCATTTTTTAATATTGTATGACATCTTTGTTCAATATGATATCTATGTTTTGGAAGATTTTTATAATTACTTTGGATTGCAATGAAAAAATAGAATTTGTGCTATTTCAATTATGCGTGTAATTTACATTATTGGAAGAATTTTTTTTATTGCTATGTCTTGGCATCATGATTTATTCACTTAAGGTGAAAAAATTAAAAATTTTACTATGAGGAACACCGGGGTTGTTACATGTGGTATTAGAGCTACCAGGTTCAACACTAGAACCTATGAGCTCATTATGTAAACCTTATCGGAAGGTAATGGGTGAAATGTTCTTATGCCAAAATGGAAAGAGAAAAGAACATGGGGAAATGAAAAGGAAGATGAGATTCCTAGAAACTTGTTTAAGTTTAAGACTAGTTAATAGTCATCCCTGAAGTGAAAACTCCTAAACCAACAACTTTTTATTATATCCCCTTGGATTGTGGAAGATTATGCAATTGGGTTATGTGGGAAGGTTAGGAAGAATAACCAATATATACCTTCATCCTATGAAATAGACATACAAATCTAAGGGATAAATAATATTGAGAAAATATCCCTTATTGATAGCAACCTATAGCTTTAAAGAGTTAAGGATTCTTTGATTTAGGAAGAATAATATGAATCTATGAGTATGCATTGTTGGCATAATATGAATCAAAGTAGAAATTCAATGAAGGAGGTATCCAAGAGGTTGGAGAACTCTTGAATTGAATCTAATTTTTGAGCAAGGCTAGGAACTTGTAAGAAAGAAGATAGTACCTTAGGAATAAGGGAAAAGACTAGAATGGTCGGAAAAGAAGTAATCAATGAAGTGGACATGGTTCCACCAACCAAAATTGAAGAGAAAAAATTGGAGTTTTGATTAAGATGAGAAAAAGAAACCAAGGAACCTTAGAGTGTTTAAGGTTACAATGACTAAGAGTTGGGACAAAGTCACTTGGAAAGGAGATTGTGAGAAAGAAGTCTAAAAAGGTAAATCGTATTGATTTGACAAAGGTTTGGATAGTACATAGATGGGTTGGAGTATAAGTAGAACTCACGAATGTGTCAACAAAAACCAACATATTTTTAGAGGTTCCAAAAGGAAATGGAATACAATGTGACATTATGTGTCAAATCAATAGAAGTTGTAAGGAAACAACGCTCTAAGTTGAAAAGTACATCAACAAAAAAGGCTTGTGAGTATGGATATTCCTCCACCAAAATGGATATTGGAAAGATAATTGGAATAATAGATAACCTCTTAGCTTGTAAGGTCTCTAGTTATTCAATATAAATTTTATTAATGATCCAATTATTGAATCTATGAGATTGAAAACCATGATGAATCTAAATTTGGGAAAAAGTATATTCAAGGTATGCCATTGAGGCAAGAAAAAGGCAATAGAAAGCCAACACCAAGAAATGACAAATCATTTTATGAAAGCAAATATTTTATAGGAGTTCAACTTTGAGTCAAGAAAATATTGTGGAAACACTAAGGGGGGAAGGAAGAGAGTGGATTGACTCAGATTAAGTACCCCACCCAATGAAAAACGTCGATATGTTTTTGATTTTGAAGAAATTTTGAATTCTTCATAAGTCATGATGTCCATTAAGTCATGTATACCATGACCAAAAGGATAAGATATGGGAATTTTTTGGAGAAAGATAAATGGAAAGGTCAAGGATTATGACCTATTATCATCCCATACCTTATATTTATTTGATCGGAAGATCAAATGATATTATCATTGATTCCATAGAAAAGGATAGGTGGATAATTTGATCATGAAAGGGAAGATCATTGCCTATGGTATTGGTAAGGGAAGATCTAGATTACTCATGATTTGTAAGAAAGTGTCTTACTACTCCTATTACCTTACGGGGACTAGCTATTGTTGATCTATTATTAGATAGTTAGACTATGTGTATAATGTGAGATATGCCAATGTCGTGAAGCAACTTGGCACTATTATCTAACTATGATATAAAACCTTGGGGATGATAAGGTTTAGCTATAAAGCCATAAAGAATGTATGTAAGATACTATGTGATGCTATGTGAACCACATCAAAATATCTTTACTGGAATAACTTACTTGGTTGAGTTGTACATTTGGTCTTGATTGGAACATATAGGGTTAGTGTAACCTATATAATCAGACTAGTCATTGGTTGATGACTTAATCTAAATATTAGGGTATATTGAGGTTGAGACTCGCCTATTTGAAATTAAATTACTTGAGCTAATGAGAAAATTTTGTGCTTGGTTATTAGGTATGCAATTAAATTTGATATTTTCTAGGAACCAACATTTTTGAACAAGGACTAATACTCAAAATTAGTACCAATTCCTATCGGGAAAATTAGATTGAGTTGAAAGATGGATTACATCTTTGAAAATAATCTGAGGATAGAAGAAATCCACGGTATGGATGACCTAAGATAAATGGGTTTTATCTCCACAAAACTCCTTACCATTATTACTTGGGAATTAAATGTGGAATGAGACCACAAAATAGGTTTTCACTTAGTCAAAGAATAGACTAATATGGGATATAAAAAATCCTATGTACGCAAAACTTTGGAGAATTAAGGGATAGAATGAGAAAGTTGATGTGAGAGGTAGGACATTGGGGTGACAGAGTTATTGGTCGGGTGAGGAACCACTTAAATCTAGAAAAAGATGAAGTAAGATGTTGTTTAGTATATAGAAAGATAATGTCTAGTGTGCTGGAAAATGAAGATAATATGTCATCATTGGTAGGACATGTGTATTCTCTTGAGATTACAGAGGGGTAGTGGTAGAATGCAAGATAGTTTAACCTGTCTATGTTAGTGAAACTGGAATAATGTTGTGGTGGACAAACTCACCAAGGTAACCAACATGGTTGGAAGCTTGATTTATAGGATTTTTGTCCTAAATAATATATTTTGTAAGGTAGCTGCTTAGTAATCCTGAGAAGGTTGTCTTAGTGGAAAATGAGTAAATAATTATAAGGTTGTATATATGAACCATGATCATATTACGAGACATTCAATTGAACAAATGTGCAATATATTATTTTAGCCAAATGGGAAAAAGAGGAAAACAAAATCTTGAATGATTTTTTGAGTACTTGTAAACTTCTAACATTGAGGTTTGATCCATTATATGGAAAGGAAGGTTGGGAACTCTAATAGGCTGAAATAGGGTTAACCTTAGACTTGATAGTTTTTAAAAAATGAGTAATATATCAAAGAGATCAATGAAAATTTGTCAATACAAAGCTTAAGTATGAAGCAATATCAGAATTGACAGATGTCCCAGAGCAATATTGTGCTCAAGACAAAAAGGTCTTCAAGAGAATTAATTTTGGCTAAAATAAATAGATAAGAGATGGACGAACTCGGCTTCTGATTTATTTGAAGGTGTAAATACCAAAGGGAAGGATGGGACCCATGGTGTAGTGCACAATGCATCATCATTCCTTTTCTATTTGGATTATACTAAGGATAAATTGATGAACTAATGAGAACATGCTTCCCAATCACTATAGTCTAGGTGTCATGTATTATTCAGATATTAGATTACATAGGATGTACATATGAAATATTATGAATACAACACATAAGCTCTTTGAAGAATAAGTATGTGTGGGGCCTACAAGTTTTCCCTATGTGATAGCAAGGACACTTGATGCAAAGTCTAGGAGGGACAAGGCTACAAGGAGTGATGTTACATAGGATGAATGTTTTATAAATCTTATGTATTTTGAGAACGGTAAATACAAATTTATTTGAATTTATCTGTATGTTAAATTTCTATAGATCATCGGGGATGATGATTCACAAGGGGGGAAGTATGTTACACCCCAATTGTGTAATTACTATTTACTATTACTATATAGGGTAAAATATGAATGTAATGTGAATTTTGAAGGTGAATAAATTGTTCTTGCACTTTTTTATGAAAAGAATTATGCATAAATGTTATCTCATTTCAATGATATATGAAGAAATGAATGTATGTGAAATGGAAGGTTATTGAATTAATATTCTAACTATAAGATGTACTATGTGTAATGCATATTTTGTTGAATATTTGACTACCTTGGACATATTTTGAGAATGTGGATGTAGGTATATGTTCATTCCTCCAAGTGGAGGGGAATTATCACTTAGGAGAAGATCTTGGTTGGGTAACCAGTAACATAACCTATCTGAGCTTATTCACACACTCATAGTAGATTGGTTGAGTCTAGTCATTAAGTTGGGAAGTGGTGAGTCATCCTTAACGTAATGTGTCTACATTAGTAAGGGTCTTGATTAATATTCAATGCATGCTTGAATTGATGTTTATCTGTTTGAGCTTGCAATTCCTTTCTCATGTTACTATGCTTGTTTGTGTAGTTAAATGAGTATTGGGATATATGCATATGTCAAAATACACGTACGATGGATATAATGGTATGTCCATACAAGTATGATGACATATGTATATAGATGCATATATGTATATAAATGATTGATATGGCACTATAGTCACATAGGTCATGATCATTTGGATATTGAATGGATCATTTGACTATCATGTTGCTATATAGTATATATATATATTTATATATATATACAATACACACATAAGTGCAAATTTTTAATAGAGGAGTGTATATATATATATATATAATATATTATTATTATGTGAAGATTACCTTCTTGTATTTTTTTATATATTGAATGTATACGTACTTGATTGTCATGGATATGTATAAAGATATTAGTATATATATACACATATACAAAAATATATATATATATATATTATATAGAGTTAATACTATTCATTGACATATATATAAGTATATGCACATATATAAATATATATTTAGATATATATGATAATCTATGGCTGAATTATAATGAGTATATATATATATATATATATATATATATATATATATATATATGAGAGTCTATATATACTATGCTTAAGTGCTTATAAAACATATAATACCCATATTTTGAGGCAAAAAAATATGTAAGTCAAAGCACAACTTCATAGAATATTATAAGTAAGCAAAGCCATGTCTTGTATGACATGTAAAGACTTCATGGAGATATAAGTTTGTATACTTGACTTAAGACTTAAACTATGAAGTGGCATATAAATATATATATGGCGCATGTCTTTGAATCTAAGTAAATCAACATCGCATATATACATATTCTTTGAAGTTGATTATCATTGGCAATGATAATAGGCCAAGTATATTACACTTGTGTTTGTGCATAAAAGGCTTAATAGTTAGCATGTTGTCCAACGCCATAAAGGTGAATATTCTGCAAACCCATACACAACAATAAGTTAATATAAAAGAGGAGACTTGGTCGATGCCATATTATGGTATGTATTTGACTTAGTAAACCCTATGACACCTTTTCATCTAATTAATATTGGTAGCAAATAAATACATGCTTGTTTATCAAACAATAGGTCGATGACTGAGTTTATGTAATAAATGAAGAGAATTCAACTCATGGGAGACCAAGTCAATGTATGCTATGTGTTTCATACTTGATGAGTGACTGATTCCAGAGTAAGAAACCACACCAACTTTGTAGGAGATTATTGATGCTTTGGTGCCACCTTTTCTATATATGTCCATTGTGAATGCAAGTCGAATTTAGTCATGTGATGATTTGAATTAGTCTTATATTGTTGTCAATCCACAAGTCAATCTGTTATTTTTTTTAGCTGAGTAAGAGATGATATGCATGCCACCTTTTAGTTGTGGTTTATGTGTTTTTGTGTGTGCTAATTGTTGTCAGAACTCATTCCTAAACTGTAAGCTAAGTAGTCTCCAAATTTTTGTATAAATAGTGGAGCTAGTTCACTTGTTTGGGACACATTCCTTGAGAAATTTTCTGCATTCTATTTACATTCCTATCTACATTATTCTGCTTAATATAGTGAGTGAAAGCTTTGAGCATTTGAGAGAAGTATTTGCCAACTTGTGAGTTAGAGGTTATTGTGACTTTGTTGGAGAGAATGAAACTAAGCTAGCTACTATTTTGGGAGACTTGTGTTGCAACTAGTCAATTGGAAAACATATTACAGGCATGAGGGTAATCTTCCTTTAATTGTTTTAGCTTTTGAAAGACTATTTTCTATTTTCTTTAACTAGTCTATTGTGAATATATGCATTTAGAGAAAAGTATTGTTTACTTTGAAAGAAAGTAGAAGCTGCATATACTGATTGTGAAATGCTTGTAATTACTCCATAATAGGAGGATTATGTTTATCATAAGTATTACATACTAGATATGAATAAACATGGGAAGCATAAGGCTTATTCATAGCTTAAACCTTTTTAGTGAAAGAGGTGATACTCTCAAATGGAATAATCTATTGTTATGAAAAATCTTCGATTGAGGCCATGCATTGTGTTCTTATTTACTCCATGATAGGAGGGATGTTTTTCATAGGTATTAATATTAAACTAGATATGATTAAACATGGGTAGCTTAAGAAATACTCATAGCTAGATATTTGATTATTCTAGATGGCTATTAGGTTACTCCTGGGATTGTTGTCTAATGAAGGGAGGGAACTAGTACTTTGCTTAATGAGTTGTGTTACCTTAGGTTTGTGTTAAAGAGATAGGTTATACTAGGGATTAAGCTTACTCATGGAGAGGGATTACCTAAGTATCACGTATAGATTTTCGTTGATTAATTAAATGCAAGTATTAATCATTATGTCGATATTTAAATGGAAATTAAATGATTATTTAATGATAGTTAAATTGAAATCGAAATGAAATTGGAATCGAAATGCACTTATTATGATTTGAATTGTATATATATTCATTTCAGGGTTTGTCATTATTGATGATAAATTGAGTGCAAGTGAACGTAGGAACAGGTGAACGTGATGGAAGGCGAGAACAATGATAAGGTAGAGTTGTTTAGCGGATTGACGTTTATGAATAGATGGAATCTCACACACTCACAAAGATATATTTTTTTTAATGCATTTTGTCCTATCTTGTTTGCAAGTTTTGAAAATCAAGTATTAATTTAATGTTTTAAATTGTGAAAATGCATATTGATTTAAATGACGATTTGATGAAATTGACTTAAATTAAATGATTAGATTGATTGTTTAAATACTTTATTATTGTTTGGAAATAATATGTTTGAAATTTTGAAATTTAAATGCAATTGATTTTTATTTCGAATTTAGATTAAAATTTAAATAAATAAAGTGTTTTATAAATTAAATGCATTTTTATATTGAAATTATGAAAAGAGGAGATTTTTAAATTCAGAAATTGAATTAAATCTTAAATTGGCTAAATGGAGAAATTGAAAACAAAACTTAGTACACATTAAACTTGGAATTGAAATCAAAACTTCAGTTAACTTGTGGAAGAAAATATCTTTAAAAATTAGCAATAGGCAATCAAATTAGTGGACTGGAGTTTTGATTCTGAACTGGAGATCATTGAGTAAAGGGTGGATCTCATTCTCTTGTTGGAAGGAATGCATGAAAAAGGATATATACTAGATGAAAATCCGAAATTGAGGAGGGAGAAAGAATTTGGACACACAAAAAATACGAAATTAGGAGAACACAGGAAAAATTCATTTGAAAAGGATTGTTTATTCTGTTCTAGATCTCACCCAGATGTAGAGGAGGAGAGAGTAATTAGATTTGATCAGTGGAAATCGAATTCCACTCATCAAATCATACACGCATCCAAAGGGAAGATTCATACCTCATATCCCATGCATAGGAGAGAAAGGAGGGAGGTGCGCAGAGTTTGCATAAGAGGTGCGGCCACCACACACACACTCCCCTACACCCCACACACAGCCACTAAAGACCCACGTATTTGAGAAGGTGGAAGATGGGCGCGGCCTGGTAGGAAGGCATGCACAGGGATTAGATAAGGTGCACACCACTCTGCACTTTCATCCTCCATTATCAATAGGAATCAAACTCTCCAATCCTCTCCACTCAAACAGTAAAAAAAAAAGAAACAGGAAGATTGGAGATAGGAAGAGGTGCCAGGGGAAAGAACAAGGACTGAGATCACAGAAAAAAGAATCAGAAAAAAAAAAAAACAACATTTCCAGAATTTGAATTCAACAGGTAGGAAGTTGTAAATTAAATTTTTAATTAGATCTTTCAATTATATTTCAATAATTCTGGAAATGGATATCAAATATTAAAGAAGATCTTGTTTGTTTAATTTAGAAAAGAGAGATTTAAAGAATTGTATCAAAACTATTCCTTATATTTTATTGAAACTTCAAACAATTAGACTGTATTTATTTTCCAGATTATTTGACAAGAATAGAAATTGAAGAAATTAGGAAATTCAGATTGGAATCATAAAATAAAAAGTTAGATGAATCTAGGAAAAATTTATAAACCAGAAAACCGTTTTTATCATTTAGAAAATTAAACGATCATGAACAGAAAATAGATTATTATTTTGCTGATAGAAAATAATATTATGTTGACGGAAAATAAATGACAGAATTAAACTTCAAATTGTTAAACACTATTTTGAAAGGAGGTTATTTAAACTTGCAATTTTCACCTTTCAACGAAACTGTCAAAACTGAAACAAATAGAAGAGTTATTGTAAATCTGATTAACGATTATTGTTTATTTACTGAAAATATGACAAACTGAAAATAAAACATTTAAACATGAAATATGATTTAATTAAAATATCCAGAACGATTTTTGAAACAACATTAAATTATCGAGAGTATGAACGAATGAATGTGTACTCTTTTAATTTCAGTTTTTATATGTATTTAATTAGCATACTGGAGTTACACCTTCATTAAAACTTTATTGATTATTTAAATTACTCAATTTAAAATGTTAATTTTATGCGTTTTATGAACTTGAACAATGGAAATAAGTTCTTTTTAAACTGTTTTCGTTTAAACAAAGTTTCTAGTTTACTGTTTTTTTTAAAAGATTGCAAAAGACTGTATTTGATTGATAGACCATGCATGCTTGATAATGAATTCACATGTTATGTTTTTGGGAAAGTTACCTTCTGGGATGGGTGTCAAATATGGGTAATTAGAGAGTGTAGTTTTGCTTTTCCAAAACTGCTTTTATTGTTGTGCATGACATTTTACTTGGCCAAGTAATTTATGGACCATTGAAACAGATGGATTTATTGAACTCTCTACCATATCCTAGTATCGAACTTGCTTATTTCTTAAATGAATTAGAAAAATGGAAACGCTTGTGGTTTACTAGTAGTACTAGGCATGCACCAGATTCCATCTTGCTCATAGACTGCTTTTTGCTAAGCAATTCGTGCAGGGTCGAGTATTTCTTGATTGACTAAGAAATTCCGGGGAAGTGTAAGCTTCGAGGTTGGGCGGAAAAAGCACCTGATCCTTGTTCTTGTCTTCTTGTTGAAGATTTTCTTTTAGATGGAAGATTGATGGACTGCATCTTCTTTTATGCTTTATTATTCTTGATATATGTAATGACGAGCTTATGGCGATTGAATGCCTAAGTCTCAAATTGTAACTGATATTATTATCATTCTTTGTATTTATAACTGAAATTGTGTAATTCGACACTTGTATGATTTAGATTGAATTGTTATGAAATTATCTTATCGACTTTTATGTCGTAGTTTTGAAATTGACTAGTTATTGATGTCTAAATGAATGGAATGATGACTTTATTTTGAATATAATGGATCTTATTTAAAGTAATTGTCGATGTTGTTTTAAAGAGATTTCCGCTCTTTACACTAAGAATAGATATAATGTCCTTAATTCAAGATGGGCTTGCTATAGTGTAAGTGAATGGTAGACCTTCACTCAAAGTACTGAATGAGAACACTTTGGCCAAATTAGTGTGATTGCTCAGGGCTCCACCGTTGGTTCACTATGTCCATTTAAATGCATGAGGGTTACCTAGTGTAGGGTTATAAATCCTAGTCATGTAGGGCACAACACTAAGATCGGTGTGGTAAGGCGTACGAGGTTACCCAACCAATCCCTTCGTCAAAGGGTAGGGCCATCTATCATTGATAGATGTGTCGGGGACCGCATGTGAGTCCATGGTTGGTAGAAAAGTTCTTGAGTGATGCTTCTCCTCCTCAGCAGGTGATAGAAGACCAAGGTTTTCAAAGATGGATTCCTGGACCATCTATATAGTATGCTTTGAAGCTCAGTGGAGATGTGTTTGTAATTTTGTACATTCTTGGAATATTATAATTTGTGAAATTATTATATTAGAATGGAATCCTTATTGAATATTGTGTGACATCTTTGTTCAATATGATATCTATGTTTTAGGATATTTGTATAATTACTTTGGATTGCAATGACAAATTGGAATTTGTGCTATTTTAATTATGCATGTAATTTACATTATTGGAAGAATTTTTTTAATTGTTATGTCATGGCATCATGATTTATTCACTTAAGGTGAAAACATTGGAAATTTTACTGTGAGGAACATCGGGGTTGTTACACATGGGCTACATTATGCCTTTTTACTTAGTCAAACATCTTTATATTGGCATGGTATTTTAACATTTACACAATGCATGATATGGTGTAAAACCTTCACAGCTTGCAACAACAATATAGAAACAGTTATAAGTAATGTCTTTGCATGGCATGTGTCAAATCCCAATTTGTGAGATTACTATTTACTATTACTATGTAGGGTAAATGTGAATGTAATTTGTATTCTGATGGTGAATATATGTGCTTGCAATTTTTTATCATTGCTTTATGAATGAATGTCATCTCATTTAATGTTATATGAAGGAATGCATTTATGTGATTGGTTGAATATTGTGTTGATATTCTAACTTCGGAGATGTATTATGTATACTGCATATTTTTTGAACAACTGACTACCTTGGACATTTTTTGAGAATTTGGATGTAGGTATATGTTCATTCCTCCAGGTGGAGGGGAGGTATCACTTTGTAGAAGGTCTTGGTCGGGTAACCGGTAACGTAACCTATCTAAGCTTACACACACACCCATAGTAGAATGATTAAGTTGGGTTATCATATGAGAAGTAGGTAAGTCATCCTTAACATAATGTTTCTACATTAGTAAGGGTCTTGATTACTACTAAATACATTCTTGGATGATGTTTGTCTATTTGATCTTATGAGTCCTTCCTTATCCTACTGTGTTTGTTGAATGAGTGTTTGGATATCTACATATATGCATATATGTATAAATAATTGATATGATGCTAAAGTTATGTAGCTCATAATCATTCAGATAGTTAATGGATCATTTGATGATCATGTTGATGGATTATATATATATATACACATATAAGCGTAAATTCTTAATAGAGGGGTGTGTATACATATATATAGATATATAATATATATTATTATTATGCAGCTATTGACTTGTTCATATTCATCTATATGTCTAATATATTCTTACTCGATTGACATTTGAGAATATATGTTAGATATATGTATATCATCATTGTTCAAATTATATATAGATATGTATATGTACGCATATGTGTATATGTGTATGAATGTATGTATATCAACAAGTTACTTGATGGATAATGATAAAATGGATATGTGCACTCACCTATCGAACGATGCTTTGAAAAGTATACTATATATATGTTTGTAAAAATATATGATTATATATAATGTAATATGTGTATATATATTATATATAGTATATATATAATACACTAGTACGGAGACAACAATAAACTACTAAAATCTGTTTATAAATGACTACAATTGGTCACATGACCACTAGTAGTTTATTGCCAGTCATATATAATGTGACCAAATTGATGACTAAACCATTTTTAGTCATTTATTGGTTGTTTTGATTGATTGATTTGGTAGTATATTTAGTTGTTTATTTAGTCATTCATTGTTGTGATCTAATAACTTATTTAGTCACTTTTTTTCCACTTATATATTTAGTCATTTATTTAGTCATTGATTGCTATAATTTGGTCACTTATTTAGTCATTTTTTATTCGCTGATATATTTAACTGGTCACTTATTTAGTTGTTGATTTAGTCATTGATTGTTGTAATTTGGTCACTTATTTAGTCATTTTTTTATTCACAGATATATTTAGTCATTTTTATTCATTGTTTTCTGTGCATTGGTAGTGTATTTAGTCATTAATTTTAATAATCATTTTGATCAATTTGGTAGTATATTTAGTCATTTTAATTCACTGATTTCATTGATCATATATCTATTCATATTTTTCTATTCACTGATTTATGTCAATTGGTAGTATATTTAGTCAATTTAATTATTAATTGATGTCAATTAGGAGTATATTTAATCATTTTAATTGACTGAGATTTGAGGATTTAAGTATAAAACACATAAATACACATCAATCATCAATTGCACACAATATGATAGCCATTGAGAAGGAAAAATCAGTTAACTATATTAATAAAAGAAAGGTGTTCTAGTTACAACTTACAAGTAGAGTATTACAATTGTTATTTTTAGTCACAAGACAAAATCTGAGTTACAATATTGCAGAGAAACGATTGCAAGAAAGAAACTTCTCCAAAAGACTTCTACAATGATGGAAACACATGCTTTAAGCCCTTCAATGCAAGCACATGCCCCTTTGATCTCTTAAAACTTCTACAACGTGGGAAATCTTCCTGGAGAAAGTTGTAACATGTAGAATCCAAGGAGAGTGTTGATTGTGTCCCATATATAAAGCTCTCACGACCTTCAACACAATCAACAATAACCCAGCTAGAATATTTCCTCCTTTATATGTAACATGCCATCTGATATGAGCAACAAGGTGTTGCATTTTCTGTCATGAATGAAGTTGTGCCTCAATACAACCAAAAAATTAATATTAGTCTCAATTTAGAAAGAATAAAAGTGCATTGTATATTGCAAGTTTACAAAAGAAAGTCCAAACACAACAGAAAGATAAATCAATTAAAAAATTGTAGCCTTGTCAACAAATACCTTAAACAAAGTGTTCAACATAGGCCTGAAATATGCATATTGAACCCTTGATTTCAGAATCTTGTTCACAATTTAAGAAAGGTGATACACTCAAATTATAGAATGAAGGTTATCAACACTAACCAGACTAGAACAACATTATCAATAGAAATCTCTTGGAAACCAAGCCCAAGAATTCCATCAGAATTGGAGAACAAAAATGTCAACCTTGGTTCATGTGTTGTCTCAGTAAATACCCACACCATTAAAGAATTCATTTATACATAAATTCCAAATTAAGTTGATGAGAAAAGATATTTGATATCCAACTCGGAAGCCTTAACATCCAAAAATTACTAACCTGATGTTTCACAAGAAGTTTCCCAACTATGACATCATCTTCCTCATTCACTTTACAAGTACCGCCCAATTCAACTTTTGAAGGCACAAACACATAAGGTGCTTTCTACAACGGTAATTTTAAAAATAATGATTAATAACAAAACTTAAGGCATCCATTAAACTTGCAAGAAAACAACTACTTGAACAAATACACTGAAGCATCACCAAATGGTTCAAA
Source organism: Sequoiadendron giganteum (assembly GCA_007115665.2). Lineage (NCBI taxonomy): Eukaryota > Viridiplantae > Streptophyta > Pinopsida > Cupressales > Cupressaceae > Sequoiadendron > Sequoiadendron giganteum. The sequence goes on along the minus strand of CM021108.1, from coordinate 373,921,985 downwards.
ACTCATTGTCAGTATAAGTCCAAAAATTTGATGTTCCTATGTAAGTTAATTAGGTTTATTTTCTTACAATTCATCAAAATTAGAAAAAAAGGGTAGAAGTAAGGGGATTTGATCATGGGAAAGCTTTGCAGTTAAAAGGGTTTTGTACTATGTAAAACATCATTTCATTAGTTTCAATCCAACCATTTTACCCATGTGATTATTTCCCTATACAATAAGAATCAAACTGTGTTCATTTTATTGTTTTCTATCCCTTTAATCCAGCTTTGCAACATCTACACGATGTAAAAATTTCTAGTGAATGGTTGAAACATATCAGAGGAAAATGAAGGAAAGTCTCTCACAAATTAAGGAATGATTCAAGTTTAACATGGCACATGGAGTTAGCCTAAAAAAAATTCAATTCCCATATGACATCTTAAAAGGTTGCAATAATGTTAAAATTCAAAATGGTACAAGTAGAGAGAATAAATCAATACCTTATCTTTGGCCAATGAAATCAAAGGATCGAGAATGGAAGGAGGATCTATATCAGCCGCCATAACTATAAAATCTGATGTTATAAAGTATAATGTCTTGGTTGCTGCAACACCCTAAACTCATTCAATATTAGCAAAAAAGAAACCGGATATTGACCCACTGCCATATTGGATCTCACAGGATTCTCCTTCACAAACAACAAATGATATATATTAATTGTTTATCAACTTCCTTAATATCCCCATGTAAGTAGACTAAACTAAGTGAGGTTGAGGGTTTGAAGTAGAGTACCATCTTCTTGGTATGTGTTTGACTTTGATCATGACTTGTATCTTAATGAAAATAGCAAGCTAGTTGCACTGTAAAATCATTGTTAGAAAAATAACCACAAAATCCTCCCAATTAAAATAATCCTTCTAAATATTTCAAGACAAGATATTTTAGTTAATTTCTAAGAGAGCTAATTTAACTATCCAAACAACCATCAATCTATTTATTGTATATAATTTCCCAAAATTCAAAATTTGAATGTGATGAAATTGTTAGGATTTAGGTGCCATCAACCTTGTAAATCCTTTGATTAATTATTCTCCTAAAGTTTTTTGTGCAGTTACCCATAAGAGGTGAAACCGTTTGACCAACTGTGGTGAAAGAGACAATGTAAATGCAGTGTTACCGTTACCATTTGTCCTTTGGGAAAAGGACAAAATAGCTAGGTGTCCCACTTTGGAATCTTCTAAAATGAGTTTGTTGGGTCAAAATAGGTGTTGTAAGAGCATATATGACATGTATGACAGTTTTCATAAGATTCTATGATATTATGACATATTCCCTATGATAGAATATGCTATTCTTGGACCCCAGGCACCCATGCATGAGAGATGCCTTATGACAGTTGTAAGAGCATCTAGAAGAGGATATTTTTGGTATCTTTTGACCATTTCAAGGAGGGAGGCATGAGTTTTTCTAGGTGGTATTACTGCCTATTGTTTGGTGAAACCATGGTGGTTTTCATCCTCACAAATCTCTTTAAATTAGGGGCCTTGAGCTAGAGTTATACAATCTAGTTTTGTAGGTTTGCAGGGTAACAAGGCACTGCCGGATTTTACAGAGATTGATAAGAGAAGTCTATTGTTGCATGTAATATTTTAGATTATTAGTAATATACTTTCCTCTCTTTTGGTGGTGGAGTTTTTTCCCTTTAGGGTTTCTCCACGTAAATCTGTTGTTGCATGTGTTATGATTCTTCTATCTCTCTCTCATTCTTTCTTCACACTAAGGCTAAAGGTTAATCTACATATTTTAGATTTTCATTCACTTATTTAAGTTAATATTGCAATCTTTCTTCACCTTGATAATCAACATAAACTGACCACAATTACCAAAGGTTTGACACCAAAATGTAGTACAAAATGAATTATTTGACAATAAATTTGTTTTGATAAGCTGGATATACCCTTGATATATCGATTTAAATAACAAGGAAAGATCAAACTAGAGACAACAAGATAGAATTCATTAATTCACTTCAAAAAATAATTGAAACTAGAATTCAACCACCAATTATAACTTCATTCTATTGATCTTCAAAAATATATTACAATACGTTTACAAATTTTGTCCTGACTCACATGTCAAAAAGTGTCTTGTCGGTTACCCACTTTTAACATAAATAAAAAAGTCTTAATTATTTTTGTTTACATAGGATTACATAAAACTTTAAAAGAAATGAAAGATGATAAGTGAAGAGAATTTATTAGATTTTGAAGTCCAAAACACTCACAAGATACAAAAGTTTGTTACTCATCGTAAGGTACCCGTGATTATTCAGATCTGGCAAGGTCCTCTCTCCATGATAGTATTTGCAAGGCTTGGTACTTCAGTACAAGGCCTATTCTTCTGAGGGAGATAGATATGTCTTCTCCCATTGGTACACCATGTAATCATGAGGCCATTTGTACTTCTAGATTTTTTTGTGTTGGCCAAGTGACTCTTCCATCTACTGTCCAATAACCCTTTGGTATCTGTGATGAATTTTGAGTACCCAACATCCAGTGCAATTATTCCATCCAAGGTTAAATTGAGGCGGTGAATATTTATGTCACCATCCTTCTATATATTAGTAAGGCACTTGGTAACAATTTTTCCAAACTCATCTATACAACCCTTGGAGTCTTTCAGTTGATCATCATCCCTTAGTACCTTAGGCGCGAACCACTACTTTAGCGTGTGAAATGAATCCATTCTTTCCTTGATATTTTGGTCTTCTACAAACATGTATTGACATTCATATGTAACCATTCAGACCATTTTCTTAGTAGGCTTTAAATATGTGGGGGCCTCAACACTCCTTTGTAAAACTCTACACAAAGTCATTAAGGTGTGATGTACAAGTTGCCATTTCTTGAATAAGGGGTCCAATATAGGTACATGGGGCTTTATTTGATCAAGTTCTTGTGACAAGGAGATATAACAATCATACACATTTTCCAATTTGTCCACAATTAGTTTAACCCTATGCTCCAAGATCTATTCCAATCCCCTTAGGGTTTCTCTCTTTTCTCTTTCCTTTGCTTCTTCATGACTCTTTTTCAACTTCTCAATTTCTTATTTTAGCACATTAACTTGTTTAAAAGTGATTGCACTTTTATCAGCCTGGATGGAAGGGGGCTGGTATACTATTAATTTTGTGCTTTGGGAAGGACCTGCTCCCTTCAACTGTCATTTCAATTTCACATTTTTTATGAATAACCTATTCACTTCATCAGTCAAATCAGTCTGTGCTTTCTCATATTCTACCAATCTAAGCTCCATAGCTTTAACCACATCCCTAGTAAACATTGTTGAGTGCATTGTCATAGTAGTTTCCTCCAATGTTGATGTGTCTTGAAGTTTCTTTACCACGGAAATCCCTCTCATTTCTTTTACAACATCAAGCAATCTTGGTTTTTATGTTCTTTTTTTCTTTATCCAAAAGGCTAGGGTTTCAAGTCTTGGATTGTAACCTGTGCCACTCATTCCCTCATCTGAATTGAATTCAGGAACCAAAATGGGATCTTCTTGGCTTCTTAATTGATCCAGTAAGAATATATTTTTTAACTCCATCCTAGGAATAATTAGTATATTGCTTTCTAAGACCAATTTTCTTGCTTTTTGGGGGCTAATAGTAATTTCATTAATATTGAGTTCTTCAAGAGTTTGGGCAACAATCTAGTCATGCTATGACTCCTCAGTGCCCATCTTATTAATTTGGAGTCTCTCCTCAAATTCTTTCATTTTTTATCTTAAACCAAAAATCCTTAAACTCGGGAGTTTGAATAAATCCATCATCTTCAATAAATCTAAGGGAAACAATCACCCTTTCATCCTCATGCACTTATTGATCATTATGCCCATGTACATCCACTCTTTCTTCTAGTTTGTGAGCATTATTTGCAATCTTAGGCGGTGGATGATCAACTTCATCATCTTTAAAATTCAAGTACATCAACTACCTCTTTAGTATCCCCTACTCCTTCACTTATTTCATATGCCACTAAAGGGGCCACTCCATGTTTCTTTTTCCTTTTAGGACTTGGTTGCTCAAGGGATTATTTTGACTACATTGTGGTAGTGTTTGGTAGAGGCTCTATGATTACAATACCACTTGGTTTGATGGGCAACTTGGAGGGTTTCAAAGACTAACCCTTAGGTTTCTTTTCTAGTTCAACATATAATCTTTCAAAGTTGTCAATTATTACGTTCATCCTTTTGATAAGATCATTTTCTTCAACATAGAATCCTTGGAATCCAATGTCCAGTTTCTTCTTCTCCTCCTCAAGCCTCTTTATTATTTTCCATGTCCTCTTCCTATGAAAAACCTCAATAGGTGTAAAGCAATTCCTTATTACATCTTCTTCGCAATCCATTACATGGGTAATCCCAACTTTAGTGACTAGTGTCTACTTTATAAAATTAATATACCCTTTAGGATCAAAGACCCTTTTTCCTCATGACTTCAATGAATACCAAATCTTCAAATATTTTTGTAGTTATTCAAGAGTGGCAGACCCTACGGATAACTCCTCACATTGAGTTAGGTCAGGGAGGAATGTCCCCTTTTTCTATCTTTTTATAACATCCTGCTCTATCCATAACATTTTCCACGTAAATTCTAAAAATTCAATTCAAATAGAGACAAATTTAGGTAAAACATGTGGGGCTTGAGGACACCCATAGAGCCTTATTATTGTTTGGTCTGCTAAGAAGAACTAGCCACCAAAATTGTGAGTGTGTCCCTGCTCTGGCTTCAATGCTAAAGGACTTAATACTTGCATGATTTTATCAGGAAATCTTGGTGAAATATGAACAAGAGTGGCCATGACCTTTACTACGAAATCTTCATGAAATATTACATAATCACTATTTTTACATCTACTATCCTAGATGTAACACCAGTTTTGTATAGGAAACCTATTCCCTTCATCATCAGTCATTCCCAAACACATTATTTTAGTCCATTTGTTTTTTTTTTTGGTACAGTACTAAATGACACAATAGAGAGTATTTCCCGAAAGTTATGGGAGCTAAGTTCTCTCTTACTTGCAAAAATCCCTCATGTAGCCCTTTCTCAATTTCAGCAGCAAATTCATACTCACTATTGACTTCAAGATTTTATATCCTCATTGCCATCATCATGAGATAGGTTGGCATCCTCTCTTGAGCATCTATTCCAAGCACTTGGCACAAAGAAAAATAAGTTCTTTTGAAATATACTTGGAAGTCTTCTATGGAAAATAAATCATTTTGGGAGGGGGAGACAGGTATCCTCCAATTGTTTACACCCTTTTTCATGTGTAAAGGAAGTTCATCACTCCTATAGGTTTTTCTCAATCTCCTATAATCCTCCTCACTTTTGTCTAAGTCGATCTTAGTGATAGCTTTCTTTTTTAACATAAAACACTCTATAATTGCTTCTTTAGTCAGCACCACTAATGGTGAACCATTTGGCATTCTTATAGTCCTCGTATCTAGGTGATAATATTGTGCCAATACTTTAATAAACTCAACATCTATGAAGACATTTGGGACTATCAATTTGGCGAAATCTAAGGTCCAAGGATTCAAAACTGGAATCTTCTCAACCCTTTTTTCATAGAAGTACCAAAAAAAATCCCACCTAACTATTGGTTGTATCTTTAAACACCTTTTTGGATCCTTTGTCTATAGAATTAGGTAACACATCTAAAATGGATTGTTGCAGGGCTTCTTCTTTGATTTAGAAACTGTGGAATCTTCCTTTTTACTCGCAAGTTGACTTCTTTTGGGTGGAATGATGAAGAATTTACTCCTACTTGATTGTTTAAGTTTCTGCTTGTAGAAGCAAATTCAGTTCTTATACACTTGCTATAGAGGGTTTCTATGAATTTACCCGACGAAATAATAGCTGCAGAGTTTTCCCACTTGAACTCCCTTGCCTCTAGTATGTCGATCTTTTTGAATGATTGCCAAAATGTCATCAAGTCCCAAGTAATATTTGTTGTTGAGCTTGGTCACCTCACTATTAATCTGAATTTTTGCAAAATATTTCAAAATCTACCCATATTTTGAGTTTGAACACATTTTGATCTTGGGAAATTGAATGGTGTAATCATTTAATTCTTTGACAACTTGTACAATAGTACCGCTCGATCATTTCAAGATGGTTACATATTAGCACTAGTAGTATCGCCACCCCGTGCACACCCCTTTGGACTCCCATGAGATGGCGGAATAATTCTAGCAGTTGAGTGACTGTTCATCGCCATATTGCTCTATCATTTCAAGACCGTTGTGGTTAGTAGTAGCAGTACCGATGTCGACCTCCTACAATGATTTTAATAACTAATTTTTTACGGCCGTGATTTAGAGATTAGACATTTAACTTGAATAGCTATTGTAACCATCATAAAGGTGCATTTAAATTGTCAACCCAGGGACATGAACTTGAAATGGATCAGCACAGTATGTGCACTAAGAACTTCAAAGTAGTCATCTTCATTCTACAGCTAATAAAGATTCAATACTAAAAATAAATTGCATGGAAAGGAACAAAGTAAATGTTGAACATCACTCAATAATTAAACTAAGTTGAACATGCATGACAGGAATGAAAATTTGATCAACAAACAGGAAACTACTGTGTCCACTTTGTCTATAGGAACAGTCAGTGCCAGATTCTTAACTAAGTATTAAAAATAAACTAATAACTAATCTAGCTAAACTAAAGGATAGATTATTCACCAAGTGGGCCCCCTTGGATGAGTATCCTCTAAAACTAATATAAACTCAAATGCTCAACTCAAAATTTCATCTTATTCATTAGGAAATGTGAATACAACAGAGTAGCATGTATGGAAATGCTATATTATCAGATCGTACAACATCAATAACTCAGCAACTCAACAACCTCTTGAAGAAGGAAGATCCAAACCTTATTTATGCTACCAAATAAACAAGGCAATCAACTCCTACTAACTGAGAGGATTCCATTTAGGGAAAACAGAGAAAAGAATGGAAGGGTGGTTACACACATAGGGAATCTGGTCAGACATGCATGTCCAAACGTAGACTCAATATTGTAGTAACACCCACAACTGCTCAAAATCATGAAAGACCAATATAAGTTAGTTACATGTGGTTGACATGCGGAATCTCCTACCATCATCCTTCAGTTGGCCCTCAAATGATTCCTCTACATGACCAGTTGGTGATTGTATTTCTCAATTTAGTATCCTCAAGTATGTCTACATGGAAATGTTAGTACACATAATAATTGCACATCTATAACCACCTTAAATAACATTCATCAACCACATGCAAAATTAATATAGATATTCCACATAATAGGCTAATGTCATTAAAACTAGCAGAAATGGAATTAAACCTAATGTGTATGGTTTGAGGGAAACTCTATAGAAATATCAATATTTAATATTAAATTCCATGTCAAATTTAGCAAATAAACTATAGATTGTACCCAAATTTGGACCAAAAACTAGGCTCATCACTCCCCCCAACCTAACATTTTGTTGGTCCTCCAGCAGGGGAAGAGCTATTTCTCTACCTGGTCAAAGTTCTAAAATTTTGAATCGATAACTATCCAATATCAGTGTCTACTGAGTGCGAGTCAGGGTCCCAGTAGAATCCTCCCAATCTATCAAGTCTTCTCCATCTTTGATTTTCTTCACCAATGTCATAGCGGTAGAATCTAAAATTTGGAACAGGCCACATAAGGATAGGTAGATGAAAAGTTAAGGGAAGCTACTCTCGGCCATTTGTTCTCCCAAGTTGAATGTACCTTCCAATACTTTTATTGCTGCAGTATAGTTCTGGATGGAATAAGGTTCAGCCTATTTCAGCTCATCAGTTAAAGTGTTCCATCTCTATGCTAGATATCCTTTCTTGGTGTCCTCTTTTGTTGTCGTCTTTACCTCATATTCACTGTAAAGTGCCTCAATCCAAGGCATAATTATGTTACCATAACTAGGCCTTAAAAGAATTTTGTTCTATTCTCTATAAATATCCTTGGGGTTTCTTGATTCAGCTCTAATGGCCAAGGGGATATTGGATTCCCTCTTCCTATAAGCATTATATTTCTCTCACACACTAATCTCATTTTGCACCCAAGACATGAATGCTCTTAGTTGGATATCTCCAACATACAACAGTGGGTTCCAGTCTTGGTCTTGAGTTACAACAAAATTATGTAAATAAAACTCACATAACAAATTCTTCATTTCAGGGGAGGCAATCCTATAAGCATTGAAAAATTCAATGGGAGTCTCAATTGAGGGATTGAAACCTGAGATATTTCTTGACAACTTAAAACAAAGATATTTTTCCTTCAGGTGCAGAGCATAAACTCTTGGAGAACTTTTTCATTCTAAAATTTGTGGCACCAGGGTTGTAATGTTTTCCACCTTCTCCTTTAGAGAGGAAATCTCATCATTCTTTTCTTCAATAATTTCATCCCTTTCTTGAATTTCCTTTTTCAATATTTTCTTTTCCTTTTTCCATTCTTCCTCTCGCCTTTGTATCTCTTTCGATAAATTCAAAATTGTTGTATGCATTGAAAAATCAGGAGGGTTATGAATTTGTACCAAGATTTTTATCGATGGTTTCTCCCCATATAGTACCATTTGCATAGATTTAGGCTGTCCTACTGGCTCAGGCTATAGAGGTACAATTTATTCTCCCACTTCTTGTTGTATGGCCTCTTGTTCTGGTTCTTGTAGTTGTTGCAAGAACTCTTGATCTAATTATTGGTCTTGCTATGTACTGAATGTTGGTTTGAAAATTGACTTTCACAAGTGATGTACCTGATAATGTGGATGGTTGCCTTCTTCCATGGTTCAGGCAAAGAGGTTCTTTTGGCACCATGCTTGTCTATACTGATCGAAGGGTCACCATGTATTGTGAATATGACCCTTGTTGACCTGGCATCTCTAGAAATAGGGTAATGCTCACCATCAACAGGTAACCCTGTAACTTCTACAATTATTTTCTCAGTTGCCACAACCTCCAATCCTTTTACTGTGGCTTTTCCTTCTGAAAATGTTTAGGAAAACTCTAGTGCAATGCCTTCATCAAAACCGTCCAGCTTTAGGAAGTAGTCCAACCAGCCATAGTTTCTAAATTCAGGCAGGCACTATGCATCATGCAATAAGGCATCATTACCCGAGGGATGATTTTGAATTAGTCCACATCCCATTGTCTGCAATCAACTGTCACTCTGCAAAATTCCCTTCTTGTAATTCTAGTCTGAAAATAAATTCTTTTCTGCAGCACTTGCTAGCTGAATTGTTTTGCACCAATGTCGACTAAATTTTCCTTCTCTATTTTTTTTTTACCTTTTACCACTTGCAATTCAAGATTATGATGGGGTAATAAAAGGTAGTTATGATGAAAATAAATGGTGGCAGCAATTTAGTGTCACATGACATATGTGATCCGTCCTTTACTTCAAATTTTAAATCAGCTCAGCTAGATTTGCTGATGCAGACAAGCATGGACTGACATGTGGGCAATGTACCTGCATCTTTCCTTCCCCCCTAGCCTAAATTTGGAAATGTTTCCACACATGCGAGATGGCAGTAGTGATTTGAAAGGGAGGTATGAAAATTATGTGAATACCCATACTAATTGTACAACGATTAAATGAATGCACTAAAAAGATAATTAAGAGAGCAATTAATGTGCACATACCTGAATGTGTGGAGGATACATTGTAAAGATCATGGAGAAAGTATCATTCTCCTTTTTAGGAAATAAGTTGAGAAATCAATGATGATGAAGTGGAATGATGTGAGGTGGAATGAAGTGATGGAAGAGAGAGAAAGGTGGTGACAGATGGGTGAAGAAATGGACTTCTACAAAAGTAGAAGTCTTTATTATGAAAAGTGCATACCTTAATTATCCATAAGGAGGGACACTAGGTCCACTTCCTTCGGCTGCAAGAAGCTCGGGTGTTGCATGTTGGATGAATTTCTGCATGAACTCTTCTTTGGAAGTTGGCTTGTGATACAATCTGAGATGATGACCATTGACTAGTAACTTGAATCTGACAGGGTCAATGGTGGTGAGTTGAACAACTTTGTTGGGAAAGACCTCAGCAACTTCATATGGTCCTAGCCACCTTGTTTGCAATTTTCCTACATTGTCCTGATATCATGAGTCATAAAGCAATGCCTAGTCACCTGGCTGAAATTTCTTCTCTTTGATAAATTTTTCATGCCATTTGATTCTTTGATTCTGCATGACTTTAGTGTGGTGCAAGGTTGTCTTCCTCATCTCATCTAAAACACTCAGCTGCATGATTCTTTCTTTTTGTGCCTTAGAAATATCCATCCCTAAGTCTACTGCAGTTCTAAGAGTCTTGTGCTTGAATTCAATGGGCATCATAGTTGTCTTCCCATACAGTAGCTCAAATGGAGTGAAGCCTATAGTAGTTTTCTAGGTGGTTCTATAGGCCAAAACTGCTTCTGATAATCTATTTGCCCAATCCTTTATGTGAATAGCCACTATTTTGGTTAGAATGGCTTCAATTTATGTATTGGTCACCTCAACTTTTCCATTAGCCTGAGAGTGATAAGGAGTAGACTTTTTGTGCCTTATGTTATATTCATTGACTAGTGATGTAACAAGTGTTGAGGTAAATTGAGCTCCTTGATCAGTTACTATTTCTCTTGGGATTCCATATCATGTGAAAATTTCTTCATAAAAAAATTATACAACCTTGTTATCTCTTGCATGCTTCATGGCCTTGACTTCTACCCATTTAGTTACATAATCATTGCCTACCAAGATATAAGACTTACCATTTGATGGGGGGTCAATGGGTCCCACAAAATCTAATCCCCACTTGTCAAAGGGAGTGACTACTACTTGGGGGTAGAGTGGAATCTCATATGATTTGGTTGGTTGGCCCATTCTTTGGAACCTACCACATTTCCTTGTATATCTTCTTGGATCCTTGTGGAGTGTAAGCCAATAGTATCCTATGTTCAAAATCTTCATTGTTGTCCTTTTGGCTGAAAAATTCCCTCCACAAGGTTCATCATGACATGCATGAAAAATTTCATATGTCTCATCTTCCCTCACACATCTTCTCATAACATGATTTGGTCTAGTATAAAACAAGCATCCAACAATCCATGAAAAAGCAAAATATTTTTCAATTTGCACTCCTCTCTTTTGGAGAGAAGTAAGGAGGAACTCTCCCTGTCACTAGGTAACTATCTATGTCATCATACCAGGGTGTGTGCACACTAATAGAAAATAGATGCTCATTAGGAATGGAGTCATCTATGGCTTGATTATCTTTTGATGTGGTTAGTCTTGAAAGAAAATCTGCAACAACATTGGCCTTCCCTAGTTTGTCCATAATGGTTATGTAAAACTCCTGCATCAGCAATAACCATATGGCTAACCTTCTTGAGATTAGGGGTTTATTCATGATATATATAATGGCTACATGATCAGTGTGCACAAATATCTGGTAGCTTGTTATGTAGTTCCTAAATTTGTTCAGGGTGTAGATCACTGCTAGCATTTCTTTTTTTGTTACTATATAATTGAATTAAGCTCCTTGTAAGTTTTTGTTTACAAAATAAATGGCATTTTCAAAGGCTCCTTCTTTTTTTCCTAAGAATGCTCCTATAGCATAGTCTGATGGATCAATATGGATGTGAAAAAGGAATTTCCCAATTAGGTCCCTTAAGTACAGGAGCATGAGTCAAAAATGCCTTCAAGTCAGAAAATGATTTGGCACAATATTTTGTCCATTGGAATCCAACATCTTTGGTTAAGAGAGTATACAATGGTATTGTTATTTTACTGAAGTCTTTGATGAAATGCCTGTAATATCCTACATGTCCCAAGAAACTCCTAACATCCTTTTGTTTTGCAGGTGTAGGTAGATTAGTAATTACCTCAATTTTTGTAGGATCTACTTGAATTCCTTGGTGGGAAATGTAGTGGCCAAGAACTACACCTTCCCGCATCATCATGAAGCACTTCTCACTGTTTAAAGATAGATTTTGGTCTTCACATCTGTAGCACTTTCCTGAGATTTTCCAATGCTTCATCAAAATCAGCACCATAGGTGGTAAAGTCATCCATATAGATTTCCATGCAGTCAAGGGAGATGTTTGAAAATATGTTGATGATTGCTCTTTGAAAAGTTGTAGGTGCATTGCATAAACCAAAGGGAAGTACTGAATAGGCATATTTCCCCCATGGAAATCTGAAGGTTGTCTTCTCCTGGTCCTCAAGTGTAATTTGGACCTGATTGTAGCCATTGAATCCGTCTAGAAAATTGAAGTATTGTTTTCCTACAAGTGAGTACAATACTTGATCTACAAAAGGCAAGGGAAAATGGTATTTCTTAGTAGCAGCATTAAGTTCCCTATAATCAACACAAACTCACTATTTTCCTCCCTTCTTGGGCACAATCACCAATGGAGACACCCACTGGCTGTTTGAAATGGAATAGATAAAGCCTCCATCTAGCAACTTTTGCAGCTCTGTTTTGACAATTTCTCTCAATGCAGGGTTGATTCTTCTTTGTGGTTGCCTTACTAGTTGACAATCATCTTTGATATATATCCTATGGGTGAAAATATTAGGGTCTAGTCCTTTCATATCATGATAATCCCATGAAAATGCATTTTAGTGGGCCTTCAACAAATTTGCCAATGAAAACTATTATTTTTCTCCCAGTTTCATGTTAATATTCAAATATTTTCCTTTGAATACCTGTACTTGTGTAGTTAACTCTATCATAGTTATTTCATTAATACATGGTACCTTAAGTTCATATGGAATCATTATGTGGAACATACCTATTGCTGTGGGAAATTTTTCTACAGGAAGAGTGGCTACAGGAAGAGTGGTTGCAAGAAGTTTGTTTGCAAAAATAGTGGCTACAGGAAGATCAGGTAGAGAAGATAGAAGTGTCTTCATGGGATCAGCAAAACTAGACTCATGAGAGGGTGGCACCTCCTCTATCTCACAATGGTTCTGAATTATATTAGATAACACTTCATCTTCATCTTGAAGCTGCATGAAAGGGATTCTACCTAACATCATAAGTTGTGCCACAGAGTTAACTTCCTCGGCCTCTTCACCTACATGTGGCCATACAGGATTATCCTCATCATGGGATGGCTAAGCAGGAGGATAAAGAATAAGATTTTTTGTGTTCCTACCATCATAAATGGTTATGTCACCTGACCAGAATCCAATATAGGCATCTGTTGTTGCTAACCATAGCCTTCCAAGGATAATAGGATACCCATCTAGTGTATCTTTAGGAGAAAGAATCATGAATCCAGTTGGATACTCCCAAGAATCTAGAATCACCACAAGGTCCTCTACTATGCCACCAGGCTTAATAGTGGAACTATCAACAAGCTACAAGACAGTAGGAGTGGATCTCATACTTACAATATTTAGTTTCTACAGGATGTCTTTAGTCATCACATTTATTGTTGCACCCAAGTCAATCAAATCATTCTTTATGTGTATCCCATTTATAATAACTTCAACCACAAGACTACCTAGATCATTGTACTTGGGGATAGTTACATTTCTAAGCATGATGTGAGCCAACTATCCCACTATATGAACTGTAGTTGGGTCTTTCGTTTTCCTTCTTGGCTTCTTGAGGCATGCTTCTTTGATTGCTTTTCCATATATAGGAACATATTTTATGGCCTATAATAGGGGTATCTAGACACATATATGCTTCAGCTGGTCTAAAATGTCAAAAGTGGTGTCCTCCTTGTCTTTCTTTTGTTTGGAAACTTCCAATCTTTGGGGGAATGGTGCTTCTTGTGTTGTTTGCTTGGCTAGAAATGGTTCATGATTCTTAGGTGCACCAGGCTAAATGGGAACATCTAGAGGCTCTTCTTCTTCCACATGAAGCTCAGTGATGATGGGTGCGGAAGGAGCTGGAAAAGTAGTTCATGAATGCAAACGTATATCACTTAAACTCACAAATTATGCAAGAAATTGATTTGGATATGCAGAGTATATAGGTTGTTGTTGTGGTTTATTATTTGGGTTAGGTGTGGGATGGGTTGATAACTAAGTGGGTTTAGGCGAATTTGAGCTGGAATTAGTAAGAGGAGGCATTATAGTAGGTTGTTGGGGTTGAGAAGATGGATGCATATAACTAGTTGTCTGGTTTGGCCATTGTTTCCCACCTCTCCATTGAGATGTTTGTTGCCAATTTACTGGAGGTGGCTACCAAGGTCCTTGAAACTGCTACCAATTCCCCTGAGGTTGCTGCCATTGAGGTGAAAATTTTGATAATTGGGCCAAGCATTTGAAGATTTACCCCAAGGCTGTGGTGGATATCCTCCATAGTTAGATGTACATGGGGACTACCACCGGTTACCATATGAATAGGAATTAAAATATGGACCAGCAAAAGATAGTGGATCTGGTGGCATACCTTATCTTGGAGCTCATGGCCTTTTCTGTGTAGCAAAGAAGACTTGATCTTCCTCAATCTGAATTGGTTTGAACTCGGGTGGAATATTCTTGCTATCAATGTTAGCTACCATCTTACATCAACAGTCCCTCTTCTTTTGTCTTCAATGAGGACAATATTCTATCAATGTTTCTTTTGCCTCCTTATGTTTCTTCTTGGCTTGAAGTGTATTTAGCTGAGTAGCTAGATTTTTTATGATATCCTACTTGAAATCTTCCAGCAAATGAGTAATCTCCATCTTTGAAACTCCATTGGTGGATGACTTACCCATAGAGGATTGGTAAGCTCTCCCTTTCTTTGAAGTTTCCCTAAAATAGTTCTGGAATATCTTCTTGATATCCTCCAAAGGAACTTGAGTTATATATCCTCCTTCCATGAGGTCTAAGGCATCAGTGTAGATTTCATTAATTCCTCTCAAGAAAAGCAACTTCTATGAGTCTTCATTGAGTGTATGGTGTGGAGATATCTACAGACAAAACAAAAATCTTGAAATGAAATCCTCTAGACTTTCATCTTCCTTTTGTTGCATTTTGAAAATGCCATCTCGTCTCATATCACTGCCCCTACAATACTCTTTGTATTTCTCAAGGAACTTTGTCTTCATGTCCTCCCAAGTCTCCACAGTATCTCTGCCAAGGCTCATAAACCATCTCAATGCAACTTTTTTCAAAGTGGTAGGAAATAGCTTAAGCATGTGGGCATCGGTGGTATAGTCATAAATTCTGTAGAGTATATCAAAATCAAACAAGAATGTATCAAGATCTTCTATGAAAAGTATATAGAACTTAGGAAGGACTGAAGTAGGGATATTTTTGAGGTTGTCTACTTCATTCTGATGAGCAATGGGAAAAGGAAAATTTGGTTGGCTCTTCATGTTAGGCATGTTTTCATTTGCATCAGCCATGCCTGCTTGATGAAGTTCCAAAGTAAAGGGTTCTTCAACTGGGTTTTGATCTTCAAGGGAAACTTTAGAATTGGTTAAGTTAGGAAATGTATCAGCAAAAGGGTGAGGCTCATATTTGGAAGCTCTACTAGCTGAAATGGTTTTGGATTATTAGGAATCAATCTCCCACAAGCATCTCTTCTTCTTCTATACATGCGATATCAACTCAGCATCAACCAACTCACACAAAGAATTGGTGAAATAATAGTGGATCATAACTTCTAAATACTAAGAGAAAACTCCAAAAATACTACTACTACAAAAAAAATACTAGCAATGACTCCAAAGAACTCCCTAGTTTGACACGATCCCTGGCAACGGCGCCAAAAATGTCGGCCTCCTACAATGATTTTAATAACTAATCTTTTACGACCATGATTCAAAGATTGGAAATCTAACCTGAATAGCCATTTTAACCATCATGAAGGTGCATTTAAATTTTCAACCCAGGGACGTGAACTTGAAATGGTTCAGCACAGTATGTGCACTAGGAACTTCAAAGTAGTCATCTTCATTCTACAACTAAGAAAGATTTAATACTGAAAGTAAATTGCATGGAAAGGAAAAAAGTAAATGATGAACATCACTCAACAATTAAACTAAGTTGAGCATGCATGATAGGAATGAAAATTTAATTAACAAACAGGAAACTACTCTGTCCACTTTGGTTGCAGAAATAGTCACATAATGGAATTCTAGTGGTTGCAGGAACAATCAGTGTCAGATTCTTAATTAAGTACTAAACATAAACTAACAACTAATCTAGCTAAACTAAAGGATGGATTACTCACCAAGTGGCCCCCTTGGATGAGTATCCTCTAAAACTAATATAAACTTAAATGCTCAACTCATAATTTCATCTTATTCATTGGGAAAAATGAATACAAAAGAGTAGCATGTCTGGAAATGCTATATTATCAAATCATACAACATCAATAACTCAACAACTCTACAACATCTTGAAGAAGGAAGATTTGAACCTTATTTATGCTACCAACTAAACAAGGTAGTCAACTCCCACTAACTTAGAGGATGCCATTTAGGGAAAATAGAGAAAAAAATGGAAGGGCGGTTACACACGAAGGGAATCTGGTCAAACATGCATGTCCAAATGTAGACTGAAATGGGGACTCTCCTATCATCATCCTTCAGTTGACCCTTGAATGATTCCTTTGCATGACTAGCTGACAATTGCATTTATCAATTTAGTATCCTCAAATATGTTTGCATGGCAATGTTAGTACGCATAATAATTGCGCATCTATAACCACCTTAAAGAACATTCATTAACCACATGCAAAATTAATATAGTTAGTCAGCATAATAGACTAATGTCATTAAAACTGGCACAAATAGAATTAAACCCAATGTCTATGGTTTGAGGGAAACTCTATAAAAATATCAACATTTAATATCAAAGTTCATGTCAACTTCAGCAAATAAACTATAGATTCTACCCAAATTTGGACCAAAAACTAGGCTCATCAACCGCCACCTCGTGCACACCCCTTTGCACTCTTGTAGGACAACAGGTTAATTCTATTGGTTGAGTGGTTGTTCACCAACATACTATAGTGTCATTATTTACCCCTTGTGGGGTTGTGGTTTAGTTTAGTTATTAACATGTTCTCACCACCACCCCATGGTATTCATATTTGGTTGTCACGGTATTTGCAGTAAGCATGTGTACATTGACCTATATGTATCGCGATCCCATGCATACCTCTATTGACTGCTGCAGTAGTGCAGTATTGGATTTTATTATGAATGTAGTACTTTAGATACCATTTTATTGAAAAGATTGAACAATTTTCTAATTTTGCAGTCTTTCAGTTTAATTTTTCAGTGTCAGTCAGACCTAAGAGATCATTTCTTTTTTTTTAATGGGGAGGCTTAGTTCACCTAATGTTAAGGTATCTATATGTATTATTAAATCATATATGTTCATTATATGTTTTCATCTAGAAAACATATAGGACATTCAAGAAATTATATTCTAACTAAATAAAATTAATTTCAAATTTTCAACCAAAGTAAGAAAACTAAGAAGAATGATTGAACCTAACTTTAAATGTACTTCAAATCAACAATGAACTTTTTAGGTTTTGTATACAATGTACCAACAGAATAATGATGATTACATTCAGAAATGTATCAGTAAAACAATAGTGAATAATCATACCTATACTCAAATCTTTATTACATTCAATAATAAATTATACCCACATATAACCAAAGTTTAGGTGACAAGCTAACCTCTTCAGGTGGAAAAACATCATCATAATCATCTGCATTTCCAACAAGATCATAATCTTGATCATTCATGTCTGCATTTGCTTGTTTTTCTTCCTCATCCTCATCTGTGACATGTAATGCATTCTCTCTCCCAATCTCTTCATTGGTAATCAAAATGTCATCTTCAAACACTCCATCATCGTCTTCATCCACTTCTTCAATTTTTTCTTGTAAATTAACATATTGCCCATCAGACATTATATCAATAAATTTGATGATTTTTCATTTTGAATGAGACTTTGTTTGAATGACATATGACCATCTTGGGCTTCTTATATTATCAATTAGAAATGATTGGTTAATTTGAAGAGGGGAAACATAAGGCTCATCCGTCTCTGATGAAAATTATCTTTTATTTGCACGTACAAATCCATATTAAATTGTACTATAGATTGTCAGATCCACTTACATTTTAATAATATAGGACTATTTTCACCATAGTCCACTAGAATAATTTGTTGGATGAGTTCAACATAAAATTTCTTCTCAGTTTCGTGAAGAAATTCAACACTAACAACACAATCACAATTTATCTTTCCTTTGTCTTTTTCTTCCACTCTTAAATGACTACCATAGGCCCACATTCCACTAAAACATATAGCCCATAAATGTGGAGATTGTGAAAGCTCACTTTCCTCCATTGTTATATCTTGACCTTCTTCTTTTGCATCCCTAACTGCATTAGCAATCCATTCTTCAAATTTTGGAAAAGAATCACCTCCAATCAAATCGGCATGACGTCTACGCCTTTGAGGTCGATGTTGCATGCAAGCTTGATTATCTTCCTCATATTTTCTACATAGAATATTAATGTACAAATAGTAAGATTGATAATATAAATGTGTAAATGCAATTGAGTAAATAAATTATTGTGTTAATTTTTTTTACCTACGCCACTTATCTAATGAAGATGTGTTTTGAAGAATATAGGCATGTATCACACTTCTTTCTTGATGTGATAGCTTCAAGAAACATCCATTACCTTCCAATACTTCACTTGCAACTGTTTCTTCTTCGTCATCATCCCATACCTTGCATTGAATATCCCTGAGACATGCCACCTTCCAGTTTTTCCCTAGTATGAACAATTTTTTTTAAAACCTTCATATATCGTTCTATAGGATACATCCATCTTTTTCTTATTGGGACACAATGCTTTAGTTCATATTGTATATGTATCAAAAGATGAATAGAAATGTTAAATATTGTTGGTGTAAATTCCCATTCCAATAGATAAACGACTTCAACAACCTCCTCCCTCAAACTATCAAAGTTTGAAGGATCTAATACATGTAAACTCATTCTCTTTAATATTAGGCCCAACCTTATAACTGCCAATATTGGCCCCTTTGGAAAACTTAATATATCTACAACAATAGGTAAAATATTCTCCATTATGACATGATAGTCATGGGTCTTGAGGCCTCTTAAGCCATTAATGTCAGTTTGGATTCTAATACTACTACTTACATATCCAGTGGGAAAGCGAGTTTGAGACATCAACTGTAAGAATTGTGCACATTGTTCCTTTGCACAAGTATAAGGAGCAATAGGTTTTCTATATTTTTCATCATCATATTTTTCAACCCAAAGATTTCAATGAATCTTTAGTTGTTGAAAGTCTTCATGTGATGAAATAGTATCAAAAGCACCAAAAAGATTTTCTATAATAATATAGGCTATATTTTTCTCAGCATGCATAAAGTCAACAGTATGCCTAATGGATATATACTTAAAGTATGACAAATTATATAATATGCACAACCTTTTTACACTTCTTTCATTACATGGATCATATCTACTATGAGCAATCCCATCATTTTCAATAAATCACATTCTTTTTTGTCCATTCTCAACAATGTAATCACATGTTATTAGCAATGGTGCTTCACGATTCTCTTCACCATTGAACCATGTTTTTTGTTGATGATATAGATGATCCATTTTAAGGTAAGCACGATTTCCACAATAAATATAATTATAAAAAATTCTTGAGTTTCTCACAAAATCCTTAAAGTTGTGATGCAGGAGCATCCTTGGTTCTTAGCAATCTTGCATCAACCAAAAATATTTTCGTTCAATTTTGTTCTTGTTCTTGTTCAAGTTGGTAGATCTGGTATGTCTTCATGTTTTCTCACCAAACCTCGAAAATCTATAGTTTTATCATGGAAATGTTCAATTACCTTATTCCAAGTTTTCAGTTTGATTGGACCTTTTTTTCGGCAAGTTATCACTTCTAGATTGAGTGACAGTTTTTAGAACTAGCCCCGAAATAATTTAAAAACCTAACGGCTAGTTTGATCGATCGTGGATCTTTCCCATAACTTGCGGATCCTGATGGTGTGTTTTGATCTGTTCCATGGAGTATCCCTGACCTTAATCTTAGGTCCACACTTCATCATGCACATCTACCATGGAAGAAATTTAAATGTGAGGTCGACCTGTTCTTTCACACATTACATTTCCTTCATTAGAGATTGTAATGATCTTTGGCTGACGTAGATGTTTCTTGGCCCATGGATATGATATAAAGCTTGTAATAGATCATTAGAATGACATCGAATAAATATCAAGTAGATGAGGATGTATATAGAGTTTGATCTGTAAGATTTTTTCTCGCATGTGTGAGCATTGTATTTTGAGCATGTTGTATCAAGCCTATGAGCTGAATCTGTAAGCCCGGATGTGGCCAACTATATGTAATTGACATTTTTGATAATAAGAATATTTGTATCTGCATTTTCCTCTAGATTTTGTGTTGCTTCTATTGTGTTACTCTAGTTGCATGGCCTAGATTGTTCTCTTTGAGGACCCTCCTACCATGATTGCACTAGAATGGTATCAGAGCGAGAATCGTTCCTTGCGAGATCATCACAGTTTGTGTAGTCTTGTTGAAGATTTTTTGTGGTGTGGAAGATTGAGGATTTGACCTACAGCTACAAAAGACTTGTGTAAGGATGGTAGGAAGAATAAATGGTAGAGGAAATGGAGCGTGTGGAAATGCAGACCCAATTGTAATGGAGATGTTGAGAGGAATTTGTAGACACTGAAAAATGTCCCAAAATCTATGAGCAACATTTTTCCTTAGTCATCATCCTCTAATAATTAAATAATTTTAATTATTTAATTATTCCTGATCATATTCGTTTATTAATAAAATGATTTTTAATTATTTAATTAATTCACTTTCCAATCTTTATTCTATCGTGATCAATTAAAATAAATTAATTGCATCACTAATACCCCTTTCTTCAATAATTAAATAAATCATTATTTATTTAATTATTTATCTTTCATCACATGTCTATAGTCAGATAATAATTATTATTTGACCTTTTATTCTTCTATAATTAAATAATTGACAAAATTATTTATTTATGTGTCATTCTTCTCCTTTAAATAATTGATCCAAATCAATTATCCATATTTAATTTCTATCTCCTCCTTTAATTAAATTTATGAATTGAATTAAATCTCCTTTTTCATTTCCTCCAAATAAATAATTTAAAATAAATGATCTATTTGCCACTTATCATCCTCTTCCATTTTCGAATAAATAATTTATCCATTCATTTTGGTCAAAGATCCCCTGTCATTATTTCATGTCATAGTCCGCGTGTCCTACATGTCTATCATAGCCGTTGGCATCATATCTTTTCCATGCATGGCATATTCTGGTTGCATCAATTTTCAACCGTAGATCTTGGCATCTTTCTAGAAATTTGATCTTGGCCATCCATTTCGTGACTTCTCTCTCATGAATCCTCATCCGTTGATCTTAGAATCTTTCTAGAAGATCAATCTCGTCTGTCCATTCGAATGGTTGTCTATAAAAGCAACCCTTCTCCTCCATTTTCAATTTAACAGCTAATTATCTCCAACTTTCTACTTACTATTTTGTAGGTATTTGCATATGTGAAGCAACAAACCTGAGGGCAAAGATTGCAAAAAGGAGAAATAGGAGAGCAAGAGAAGTGATTCAAGATCAAGCATGGAGAGTGTTTTGATTTAATGCTTTTATTTTCCTTATGTTTTCATTGTTTTCTCTTGTTTAGATGAGGTTAATAGTTTAGAAGTGTTGGTTGTCACTTAATCTAATCTATTTTAACTTTTTCATCTTACATTGGTGAACCCGACGTGAATCTTGCAATTTTATAGAGAATTTGTTTGTTTTCTTATTTTTGTTGTTTTGCAGGTTATAGTCAAGAATTCATACGAAATCCCATCATCTTCTTTTGAGCACAGAAAAATGGGCCCATAAAGTCTTTAAAAATGATCATCTGAATTTTGTAGCCCTCGTTTTCAGCTTTTCGAAACTTCAAATGGTTTAAAATTTCGTTAAGATTTGAGAAAGTTATGACTGTTTTAGTATTTGTTGTTTTTTAAGTTTAGTTATTGAAACCTGCGTTTTCTTTTGCCTATAACTTTTTTTTCATGCAGAATCTTGAAAAATAATTTATGGGTTCTGAAAGGTTGAGTTTTATCTTTCCATGGATTCAAACAATTTAAAATTTCGTTAAGTTTTGAGAAAGTTATCACTGTTTCAATTTGTTGTTGTCATTAAATTTTTCTTTTGAGCTATTAATCTCTTGTTTTTAGTATGTGGCATAGCTTGGAGGGAGTCTAAAAACTGTTTCTTTAGAAACAAAAATCGAACTTTTCATTTCTTTAAGCATAATAAAAAAAATAAAATTCAACAACTACAACAAATTGCATGCACACTCATTGGCTAAAATGAACATGCATTTCATTTCATGAGATTAAAATGAACACAATTTGTATTCACACTCATTGGTTAAAATAAACAAGCATTTCATGTCATGGGCTTAAAATGAACGCAAATTGCATTCACAATCGTTGGTTAAAACAAACATGCATTTCATGTCATGGGATTAAAATGAACACAATTTGCATGCACACTCATTGGTTAAAATGAACATGCATTTCATGTCATTGGCTTAAAATGAACTTTGTTTGTTTAACATCAAAGTTAAACTTTTAAAATGAACAAAGTGTTTTGTGTGTCCTCACATTATCATTTGGTAATTAAAATTTACAAGTGTCTTCAATTCTATGTCACCCTTTGATGCAATAATTGAAGTATCATCTCCCCTTACGCATTCATGCGATCTTGGGTGTAAGAGAAACGATTATTGCCTCTAGAACTTGGGCCTTCCTTGGTGGGAAAAAGTACTCACCCCAAGGTGACTCAAACTGGCAACGAATCTCTATGGTCGAGCTACCCCTGACCGGTATATAATTGTGAATCCTAAGGGAAAGCTTAGGATTATGAGTGTGGATGTGTCATATGGACCAAGTAGTACTCCCCAAAACCCTGTTGAGTGTAACCTCTTCAGGCTGGAGTGCCTCCTAAATGGAGCTTAATCTTGTGCCCCATGTATGGCCACTCGAATGGGGGTCCCGAACTAAAAACATTTGTGTAATTGCCAAAATCCTTCTATTTGCTAGCATCACAATGGTCGTTGTGAAGGCATCCACATTCTCATAGTTCTTAGTAGAGGTGATCAACCTACCATGGGATTTTTATGGGGGTTGGAAGCTTGGTTGGCTTGAGAAGTGAGTGCAATTTAAGGGGGAGCCCGTGTGGCCAAGCTTCTGAATTCACACGCTAAGAATAAGTGTGATTGGGGAAATCCACATGGAATCTAACAAATATATTCCTTTCCTAGCCTAGGATTGTGCTTGTCTTTATTGTATTTGATCAAGGACAAAATATTGTGTTTTCCAAGTGTTTTCTCAAACATTCAAACAAACAAACACCATTACACAAATCTGGAAACATACACATTCAATGTGAAATAATTCCAAATTTTGCAGTCTAAAACCCAAGACCAAACTTGTCAAATTTAATATCAAACAACCCCTATCGAAAAACAAAAATAAAATTGCTCAAATCTTCCATTAGTGACATCTTTAGTTTGTATTTACCCAAATGTTCATCCTTGCATATCATATCCTTTGGTCATAGGATCATTATCATTCCACCATTCCTTAATCTTGGTCTTACGTACATTGACACTTTGCATCTTTATATCCTTGAAAATCTCAAAAAAATACAATAGTTTCATATGCATTTTGCACTGGCACCTTGCATTATCATCCAAAGGTCACAAGTTTTGTATGGTCCCCACTAAGTTTTTCTTATCCATCCTAATCCAAATTCATGATCATGTCTTCACTCTACCTTGATCTTCTTCAAAGTCAAGTTGAATACCAATCAATCCTCAATCGTCAATACCAACCACTCACATACCCTTCTTACCAACAATTCATAAGCTTCAGTCCTTCATCCATCTACTCTCACTATCAAGAGTCACTTGACACAATCCATACCATTAATCCCCAACAAATGTCCATTAGTCATCCCTATCCTAACTTTGGCAAGGGAAACCAACCTTCCACTAGTCCATTCCAATCCTCCACATCCTATCATAATCCATCATCCACTAGTTCATTCCAATCCTCCACATCTTATCCTAATCCATCATCCACTAACCCATTTCCATCCACTCCATCCCAAACTACAATACCATCCAATAAAAGCACATTAATTAATTCTCTCTGAGGACAACTAGCAAAGGAACTTGTTCAACTCCTAAATGAAAACAAACTTAGGAAACCCAATCGCATTGTTGATCCTACACCATCCAACCATTTGTCACCATCATATCCTCCATTACCTACCAATACTGAAAAACATCTTGCTATTGAAGCTCCATTATTGCCATGTCAAAATCATGGGTCTATCAAAGAAAATCATATCCTTGTCCAAAATCAAATTCCATTGCCTAAACTTGAAGATACATGTCAAAAAGAAAGTCCAAAGCATGACATCATAGCTTCACTTTCATATCAAGATCAAAGTAGTCCATCTCATGATCCCATCCTTAAGTCCATCCAAGAAGTCCTTCTAGATAATCATGGCATCGAAAATACACCTATCCTTGTTCAAGAGTCTATTCACACCCATATTGTCCAAGATACACATATTTTTGACCAAGATCCTACCATTGAACAATAAATCCAAAACGATCCTCTCATCAACCTTTATACCATCCATGACCAAACATTTGAAGATGGTCCTATCCAAACTCCAAACACCTCCATTTCCCAAAATGAGACACTAGCCTCCTTTGGACACATAGATAATCAAATGAGTGATATGGATAACATCAAATAAGAGCATAAAGCAGCTACTATTGATCAAGTCAAAGGAGAACACAAAGAAGCTAATATGGATCAAGTCAAAAAAGAAGATACAAAAACTACGACAAATCAAATTGATATCCCAAATGATCAAGAAGAAACAAGCACGATCAAATTGATATCCCAAATGACAAAGCCAAAACATCCTATCAATTAGGAGCACCCACCTTTTTCAAAGCAGGATTTCTTGCAGATGAGGAGATTCCAAGTAATAATTTCCACATACAAAATGATGGGTTAGCATCTTGTTTTCAAAATAAAAAATACCTCATCGCAAACAGAATCTGTCAAAGCATGCAGTATCAAGGAAAAGGACTAGGCCTACATGAGCAATGCATTATATAACCAATACAATTTTATGCAAATCCTAGACATCAAGGTATTGGTTATTCTTTAATCAAAGAATCAAATGATGTTAGTGGTGCCTCCTCGATATTGGGGGCAACTTTATTTGATACAAACATCAAAATGGGGGCCATGAGTAGTCTTTGTCATAAGTTTGTTGCCAACACTCCTTCCATCCATACCATAAACCATCATTCCAACATGAATAAATATTCCATTTGGAACCAACAAAATAAAATCATTATAAATCCAAAGTTCAAAATCAAATTTCAAAGGCCATTGAATCAAACAAAAATACAAGTGGACAAATAAAGTTAAAATAGATCCCAAAGAAAATATTCCAAATTTAAATGTTAGTCATAATATGGAGCCACAAGAAAAGAGGATTCCCACATATAGTAAATGTCCACCTCCTTCAAAATGGTCATCAAGAAAGGCATATAAAAATGTTGGTTCCAAACACTATCCCAATCAAAATTCAAAACTCCATCATCCACCATCCCAAGTTTGGAAAATAAAAATGGCTACATCCAAATGTCCAAATAATCCTTCCATGACTACCATAATCCATCATTCCAAAAATTGTACCTCACGAATTCATCGCATCTTGGTAGCAACTCTTTATCATATGGACTCCCATGGTGCTCTATCATGATGTGCGTATTTTGATAAGGCCAAACCTAGTATCAGAGAGGATCACAATGACATCGATCAGTTGTATGCAAGTGCTATGATCCTAACAAGACAACTACTCCATCAAGGTCACTATTGGCATATCATGACACTGGTATCTGCATCAACACCATCAAAAGATTCAGAACAATCAGTGGTCATACAAAACATCAAATCAATATAAAAAAAATAAAAAAAATGTCACTTTGATGAAAACCTGGCAAACAAGCGTCTTTTGTGACATCATCAAAAGGAAAAAATAAATTTAAAAAATAGTAAAGAGAAAAAATTCGTCCAATAGTGAAAACCATTTTTATGGCACATTGGATAAGTACCATGATGAAAACCTAGAAAATAGGCATCATGTGTAAAATAAATTATCTATGTGGACCATTACACTTGGAGGCAAGTTGTCTCATCTCCCATGCCTTTTTCATAACATTTCCATCTAATCCATATCGTTTTTATCCCTTCTCCCACCTACCTTGATCTTGATAAGAAATGGGGCACAAACATAAATAATGCTTTGGGAAAATTCTTAACATGTCTATCCTTTGGTCGTACACCACCCATAAAATATCATGTCATTTCCTTCATAGGATTTATCCAAACCCATATCTTAGAGAAAACAAATTATTCCTATGCGAAATAGTCCTCAGAGATCATATCCTAATTCTTCCACCCAATAATCCTCGTGTCTCTTATCTTTTTCCAAAATCAATCCATTATATTTTCATGCCTATTGTTGGATTTTGTTTTCCCTTGTCATTGGTCTAAGGATTCTAATCCACTTATCCAAGTTCCCTCCATAATCCCATCTAGTTCTAAGGTTAGTCATTCCAAATGAAATGAGTCTAATCCATACAATATTGCTATGCAGCCTAACACATCATCCAAAACATTCCTTGGCTTTGTTCCTAGCCCTACTGCAAACCTTGATCCTTTAGTCACATAATCATCATCCTCATGTTGTTTCGGGATGTTTCTTTCCCCTATGAAACACCGTTTTCATCATCATCATCACTTATCAATTGGTTTTCAGCTTGACTAGGGGCAAGATCATGTTTATCCTTGGATCCTTGTGCATGCCTGCCTGGTTGATTGTGGGTATCTTTCACATGCATTTGTCATGATCCCTGTAGTTATCATCCATAATAAAGTCTCATTCATCCATATTAAAGTGTCATCCTTTCCATGGACTGAGGACCACTGACATTTAGCATCCTTTTCTTTCATATCCATTTGTCGCATTCATTGCTTCCCTTCATACATAGTAAATTGGTCCTATACTTGACTGGGGGAATTCCTTGACTTGCATCTTCATGGACAATAATACATGGTATCAACCCTTTAAAACCTTCAAAATCCATAAAAACCATAAAATGTCCTGAAAAAATCCAAAAAAAAAAAAACATTTCAAAATCCAAAAAATATCAAAAAGCTTCAAAATCCAAAAAAATCAAAATATTTCAAAATCCAAAAAAATCAAAGCATTTCAAAATCCAAAAAATCCAAAACATTTCAAAATCCAAAAAATATCAAAAAGCTTCAAAAATCCCAAAAATAGAGTCTGAATCTAAGTCTGACTCTGAATCAATTTTTTTAGAGTGGTCAAACTACGTTTCCTTTGCATGTTTTCTACATAGGCAGGGCTCATCTTAAATGAGCCCTCGAGGCATTAGGTCAGCCCCTTTAGGTTGTCCAAATAAAATCATGACCCAGTATTTTTTCGAATAAGACAAAGTCAAGTCGTGTCAAACTACGAAGTCTCTGTGAATTGCTACGTAGGCAAGGCCATCTATCGATGAGCCCCCTGAAGCCCCCTAGGTTAAGTCCTTTAGGGTTCATCGAGTTGGTTCTTGTGCTTGATCCGAAAGCAATCATCATTCAAACTACATCAAGAAACAACAAACAAATTAAATCCTTCATCAATCAATTATCTTATCATCAACTCAATCAAGTCACTAGTCTTATATCAGAATGGGGCATTATGTCATTTGTCTCAGTTGGTCTTATCTCTTGTCTTTTATCAGGATGCATCCTTCTTGGTATTAGACTTTTTCAACCTTGTCATTCACCTTAAGCAAGATGTGTCTTTCTTGCAATTAGGGTGTCTTGTCAACACTTGTCACTTGGTCAACTTTATCAGATGTGTAGTCTACCTAAGCAAGATGTGTCCTTCCTATGGTTGGGTATCATCACATCACTTGGTCATATTCATCAATCTTTGTCAAACAATCAAACAATCTTGTCAACTTTGTCAATCAATCTTTCCTTAATCAAGATGTATCCTTCCTGAAACCGAGCATTATCACTATCAATCAACTTTGTCACACCACTCAATCTTATCAACTTGGTCAATCACTATTGCCTTTATCATGATGTGTCCTTCCTGAGGCTAGGCATGGTTAATCAAATCACTTTATCAATCCTTATCAACCTATCGATCAACTCGGTCATCTTGGTCAACCTAATCAGCTAATCAAACAATCATCATTATCACTAGAAAACACTATCTTGGCAAACACTTTGTTGGTCTGATTTTTCTTATCTTTTCGATTGGTTTTGGGTCATGTTACTAGTCTCCTTGAGGATTTCCTATCAATGGATTTAGAGGGATTATGATGGATCATGGCCTCTTTTTTTTTTTTTTGCATGTGGTTTATCTTGGCAAAAAGACTGGGACAATCGGGCCCCTTGTATGAGCTGGGGAATTCCTTGTCTTTTTGACTGTTTGTCTCTCCCAAATGGTCACCTTGCACACCTTGGTTTATGTCATACCATGGTTTTTGTGGTCCATTTGTGACATTTTTGATGCCCAATGATGATAAGTATAAAAATGTAAGCATGAAAGTTGGTTCCCTTATCATTTCATGTCTATCTTCTTTCCCCTTTTCACACTAACATCCCATCTCCCTTGTTTTCTCCTTCATGCTAACATTTCTTCTATCTTTCATCCTCTAGTCTTATCTTCCATTTTGAGAGCACATTCGTATTCTTTGAACCCGCATGTCCTCTCGAGGGGGGCATACCACAACCCTCTTGGTCATCCTTCCCCTTTCTCTTTACACAGGGGCATATTTCATAATTAAATTTCTTTGACACAACGCGATGAACTGCATTATGTCAAAGAGGGGAAAAATGTAGACACTAAAAAATATCCTAAAATCTACGAGCAACATTTTTCCTTAGTCATCATCCTCTAATAATTAAATAATTTTAATTATTTAATTATTCCTGATCATATTCCTTTATTAATAAAATGATTTTTAATTATTTAATGAATTCACTTTCCAATGTTTATTCTATCCTGATCAATTAAAATAAATTAATTGCGTCACTAATACCCCTTTCTTCAATAATTAAATAAATCATTATTTATTTAATTATTTATCTTTCATCACATGTCTATAGTCAGATAATTATTATTATTTGACTTTTTATTCTTCTATAATTAAATAATTGACGAAATTATTTATTTATGTGTCATTCTTCTCTTTTAAATAATTGATCCAAATCAATTATCCATATTTAATTTCTATCTCCTCCTTTAATTAAATTTATGAATTTAATTAAATCTCATTTTTCATTTCCTCCAAATAAATAATTTAAAATAAATTATCTATTTCCCACTTGTCATCCTCTTCCATTTTCGAATAAATAATTTATCCCTCCATTTTGGTCAAAGATCCTTTGTCATTATTTCATGTCATAGTCGTCAGGCATCATAGTCGTTAGTGTCATATCTTTTCCATGCATGGCATGTTCTAGTTGCATCAAATTTCAACCGTAGATCTTGGCATCTTTCTAGAAACTCGATCTTGGCCATCCATTTCGTAACCTCCCTCTCATGAATCCTCATCTGTTGATCTTAGAATCTTTCTAGAAGATCAATCTTGTCCGTCCATTCAAATGGTTGTCTATAAAAGCAACCCTTCTCCTCTATTTTCAATTTAATAGCTAATTATCTCCAACTTTCTACTTACTATTTTGCAGGTATTTGCACATGTGAAGCAATAAATATGAGGGAAAAGATTGCAAAAAGGAGAAATAGGAGAGCAAGAGAAGTGATTCAAGATCAAGCATGGAGAGTGTTTTTATTTAATGCTTTTATTTTCCTTATTCTTTCATTATTTTCTCTTGTTTAGATGAGATTAATAGTTTAGAAGTGTTGGCTTTCACTTAATCTAATCTATTTTTTTTCCCATCTTACAAAATTAATGCTAGATTGGAAGCAGTTGAAACAACCCAAAGGAGAGGTCAACCAGTTGATGATGTGAGTGATGAAGAAGTAGAAGAATAGGAAGAATTTGCAAGAGAACAGAAACCTCGCCTTGATCAGGGAGAAGAAAGGTTCATAAGAGCCCTAACCAGAGTAAACACTAAACCACATTTCAATCCACCAAATTATAATGGTAAGTTGGATTCAGATGAATCGCTAGATTGGATAAGAGAGATGGAAAAGTACTTTGATTTTGAAGGTACCCTAGAAGATAAGAAGGTGAAATTTTCTTGTACAAATTTGAGAGGACATGCATCCCTTTGGTGGGAATATTTGTAGACAGATAGGAAAAAAAAAGGAAAGGAGAAGATAAGATCATGGGATCGGATGGCGAATAAGTTGAAGACAAAGTTCATACCTACTGACTATCAGATTAGTTTGTTAAAAAAGTTGCAGAATCTAAAATAGAAGGAATCAAGTGTGACAGAGTATATTGAGGATTTCTATAAGCTAATCATCAGAACTGGACATTTAGAGTATGAGATTGAACAAATAGCCAGATATGTAAAAAAATTGAGGTCATCTATACAAGATGAGATCAGTTTGATTAAGTTGTTGAGTGTGGAAGAAGCGTATCAATGTGCCATAGAAGCAGAAGAGAAGCTAAACAAAAGACGTGAGAATAGACGGAGAGGAAGAGGTGGAATATTTCAGAGAGGAAGAATTTTTACTAGAGGAGGAAGAGAATCTTTTCCAGATCAGAAAAAGGATAAGGAGTTCAGTAAGAATGAGAATTCATACCAAAGATATGATGAAAAATATTACCGAAGAGGAGGATATGGTGGTTACCGAAATGAAGGATATAGAAAAAATGATTGAGGAGAAGAGAAAAGAGTATTCAGGGGAACTTGTTTCAAATGTGGTGGAGAAGGACATGGAGCCTTTCAATGAAAACAGGGAGAGACAGGAAAAAAGACTGAGAACAATAGAAGAACAAACTTTATTGAGGAGAATCATGTTGGATCACCTAATCAACTAGAAGAAGGAGAAGTATTGGTGAATAGGAGAGTATTGTGTCAAAGCGAATTGGAGAAGGGAACCGTTACAAAGAAAGAATTTATTTCAGACCAAATGCAAGATAGCTGGTAAATGTTGTAAAGTAATCATTGACAGTGGAAGCTCAGAGAACCTGGATTTTGAAGAAATGGTGACCAAATTGAAGTTGGAAAGATTCAAACACCCGAAGCCCTATCAGATAGCTTGGATTCAAGATGAGCATAAGATATTGGTAAGTGAACAATGTTTGGTGAAATTGAAGATAAGAAATTATCATGATGAAGTTTTGTGCGATATCATGCCTATGGATGTATGCCATATTTTGTTGGGA
This sequence comes from Sequoiadendron giganteum, assembly GCA_007115665.2. Lineage (NCBI taxonomy): Eukaryota > Viridiplantae > Streptophyta > Pinopsida > Cupressales > Cupressaceae > Sequoiadendron > Sequoiadendron giganteum. Next base: position 373,890,397 of record CM021108.1, on the reverse strand, counting down.
AGACCTTGGCAATATGATAGATGGGATATTCATGATGGAAAGAATAACATATACACTATTGTTGCAAATGGGATGAAACAAAAATTGTTACCCTTGGAGGATGTTCCTAAATTTGAGATTTGCACGACTGCTAGAATTTGTTTGGTGGATGGAAGGATATTTCTAGATGGACTGAGACATCATAACATGTCTTATGCCTTGGTGCCTAAGAAGGTTGAAGATTTGAAGCATGTAGAAGGACAACTCGAGGAGATAAAGGAATTTTTGGAAGAATATGAAGCTATCATTTCAGATAATGTACCTGATGGACTGGCACCTATAAGGAGTATTAATCATTTCATGGATCTGATTCTTGGAGCTAGCTTACCTAATAAAGAAGCACACCGGATGATACCGACAAAGAATGAAGAATTGAATAGACAAGTGCAAGAGTTGTTAAGAAAAGGTTTGATCAAAGAAAGCTTAAGCCCTTGTGTATTACTTGTAGTGCTAGCACCTAAGAAGGACGAAGAATGGAGGTTGTGTATAGACTCTAGAGCCATAAACAAGATCACAATGAAGTATAGATTCCCTTTGCCCCGAATGGATGACATTATGGATTGTTTGAGTGGAGCTAAATACTTTACAAAGATAGATCTGAAGAGTGGATATCATCATATCAGAATCAGAGAAGGAGATAATTAGAAAAGAGAATTCAAGACAAATGGAGGATTGTATGAGTGGTTGGTGATGCCTTTTGGACTGACAAATGCATCAAGTACTTTTATGAGGCTGATGAATGAGGTATTGGAGAAATTATTGGATAAGTTTGTGATTGTCTATTTGGATGGCATCTTAATTTTCAGTAAGACTAGAGAAGAAAATTTGTTACATATAAGACATTTTTTGCAGAGGTTGAGGGAAGAGTAGTTGTTGATAAACATCAAGAAGTGTAGTTTTATGAAGGAAGAATTGGTATACATTGGGTTTGTGATATCTATGAATGGATTGAAGATGGACCCTGAGAAGGTAAGATAAATTGTTGAATGGCCTACACCTGAAAGAATTGGATAGGTAAGATCATTTGATGGATTGGCTAGTTTCTACTGAAAGTTCATTAGGAATTTCAGTTCTATTTGCAGCCCTATGACATAAACAATGAGAGGAGATAGGAAGGATTTTAGGTGGACATCTGGAGCAGATAGAGATTTTGAATTTTTAAAACAATAGGTGATTGAGCAGCCTGTGTTGGCTTTACCAAACTTTAGTAAGGTATTACAAGTAGACTATGATCCAAGTGGAATTGCAATTGGAGCAGTGTTAAGTCAAGAAGGAAGACCACTAGCTTATTTCAATGAGAAGTTGAATGATGCAAGGAAAAGGTATTCAGTGTATAATCAGGAGTTTTATGCCATGGTTCAATCCTTGAAGAAGTGGATACATTACTTGTTTTCTAAGGAGTTTGTTTTGTATACCAATCATCAGGCTTTACAATACTTGAACAAACAAGGTAAGTTAAATCAAAAGCACATGATATGGGTAGAATTATTGTAGAGTTATACTTTTGTTTCAAAAAATAGGAGTGGAAAATCAAATAGAGTTTTTGATTCTTTGAGTAGGAGAAGGAATTTATTGACACAAATGAAAGTGGAGGTATTAGGCTTTGATGAATTGAAGAACTTGTATGAGGAAGACCCAGATTTTGCAAAACCTTGGAGAGCATGTAAAGAACCAGTTTTGGAAAGTAGAAGTCAGTGGTTGGATTATTTCATTCAAGAGGATATGTTGTTCAGAGGAAATCGGTTGTGTATACCCCAGAGTTCAATGAGGGATAACTTGGTGAAAGAGAAACATAGTGAAGGATTGGCAGGACACCTTGGAATTGATAAAAGAGTAGCATTGGTAAGTGAGAATTATTTTTGGCCCCAGATTCATAAGGATGTCAGGAAATTTATGCAGATTTGTAGAGTTTTTCAAGTTGCAAAAGGGAGTAGTCATAATGTTGGACTATACAAACCTTTAACAATTCCAGAAAGACCTTGTGAGGACATCAACATGGATGTCATACTTGGTTTTTTGAAGACATAGAGAGGTAATGATTCTATATTTGTGGTGGTAGAATTTTTTTCCAAAATGGCGCATTTCATACCTTGTAAGAAGACAACAAATGCAGTACATGTAGTAGACTTATTTTTTAGGGAAGTGGTCAGATTGCATGGATTACCAGGAATATTGTTTCAGACAGAGATGCAAATTTTGTTGGTTACTTTTGGAGGACACTTTGGAAGAAGTTGAAGAATGATTTGAAGTTCAGTTCTACTTTTCACCCACAAAATGATGGATAGACAGAGGTACTAAATAGGAGTTTGGGAAATTTGTTGAGATGTTTGGTTGGAGAGAAGACCGGAAGTTGGGATTTAGCCCTTGCACAAGCAGATTTTGCCTACAATAATTCATTGAACAGGAGTACAGGAAAGACACCTTTTGAGATTGTTACTAGATTTCATCCTAGAGGTATATCAGAATTATGAGACATCAGTAAAGAAGATAAAAGGAGTGAAGAAGCAGATGAATTTGCAGAACACATGAAGAAAGTGCATACTCAAGTGAAGCAACATTTGGAAGATATGAACTGAAAATACAAGGAGCGAGTAGATGAAAAGAGAGACATAAGGATTTCGAAGTTGGTGATGAAGTAATGGTATATGTAAGGAAAGATTCCCAGTTGGAACATATAGTAAGCTCAAGATGAGGAAGTTTGGACCCTGTAGGATTTTGAAGAAGTTTGATTCAAGAAATGCATATGAAGTAGAGTTGCCATATGACATTGGTATATCACCTATATTCAACATTGTAGACCTACATCAGTACCATGAAGCAGAATTCAGTGAAGACAGTAAAGCCAAATTGGAAGAACAGTTTCCTAAACAACAATCAGATGAGATAAAAGAGATTTTGGATGTAAGAGATGGGAGAAAGACTCATGGAAGACAATACAAAGAATATCTGGTGAAGTGGAAAGGTAGACCTATTGATTCTCAAAAATGCAGGTTTTAACCATAAGAGTTTTCCAAGCCCTTACAACATTCTTGGACAACATACAAGGCCAATTATACAATTAAACCTTCTACTCTTTAGGTTCTGCTAGACCTAGGTGGGTGAATCTATGTGAAACATGCACATTTAAAATGAACTTCTTGCTAAACAGTCTACCCACAATGGCAATTGGGAATGGATAGACAAAATGACTGCAAATACACCTACACAAAGGAAAAGATTTGAATATATTATTTGTTATGAATTCTATCCTCTGGGATATGGCAGATCAGTGCCTTCTATCTATTGGGCAATGGAGTCAATAAAATCCCTAATTAAAATATTTTCCTTTCTAACACAATTCAAGTTGTTAGACACTTTAAGGAATGAATTTCTAATGACTGGCATAAATTATGCTTGAAAATTTTCCTACCAAGTTCTTCTTTAATCATCCAACAAAAAAAACTAAAATCACTGTGACTTGCTTAAAAGAATTTAGTTCTGACTTTGCAGACACCTATTACTCAAACCACACAAAGTGACAAATGCACTGTGAGAAATCACAAATATACTAGATATCATGATTTAAATAATTTTAAAATTTCTAATTGGAGATAACCAGATAGGAAATACAAAATTACATCTCAACAATCAAACTCAGAAAAGATTGCACCAGTTTTAAAATGTTTACTCCATTACATCCAGTTTCAAGAAGGATTGTTCATTGTTTATATCCCAGTTCTGCTATTAAATCAGAAAAATCACACTTCTCGAACCCCTGTGACTAATTTTTTGCAAATATTTATATCTTACACTTCAACAGTCACAACTCTTCATTTTACCCACCACAACCGTTTGAATTCTACAATAGAATTTTAAAATATTTAATTGAATTGCCTTATCGGAAAATTAAATATTTTAGCTATAGTTTTGCCTTTAATTTTCTTTAATACTTTACCGCCCTTCATATTTCCTTTCCCTGTAGCTTTATTTTGTCTTTTATTTTGTCTTTACCGCTCTACCACGGTCAACATCTTGTCTTCCTATGATTGCACGATGACTGTCTGCCGCTATCTTTATTGTTCACCGTGGTCACCATAGTTCCTTCTCTAGCCGATCACAGTGTTGCGGTAACCGCCACTGCTGCCTGCTAACGATTTATCATTGTCACCATGGTCTACATGCTAACTATCGGCGGTACCGTGGTGTGACTGATCTTGACCGCTACCTCCATCCACCATAGTCACCATGGTCTCCATTAGAACCATGTACGATTTGGCGGTAGTCGCGCCGCTGACTGCTGACCCTTTACCATTGTCACTGTGGTGTATGAAATGATGGTTGGCGGTAATGAGGTATAGTCTCCTGACCACTACTTCCCTGTTGCTTCTATCCACCATGCTATTGTGGTAGACATCTTATGCCAGCTCTCTACCGCTACCGCATCACCGCGGTCACCATTTTGCCCAGCTATGGTATCATGATAACCGCTACCCATTCGCCACTCACTGCTCACTGCGGCACCGCGGTCACTGTGTTGACCACATGCGATGTAGTGGTAACTGCTTTTTCTGCCTCCCTGTCATCTACTAACCGTTACCTCTGACTGTTACCGAGCCACCGCAGTTGGTTTGATGACTATCCACGGTATAGCAGTGGCAGTTATATTGATAGTGTTGAACCGTCATCGCTATACCACGAGCAATTTTGCAAAAGGTTGTGGTAAAGAGGTGAAAGCCATGAAAGGTAGACAAACGGCGGTAAAAGGATACTTTAACATTATGAACAAAAAATGAATTATTTCATGAAAATGGTAGGAGAATGGATTTTAATGGGCGTAACATGTAAGAGCTATATAGGCTCAAAATAAGGCAACAATGCAAGGGTAAAAGTCATTTGTAGCATTGCAAAGGGCAGTAAATTATTTTTTATAAGAAGGATAGTGAAAATATTAGGTTCAAAATGGGAAAATCATTTAGTTTCATGATGGAAATTTTGGGTTCTAACAGTGGCTTTTGTTGGGGATGAGTGATTTTGCAAATCACTACAAGAATCCAGAATATATTTGGGAGAGAAAACCAAGCTAAGCCATGAAAAATGAAGGCAATGGCAGATGGAGGGAATGAAAAAGTGAAGGATATGAAAAAGGAGAAAATGGAGAATGGAAAATGACCCTAAGCTACTATACAAGGAAAGAAATCAATGCTTTCAATAAGGGAATTCCTGAGATTGTCCATGTACTGGAAAACCCAGACCCTTCAAGATTCCTAGAACTACTGTGCATGGAAAATAAATTTTTTAAAGAGGTTTTGCTAAGAATTTTCCATGTACTGACAATCCTTAATCCTCTGTACTTGCTATGGTTCAAAAATCAAACCACAAAGGATAAGGAAACCCAATTAAATGTTTTAAATTTATGTCAAAGAATTGAAATGGTTTTAATAGAAAATGAAGGCTCACGACCCTTGGTATGTAATGTATAAATGTTTCAAAAAATCAGTTGCAAAGGAGGGGACAGGTAGTTAGAGTAGGAATTAGATTTTTCAGACTGGGGAATGTAAACAATGTACAGAGCCTTTCTAGAAACATATCAATGGAGATAATGAATTTTAATTGGTGATATTCTCTTTTGGTGTTGAGTTGTTATGTTGTGTTAAATCTAATTCTTTTATCTGGTTCTCTCCAACTTGAGATTCTTTAATTGTTTAAATTAACATGTCGAGTATATCTCTGATTTATTAGAATGTATTCCCATTTTGTGTGATTTAGTTGATTGGTGTCTACATGTCAGGTTTAAACTCTTTTAAATAAGTCACGGTAATTTAAAAATTTCTTTTGGGGAGTTAAAGAAGAACCAGGTTAAGAAACATTCCGGCATAATTTATGCAAGTCATAAATTAATGAAGTTTTATGCCAATCATATAGTTTCATTTTTTAAAGTGCCTAACAACCAGAATTAAGCCAAAGAGTAAAACGTGTATCATTTTCTATTTTTGACTCTATTGCCCATGTGGATAGAAGGCACTGATCTACCACAACCCAAAGATCAAATTTCATATAAAAAAACAACATTTTAAAAACCTTTCATTTGTGCAATAGGAGTAGGAGTAGGTGTAGTGATTTTGTCTATCCACTTCCATTTGCCATTATGGGTAGATAGTTTAAATAGGAAATACATTTCAATCTGCATCATTCACATAGGTTCACCTGCCTTAGTCTAGCAGAACCTAAAGAGAAGAAGGTTCAATTGCATCAATTAGCCTTGTATGTTAACCAAAAGCGTTGTGAGAGCTTGGCAACCTCTCATGGTTCAAACTTGCATTTTTGAGACCCAACAATTTGGCGACTCTGCTAGGGAATTACTCAAGAAGATTTTTTCAGCCTTTCCATTTATAGAGTCAACAAAGTTTCACATTTTTTTTGGAGATTCCGCTGGGGCAAACCAAAACAATCCATTTCATTTTCCTACCTTTTGGAAAAGTAGGTGGTGACTTTGTTTTAATTTGATATATAATGCATGGATGTTTCGGAGCAGTAACATTTTGTCAAGATGGTAGAAGTAGAAAGAGGATAGTAGTCAATAAGAGAGTTGAAGGAATTGAGACAACAAAGGCTGCAATTGGACCAATAGATGCTACAAGTGAACCAATAATTGCTGCAATTGGGAGTCAAAAGTGTTCCAGATACATCACTGAATGGGTCATCATGCAGTAAGAATGATGACACAAATGTTAGGAGATCTTAGACACCACAAGTGCCCCATGATGCAACTGAGAACTCTGGAAACAAATGTAATGTACTCTATTCACAACAAAATAATTTTGATGAGTATATTCAAATTGAAGAGAGAGGCAAAAATATTGTGGATGTTATTTTTGATATAAGGAGATATAAGGGAGAATCTATGAATTTTTTATACAACAGGATGGTAGACATTTGTATGCAATTACCTCCTCATTGTAGGCCTACAAGACCCACATTTGTTTCACAATTTCTAAGAGCATTAGAGCTTGAATCAATTTATTGGTCAGAGTCATTAAAACAACAAGCCTTTGATGTAGTAAATAAATTTATTGATTCCATGCTTGGGACAAGGTACATGGATACTGGCAATAATAAATCTAGTAGTGATATCATGGATGCTCAAACAATACAACAAACAAAGGAAGCATGTGCTACTAGAATTTCTAGTGACAATTTTTTAGATTTAGAAGATGATTGCAAAATTAATGATATTGGTGGGGACACATCATCTAGGGAGTACATCAGCAATGTTTCAGAAGTTGAAATAGAAGAAGATATCATGCCTTCCAACAGTGAAGATATGGAGATTTTTTCCTGCATAACTGATTGTGATTTAAATTTTGAAGAAGAACTTGTGGATGTTGATCTACAATAGGGTGATTGTTGTAGTTTCTATGAAGATTAGGAAGTTGGAGACATGATAGAAGATCTGGATGAAACATGTTCACTCAGCAGTGAGCAAGTTTCATATTTGTTAACTCTTGAATACCAGAAGTATGCACATAAAGATGATTCCAGAATTTTTTCTCCAGCATATATCTGCTTTGACAATGAACATTACTATGTGTAACAATTCATATAACCCCATGTGCATATCTCACAGTGATGAGGAGTTCTTTGAATCTGATCATGAATCTATTTGTATCCTGTTATGCCTTGCATAACCACCCCATCTTTTGCCTTGGTCAAAATGGGTCCCCCTTTATTTATTTATTTATTTAATTTTTTTTTTTTGTACTTAGTTGTTTTTGAAACAAAGTTTGGAGTCTTTTGTTTCTCTATCGGAATCGGAACCGAAACTGAATCGGGTTCTGAAAGTTCTTTTGAAACTTGTTTTGGTTTCCATCCTGATAGTCCTTTGTTTATGTCTTTTGTTTTGTCTTGAGCGGAACCGGAGCCGGAGTGGGTGTTAAGTTGGTTTTTTATCAAAAGTTGCAAAATCATAATCAACTCCGCCCCTACCTCTGCTATTTTGATTTTTGGTTTTGGTCTTTGTCTTTTTGTTTAGTTTTATTATGTCGGTCTTTTGTTTTACTTTTTGTGTTTGGTTTTGTTTTGTGTTTAGTTAGCGAACCCAGAACCAGAATTGGAATGAAGTTTGGAAGTTTCTTAAAAGTTTCAAATCAATTTCCATTTTAGTTCCACCCCACCGTTTTTGGATCGTTGACTTTTTGACTGAAGTCGCACTGTTGTGAAGTGTTGGTTCTCTTTCAGTTATGACTCCGCCTTAACTGCATATTAATGCATTAATGACAGCTGGTTGTGTAGGTAGAAATCTTCATTTTTACCTTCATTTAAGGATTAAATGAGTCATTATTATCATTATTAAGAGATTGAAGAGCAGCGATAAAGTTCGTTTGAGCGAAAAGATTGAAGGAGGAGAAGATTGTTGTGAGCGAATTAGTTTAGAAGGTTAGCTAGGTTCTTGTGTATTCGAGGTGGGTTTTCTTATTGTTGTTCTTCGTTTTATTTACTATTGCATGTTTTGTATATATGTTTTCCCGTGCTCTTAATCATGTTGTTTTCAAATGATTTTATGTTTCTTAGCATGCTTGTTTGTTCGGGTCTTGTTTTATTTTGTTTGTCTAGTTTTGTTCCTCATTTCTTTTTTATTTTATTTTTAGTTATTTCTATTTTAGGGCACGGTCGCTTTCACGCTTTAGTCGTGATTGCGTCGTGCTGTTTTGGATTTGTAGTAAGTTAGATTAAATTTATGTTTTAAATGGTGTTTTAGTTAGATTAGAAATTTACAGTGAGGTAGATTAGAGATTTATAGTGAGAGATTTACAGTGAGTTAGCGTTAATTGATTCATCAATTTTACTTAGGGTTTTGTCACGTTCAGTCTGGTAAAATGGCAAGGTTTAAAAATCCATGCCCTAGTTTTTATCATGTTTGTTAGATTAGGGCTTTGTAGGTTTCTGAGTCACCACATTTAAATGATTAAAATATGATACCCTAGGATTCAGTCGTTCCCCATAGTCATATGAGTAAAGTGTTTTAAAACCTCTTTTCATCTAATACGACCTTGGTTTTAGTCATGGAGTTATAGGTTAAATCGATAAAATCTTTGATGACGTCATGGTCAACCTAGGCAGAGACGGGATTGGAATCGATCTTGAACTTGAAAATTCTATTTTGCAAAAGGTATCGATTCCATTTCCATCCCGTATCTGGCTCCACGTATAATGAGAAAGTCTTCTTTCAAAATAATGATGACCAAGTCAGAAGTGGAGGCGGAATGGAAATAGAATATGAAAAATGAAAATCTGAAGAAAACCAAATCTGTTTTCCATTCCGATCCCGGTTCTGATAACCTCCCTGATTCTAACTTCGAGCCCGTTCATCATTAGTGAAATTTCTATATCGGTTTTGGCTTCGAGTCTAACAGTGTTGTAAAAAGAGACTGTTTTAGGTTGTGTTTCTACCTGGTTCCACCTCTGGTGCATATATGAAAGGTATGGTTTTTAGAGCATGTTTTGGTGTTGATATTTAAAGATCTAATTAGAGGTTTTTGCTTGTAGGAAAGTTGAAAGATGTCAGGAACATCAAGGGAAGTTGCTCGGAGAAACCAGCCTGTGGAAACATCAAAGGTAGCATCAAAACCAAAGAAGTTAAAGCCAAAACAACTGCCTTATACCTTAAGGTATAATCACAGGAGTCCAGTTGTGAAGGTGAGCAAGGTGGAATTAGATTGGTCAGATATCACTAATACCAATTTAGGTCAATACAATTTTGAGGAGTGGTATTCAGAAGCATTTGACAAGGATATTACAGTGACTACGGAAAGAATTGTCAGCTTTGGGTTAGCTCATATCACTTTATTTCCTATATCTATCCAGTGCCCGGAGTTAATCATGACAGTAGCGAGTGCTTACAATCCTGCTACTAGACTATGCATGGATTCACAAGACAATGTGATTATTAATCTCACTCCTCAAGCATTTCAAAGTATATTTAATGTTCCAGATCCAAAGAACTTGGTGCAATTGAATGAGGTAGAGGCCTTGGAGAAATATAGTAGGTATAAGGGATCGAATAAATCTCACTTGAACAAGAAGTGGTTGAAGACAGAAAAGGAATCTCTAACCAAGCTTGCAGACCAGCCAAAGAGGGCAGATTTCTATGAAGAGGTATCAAGGTTGATTGCGATGTTGTCTAGGGTGTTTGGGAAGAGGGATGCATTTTACTTCAAGGAGTGGATGTTTCCTTTTATTCAGACCATCTTGAAAGGAGAACAATAGTTTGATTGGTCAATGATTGTCTCTGATTCCATACATGATCAATTAACCAGGATCAGAGAAACCAAGTGTTTCTTTATGACTTACATTGTATATGTCGTAGCAAGGTTGGGTGTTTTCCTAGGTTTGAACAGAGTGGGCATAATGGGAGCCTTGGATGGACAAAAGAATGTATGGGAGCACTATGACTAATTATCTCTTCAGGTTGCTGAGACTCATTTTAGAAGAGTCAATGATGCATTTTTATATGTGGTCATCAATCAATTAAATGGAGATGCAGGATACAGGTTAGGTCAAGAAGCCATGGCGTTCATTGCTGAATGGGGATGTTGGTACATCCAATACCTCAAATTTACATACTTCAAGTTATTTGGTTTTGAAGGTCACCCACATTTGCTTCCAAGGTGTTGCAGTAATAGGATAGTGTTAAAGGAGTTTGTATATCAAGCTCTTGGAGTTAATGCTCGGTTTGGGATCAAACATAAAACTGGATGTCATAAGTTCCCTATGAAGTTGGGAGAATATAGCTGTCAATACTTGGTAGGAGCAAAGGTGGTTTGTAATAAGCTGATACAATTGAAGTTAGGATTATACACAGCTCATAAGTATTTTGATCCAAAAGGTAAGATTCATGCCTTGTTGGCTTCAATGTTTACTAAACATTTTAATCTGTTAGAAGACTTTTGGAGTGATCGGCAAGATGAGTATGACTTAAGAAAGAAGAATTATGAAAGATTATCGGTCTCACTCATGTCAGAGCTTGGTGTTAAAGAAAACATTCCTGACACCTTGGTGGATGATGGAATGGTGTTGGATCCATCCTATGAAGCATTGAACATTGGCACCAAGAGCCTGGATCCAATTGATTGGGATGCTGAAGAAATAATTGATATTAAGAAGATTGGAAGGACAGTGTTGGATAGAAGTGCGCAATGGTTAGTGCTAAGAACCCAAACTCCTTAAGAACCAGCCCCTAAAAAGGGTAAGGGATACAAGAGGATCAAAAGAAAGACACCTCCCAAAGAGCCATTAGAATTCTTTCCCCTATATGTTGATGAGATAGAACTTGAGGCGGTAGATGATGGAGAGGAAACACAAGAAGGAGATGCTCTAGTAGGATCTGTTGTTTCAACACCTACATTAGGTGAATCATCCACACAAGTCCCACTTACAAGGAAGAAGAGTAAATAAATTCAAGAAGGAGCCCTTCATAACATGGATGAAACTGCCAAGGGAAAAGAGATGGAGGAGGAAATTATGGAAATTGAGACAGATTCAGAAGAGACTCTGTTAGAAAAGGATTTGCAAGAAAACATGCCTTTAGAGGAGAATATTGAGCAGATTCTGACACATGAAGAGCAATGGAACATGTTTGAAGAGGAAAAAAGAAATTCTAATGCAAGGGTTGCAGTGGAGAAACAAAAAGAAATGGATGCTAAGGTACAAGTTGATGCTCTACTTCACCAGCAACAATTAAAGGCAAAACAAGTTGAAATTAAGGCAACAGCTGATGAAGTAGAGAAGCAAAGAAGGTAACAAGAATATGAGCTTAAAGTTAAAGTAGAGAATGATAAGTTAGAATTAATACAGAAGATCCATGACCTTGAGGAGGAGAAGGCAAGGAATCGGAGGGAAAAGGAAATCCTGGTTGCTAGGTTGAAACTTGTAGAGGAAGCTCGACAAAAAGAAGAAGAAGCAGAAAAGATAAGGAAAAGGAGGTTGGAGAGCTGATTAAGAAGTATCAAGAGGAAGAAGCAAAGGCAGAAGAGCTTAAGGCTTCAGAGGTAGAGAGATTAGAAAAATAAAGGCTAGAGGCCTTAGAAAAAGATAAATTGGATAGGGAAGCTCTAGAAAAGGAAAAAGTGGAGAAGGATCGGTTGGAAGAAGAGAGGTTGAGGAAAGAAGAAGAAGATAAGAAAATACAAGAACAAAAGGATAGAGAAGAGGCTGAAAAGCTTGTGCAAATGCATATACTACAAGAACAACAAGAGAAAGCAAGGTTTGACTCTCAATCCCAAGTAAATGTGCAGCCACCTTCTACAGTTATTGCTCCCTCTTCCTCTATGATGACTACAGCTCCAAGTGCTCCTACATGGTTAAAACTGGACCTATAGAAGAGGGAAGTAATACCTTCACAACCTCTCAATTGGGAAGATATGATGAAAGGAATTGAGTAGGAGAGGCCTAAAAAGAAGGCTAAAATTCTACATTCTACCCGACTCACAGACAAAGGAGAAATTGTTGCTGAATGTGCCATGTCAATGACAGAAAAGGAGGTAGGGGACATGCAGCTAACGAATTATCAATTGAGTACTATCAACTTGGGAAGGCCCACTAGGAATCAGTAGATGAACTTGATTGATGTGGTGGCTTCAACAACCAAGTCAAGAATGATCAAGGATAAGCAAAATAAGGATGAGCTTAAAGCTCAATCGGAACAACTACATTCATTCTTGAAGAGTGTCTCCTCTCCAAAATCACAACAAGTAGCAACCATTGAGACTCCTATTTTGTTAAGCAAAAAGGAGGTAGATGATTTGGTACAGGTAAAAGGCAAAGTGGAGATGGTAGACCGATGGGTAGACAAGTTAAACCGGGAGGTAGGTGAAGTTTTGGTGGAAAGTTTTGAAGCCTATAAAGACACAGAAGGGTTAGTTAAATAAATGTATCAATACATTGAGGCATTGGAAAAACAAGGAGAAGAGTATAAAGAATACAGTGAGAAGTTAGAAAGAGTTAGTGTATTTCCTTTGGCTACTCTTTTGGAACAATCAATACTTGAGGAGGACAATAAGGATTTTGTGGAGAAAACTTCTCGTATACTCCATTTTAGAACTGACTTCTTGTGTAAACATAAGGATGAGATCCAAGAGGTTGTTAATAATTTGACTGAGCAGTTGGAAGAGCTGGAAGCAGTTATTGCCATTATTGTAGATGTAAATGCATTTACAAAAGAGGGCATGCCTTTGAGTCAAATAAAAGAGAAATGGGATGAAAGATTCAAAGGACTCATGCAGAAAGAGGATGATGGAGAATATTTGATAATAGATCGGTTAATGGATGTTAAGGAAGAAATAAAAGGTGCTAGAAGAGAGATGATAAAGATAAAAGGTATGAGGGAGTTTGTTGCAGCAGAATTGGATCAGATCAAATTTGAAGATAGCTGGATTGATGGGCCATAAATAGATACGTTGCAGCAAGTTTTCACCAGCTATGATGAGTTCATGGCAGATTCAACTTCGCATGCATGAATCCTTGCATGCATGATTTTTCTCTTCCTTGCATGTTGTATGCATGCAACACTGACAGTCTTGGGGGTGCATGACTTCTTTTCTCTTCTATCTTCTATTCTCTAGTTAAACTGAAAGTCTAAATGTAAAGACTCAAGATCAAATTGATCTGAGTTTCCAAGAGAATTTTGGCTCCTAATAAGGTGGATAGCCTAAAATAGAAGTGAAGTTCGAACTTTTTGTATAATCTATAAATACCCGATGGGTATCATATTATAAAGGTCGGCTAATTGAGAATAGAATTGGCTTACCTGAGATTAGGAGATAGAATTTTGTAGTGATTTTTACAGAGATACATTGTACTTGATCTTTTACAATTAATAGAATTACAGGTTTTCTCAAAATATGGTATTTAGAATTAAATTGTTTGTTCGATAAGGCTGATAAGTTATAATCTATCTATATGTAGTGATTGTGCTGAACATAAGAGTTTCTTGAATGATGAAAGTCATTTGAAGGAATTAGATTTAAGGATTATCTTGTTAGATTATCATTGAGTTAAAGTTATTAAAGTCTATTGATCTATGACCTTAGCGATGAATGGATGTATGTTTTGAAATCTGGGAGATAGTTGTGATAAGCAAAAAGTGATATTGAATTCAGCACCTTAGATGCATGCAATGGTATAGTTTATGTTGTAGATTGTGTCATGCTTTGGTTTTATGATCTGTTAGGGAACATTCGTTGTTGAAGGTATATGTCCAAATACTAGATAAATTTGATTCATACTTACTGGTTTACCCCTTTGTCCTATCTTTTTCTTTTATTTGAAACCCCATTGATTTACTAAAATAGTTTGGTAAAATGAGTCATTGCTTGAATCTTTTGTTACCAGCACAAGCCCCTTGAATATTACAGTTGCATGAACTGATTAAGTGACACCAGACAGTTGAGAACCAACTACCAGGACCTTGGGAGTTAGGCTACTATAGGTTGTCTCTCTTTTTCAGGAGAAATAGAGTAGAAATATTTTGTTTTAACGTTGTTTGTGTCATCTTCACCATCAACATATCCAAGAGGAGGTATGTGATTTAAATTATTTTTGCCTGCAAGAGAAAGATGTTGGTTTGCATGATGATGAGTGTTCAACATTTGTTGATTCAAGTATGTGTGAGGATGACTGTATGGATCAAATGTATGTGTCGATGCCAACTGGTGACAGAAAATAAATGGAAAGTAATTGTGACTTGATTGTTTTAGAAAATATTGATGAGATAGAATTTTTTGATTTCCAACAAAAGCATTCAAATTTTCAGATCCCAGTGCAGTTGTTGGATCATTCAGCAACATATGATAATGATCAAGCCTATGAACTCTTTGTTGAATATGGGCACATTTTGTATGCTGAAGAGGATAAATATTTTTCATATGATAATAGGAATGATAAAATGCAGAGGGGTGAAATGAGTACAATTCGAGTTGAACACAATGATTCCCTAAAAAATTTTAATGACAGTGCATATTGTAGGGCAGATGGAATGGATAGTTTTAAGAGAAACCTAATGAGCTCTAATCAAAACAAACTCTATGATAGAGGAAAGTGTAGGTTTTTCTTTTTGGTGGCCTAGGGCCATCCTTTCTGGTTTGAGTTTTAAACCATAGCAGATACAAAGGATTGAGGATTCCCAGTGCATGGACAATTCTTAAACAGACCTCTTTAATCATTCTCTTCCATGCACAGTAGTTTTTGAAGGGTTTGGGTTTTCCAGTACATGGACATTCTCAGAAATTCCCTTGTTGAAAAAATATTTTTCCATGTACAGTAGTGTAGGGTTTTCCATTCTCCATGCTACATCTTTCATATCATTCATCTATTCATTCCCTCCATCTGCCATTGCTTTCATTTTTCATGTCCTTTGCTTGGTCTGCTCTCCTAGAGATAATTTTGGATTCTTGTAGTGGTTTGAAAAACGACTCATCCCCAATAGGAGCCATTCTTAGAACCCAAATTTTATTTTAAAATCCTAAGGGTTTTTCTCTTTTAAACCTCATCATTTCCATTAAAACCTAAGTGATTTTATTCATTTATGTCCATTTTCCTACCTTCGTCATGAAAAAATTCATTTCACCACCTTTCATAAAGTGAAAATAACCTATTCCTTATAAACATTGCCACCTTAATCATGTTTCGTACACCAACACCCTTTACCTCTTTACTGCGGCCTTTTGCAAAGTGGCTCACGATATAGCGGTGATGGTTCAATGTACTCAAGGAAACACTTACCGCTACATCGCAGAAAGTCATCAAACCGACTGTGGTGGCACAATAAATGGTTAGTAGGGGAGTGGTGGTGGATGGAACGATTACCATGCAACCGCACGCAGTTAGCACAGTCACCACGGTATGGCGGTAGTAGCGAAGGGTGAACGGTTAGTGGTTTGTAGAAAGGTTACCACAGTACCGTGGGAAGGCAAGGAGGAAGCCGCAGTAACATGGTGGACAAAGAACAGTCATCGCCACACCGCACATGGTCAATTCATTGACCGTGGTATCATGGTGGCGGTGAGATAAACAGTGGAGGCAGCAGCAATGGAAGTTAATAAATGGGCTTCCACAATATTGTGGATGGTTAAGGAGGAGATCGCGGTGGTGTGGTAAACAACAAGCAATGAGCATAACAGTCAGTGAATGGCTACCGCAACACTGCGACGGGGCAGAGTAGAGACTGCGGTAAGGCGGTATGTGGCGATAGGAGATGATGATCACTGCAAGACTGTAGAGTGTAAACACGAAGCCTGCGGTAGAGTGGTAAAGGGACCAGTCAAAGTTAGAGCCTCGTGATACTCCGGGGAGATGAAATGTTGACCGCGGTAGAGCGGTAAGAGTGATAAATAGCCACAGAGACATAAAGTATAATGGCGGGAAAAGTATTAAAATAAAATTAAAAGCAAGACTATGTAAAAAATATTTAATTTTCCGATAAGGCAACCCAATTAAATGTTTTAAATTTCTATCAGAGAATTGAAATGCTTTTCACAGAAAATGAAGGGTCAAGACCCTTGGTATGTAATGTATAAATGTTTCAAAAAATCAATTGCAAAGGAGGGGACAGGTAGTTAGAGTAGGAATTAGATTTTTCAGCCTGGGGAATGTAAACAATGTACAGAGCCTTTCTTGAAATAGATCAATGGAGATAATGAATTTTAATTGGTCATATTCTCTTTTGGTGTTGAGTTGTTATGTTGTGTTAAATCTAATTCTTTTATCTGGTTCTCTCCAACTTGAGATTCTTTAATTGTTTAAATTAACATGTCAAGTATATCTCTCATTTATCATAATGTATTCCCATTTTGTGTGATTTAGTTGATTGGTGTCTGCATGTCAGATTTAAACTCTTTTAAATAAGTCATAGTAATTTAAAGATTTCTTTTGGGGAGTTAAAGAAGAACTAGGTTAAGAAACATTCTAGCATAATTTATGCAAGTCATAAATTAATGAAGTTTTATGCCAATCATATAGTTTCATTTTTTAAAGTGCCTAACAACCAGAATTAAGCCAAAGAGTAAAATGCGTATCATTTTCTATTTTTGACTATGTTGCCCATGTGGATAGAAGGCACTGATCTACCACAACCCAGAGATCAAATTTCATATAAACAAACAACATTTTCAAAACTTTTCATTTGTGCAGTAGGAGTAGGAGTAGGAGTAGGTGTAGTGATTTTGTCTATCCACTTCCATTTGCCATTGTGGGTAGATAGTTTAAACAGGAAATACATTTCAATCTGCATCATTCACATAGGTTCACCTGCCTTAGTCTAGCAGAACCTAAAGAGAAGAAGGTTCAATTGCATCAATTATCCTTGTACATTTACCAAAAGCATTATGAGAGCTTGGCAACCTCTCGTGGTTCAAACCTACGTTTTTTAGACCCAACAAGACCAATGGAGGATTCTTCTTGGATTTCTTAGGCTAAGGTAGACCATTTTGGTTTCCCTTTAGCCCCAACAAAGTGAGGGAATCACTTTTCATTAACCCCAGATGTCTGATGCAAGAGCATCCTTGGTTCTTGGCAATCTTGCATCAACCAAAAATATTTTCATTCAATTTGGTTCTTGTTTTGTTCTCTTTCTTGTTCAAGTTGGTAGATCCGATATGTCTTCATGTTTTCTCACCAGACCTCATGGATCTATGGTTTCATCATGGACATGTTCAATTACCTTATTCCAAGTTTTTAGCTCAATTGGATCTTTTTTCAATAATTTATCACTTCCGAATTAAGTGACAGTTTTTGGAACTGGCCCCAGAATAATTTCAAAACCTAACGGCTAGATTGATCGATCGTGGATCCTTCACATAACTTGTGGATCCTCACAGTGTGTTTCCATATGTTTTGTGGAGTGTCCTCGACCTTAATCTTAGGTCCACACTTCATCATGCACATCTACCATGGAAGAAACTCAAATTTGAGGCCGACCTATTCTTGCACACATTACATTTCCTTCATCGGAGATTGTAATGATCTTTGGTCGACGTGAATGTTTCTTGGCCCGTGGATATGATATAAATCTTGTAATAGATCATTAGAATGGTAGCGAATAAAGATCAAGTAGATGAGGATGTATATAGAGTTTGATCTGTAATATTTTCTCACGTGTATGAGCACTATATTTTGAGCATGTTGTATCAGTCCTGTGAGCTAAATCTGTAAGCCTAGATGTGGTCGACTATATGTAATTGACATTTCTGATAATAAGAATATTTGTATCTACATTTGCCTCCAAATTCTATGTTGCTTTTGTTGTGTTACTCTAGCTGCACGGCCCAGATTGTTCTCTTTGAGGACCCTCCTACCATGACTACACCAAGTTGCAAGTAGGACATCCATGGTATCCATGAACACTGAGACCATAAAATGTGCCATATTCAGGAATATCATGAATCGTAAAAAATAAGGAAGATCTTAAATTGAATTTGATTGAATGACCATCCCTTAAATATTGAATTGCTTCAATTCCTTTCCACAATTCCATTAACTCATCATATAATGGATCTAGATAAGCATCAATTGTATCTGAAGTCACACTTTTCTTTCCTGGTATAATCAATGATAGCATTAAGAAAAGTGGTTTAGTTGCTAACCATGGAGGCAAGTTATAATTTATTAAAAACACTGGCCAAGTTGACCATTTAGTACTTTGATCTGAGAATGGGTTCACCCCATCTAGAGCCAAACCCAGCCTTATATTATGAGGATCTTGAGAAAAATCGGGCCATTTGTTATCAAATTCCATCCACAACTTAGAATCAGGCACATGTCATTGTTTTCCATCAGTTCTCTTATTTTGGGCATGCCATTGCATAAGTTCAACAATGTCTTTACACCTTTACATTTGGATTAATCATGGTATTACTAGAAAGTGGTGAAGAACCTTTCTAGGAACCACAACTGATTTCAACCCTTCTCTATACCTCGCTTCATGAAATTTCAAACATTCACTCTCACTTGCAAGATTCTTGCGAAATAATACACAACCATTCACACATGTGTGAATGTTTTCATACCCTAAGCCTAGCTTAGTGATTTCCTTTCTACATTGACTTCATTTTGTTGGAAATGTGGAGTCAGGTGGTAACAACAAACTTAATAATGCAAATAATTGATCTATACTCTCATTTGTCCAACCAAACACCACTTGCAAGTTAATAATTTGAAGGATTTTTGTCAAATGACTTAAACTACAATTAGCATACAAAGGCTTTGAAGAATCCTCCATCAACTTGGCCTAATCATCGTTTAGACCCTCATTCAACATTTTATCAAATTCAAACCCTTTGTCTAACATTGTTGCCTCTTCATCTCTCACTCTCTACCACTCTATCATATCTTCATAATAATTGACATTCCAAGGGCTTATACCACTATGCCCATATCTTATCATATATCGATAAATATGACTTCTTTTTTTCACCTTTCCACCAAGAAATTCATTACATGGACATGGATATTTTTCCACGTCACTCTCGTCGACTATTCTCTCATCAAATGCATGGTATTTCAACCTTTGATGTTGATCCATCTATAATATTCTACACATAGCAACAAAAAATTGTAGACTAAAAGACAAAAACTATTTTTTTAATTGAAAGGAATTTTCATAGCAATAGAGTTATAGAGAGCAAATAAAATAGAGTTTAACTAATGAATTGTAAAAAATAGATTTTTGTAGTTTATATTCAAATTGTTGATTACATTGTATTGCACATCTTTCAAACTCAAAGCATTACTTCACATTGCATAACTAATAACTAGATGTTGATAGATGGAAAAATTTCAATTACAATATAGTATTTACAAATTCAACCTAAACAATTATGCAATTACTTCACATTGCATAACTAATAACTAGGAGCAGCTGCCAATTCTATTTTCTTGTCATAGCATTCCATGAGACCACATTTCTTTGAGGTATTTTTTCAAAAATTTCAATGTCTTGTCTATGCTACCATATTTTTCATACATGTCTACCAAAGCATTTTATCAAATGGGTCACTGCCTTGTTACTATGGCTAAAACCTTAAAAAAAGTGCTTTCAAACAAGCTAAGGATGCTTGGAAAAAATCTATCAAGCATAATAGCAAGCAATAGAATAGACAAGGTAGTGAACTGGTTGAAAAATACCTCATATAAATTTGGTCTCATGGTGATGGAATGCCATGACAATCCATAACAATTCACTTTTCATGGCATTCATCATGGAATTCCATCACCATGAGACCACATTTCTTTGAGGAATTTTTTCGAAAGTTCATTGCCTTTTCTATGCTACCACATTTTTCATACATGTCTACCAAAGCATTTTATCAAACAATTCATTTCCTTGCTTCGATGGCTACAAGCCTGAAATAGGTGATTTCAAAAAAGCTATCAATGCTTGGAAAAAATCTATCAAAGCATAATTGTAAGCAACAAGCTATGGTCTCATGGTTTTTTTTGGCACGAAAATCAGTGTGATTTTATTTTGCAAGTTTTAGATGCATTTTTTATGGAATTTTTTTGTTTGAAATGGGGAAAAATTTGTGGTTAGTTTTGTAAAAAATTTAATTATAGGATTCTCATAGCTAGTGAAAAAGGTAGTGTTCATGAAGGAATGGAAAATATGTGTAGAGCCTTTGAATTATGCACGTATTGTGAAAAGGCATTGAATCATTTAGCAAACCATTTTTTCTTCACAGGGTAGAATTTTCTTGTGGAATAGTTGACTGAGATAACTCTTGTTTCAACTAACCACCCTCTCATTAAATATCATTCATATTATAATCTTGCATGATCTTATCATAGTAAAGGTGATTATGACACCACTTGTCAAGGAAAACCAGAGGCCACAGGATTTTGTGGATAGGTTCAATTGAAGCTAGGAGATTTTAAGAGTTCTCTCTCAAATTTTGAAAAGGTTTTGGAGGTCCACCTTGATAACTATGAGAGCTTAAAATTTTTAGGCCATATATATGCTCAGCAAGGGCAGGCATAGAAGGCTTTAGAAATTTTAAGAAAGGAAACTTGCATAGATCCACATGATTCCCATGCATTTATCAAGATGGGTGAGTTATTAATATCGTTAGACCCCAGTGCAACCTGAGATTCTCTTAAGATGCCAAAGTCTCTTCTGAAGAAGATCAAAGAAGAAGTACCCATTCAATTGTTAAGTAACCTATATAATCAGATTAGTCATTAGTTGATGACTTAATCTAAAGATTAGGGTATACTGTGGTTGAGACTCACCTATGTGATTGAGTGAATCACTTGAGCTAACGAGAAAAGTTTATGCTTGGTAATTAGGTATGCAATTAAATTTGATATCTTCTAGGAACCAACATGATTGAACAGGGATTAATACTCAAAATCAGTACCAATTCTTATTGGGAAAATTTAGATTGAGTTTAAATATGGATTGCATCTTTAGAGATAATCCAAGGATGGAAGAAATCCAGAGTGTGGATGTCCTAAGATAAATAGGATTTATCTTCATAAGACTCCTAACCATTATTACTTGGGAATCAAATGTGCAATGAGACCACAAAATAGGTTTTTGCTTAGTCAAAGAGTAGGCTATTATGGGATATAAAAGAGCCTATGTACCCAAAATTTTGGATAATTAAGGAATGGAATGAGAAATTTAGGGTGACAAAGTTATTTTTTGGGTGAGGAACCACTAAAACCTAGAAAAGGTGGAGTAAGAGGCTGCATGGAATGTAGCAAGATAATGTCTAGTGTGCCAAAAAATGAAGACAAGATGTCATCATTGGCAAGACATGTGTACTCTCCTAAGAATCCAGAAGGATAGTGGTAGAATTCAAGATAGTTTAATCTATCTATGTTAGCAGAACTGACCTAATGTTGTGGTGGACAAACTCATGAAGGTAACCAATGTGATTGGAAACCCGACTTATGGGATTTTGGTCCTAAATAATATATAGAGTGAGGTAGTTTCTTAGAATTCCTGAGAAGGTTGTCTCAATTGTGAACAAGTAAATAATGATAAGGTTGTGTGGACTAGGATCATACTATGATACATTCAATTCAATGAATGTGCAATATATTATTGTAGCCAAACAAGCAAAGGAGGAAAACCAACTCTTGAATGATTTGTTGAGAACTTGCAAACTTCTAACGTCAAAGTTTGAGCCATTATATGGAAAAGAAGGTTTGAAACTCTATTAGGATAAAATAGGCTAAGAAATAGGGTTAACCTTAGACTTGATAGCTTGTCAAAAAGTAGTAATAGATCAAAGATATCAATGAAACTTTGTCGGCACAAAGCTTAAGTATGAAGCAGTATTGGAATTGACAAATGTCCAAGAGAAAAGTTGTGCTCAAAACAAACAAGTGATCAAGGCCATTAATTTTGGTTAAAGTAAATAGATGTGATAGTGATGGATGGTCTCAACTTCTAAGTTGTCCAAGGTGTAAATACCAAAGTGAAGGATGGGACCCATGGTGTAGTGTGCAATGCATCGTTATTCATTTCTATTTGGATTATACTAAGGATAAATTCATGAGCCAATGAGAACGTACTATCCAGTCAGTATAGTATAAGTGTCATGTGTCATTCAGATATTATTGTGCATGTGATGTACATATGAAATATTATGAATACAACACATAAGCTCTTGAGAGAGTAAGTATGTGTGAGACATACAAGATTTCCCTATACGATAGCAAGAGCATTCGAGGCAAAGTCTAGGGGCACAAGGTTGCAAGGAGTGGTGCTATATAGGATGAATCTTTATAAATCTTACGTATTTTGAGGATGCTAAGTAAAACTTTATTTGTGTGTTAATGTTTTATAGATCATTGGGTACGATGATTCACAAGGGGGAAGTATGTTACATCCCAAATTGTAAGATTACTATTTACAATTACTATGTAGGGTAAATGTGAATGTAATTTTTATTCTGATGGTGAGTAAATGTGCTTGCACTTTGTTTTCATTGCTTTATGAATGAATTTCATCTCATTTAGCGTTATATGAAGGAATGCATTTATGTGATTGGCTGAATATTATGTTGATATTCTAACTTTAGAGATGTATTATGTATACTGCGTATTTTTTGAACAACTGACTACCTTCGACATGTTTTGAGAATGTGGATGCAGGTATATGTTCATTCCTCCAAGTGGAGGGGAAGTATCACTTAGGAGAAGGTCTTGGTTGGGTAACTAGTAATGTAACCTATCTGAGCTTACACACACACCCACAATAGAATGATTGAGTCAGGTTATCATATGGGAAGTAGGTAAGTCATACTTAGCGTAATGTGTCTACAATAGTAAGGGTATTTATTACTACTAAATGCATGCTTGGATGATGTTTTTTTGTTTGAGCTTATGAGTCCTTCCTTATCCTACTGTATTTGTTGAATGAGTTTTTGGATATTTGCATATATGCATATATGTTTATAAATGATTGATATGATGCTAAAGTCACGTAGGTCATGATCATTTGGATAGTTAATGGATCATTTGATGGTCGTTTTGATGGATAATATATATATATATATATTTGTATATATATAAATACATGCATAAGCGTAAATGCTTAATAGAGGGTTGTGTATACATATATATAGATATATAATATATATTATTATTATGCAGCTATTGGCTTGTTCATATTCATCTATATGTCGAATATATTCTTACTCGATTGACATTTGAGAATATATGTTAGATATATGTATATTGTCACTTTTCAAATTATATATAGATATGTATATGTACATATATGTGTATGAATTAAGTATACCAGAAAGTTACTTAATGGATAATGATAATATGGATATGTGCACTCACCTATCAAATGATGCTTTGAAAAGTATATTATACATATGTTTGTAAATATATGTGTTATATATAATGTAATATGTGTATATATATTATATTATATATAATATATAAATACAAGACTATTTTGTTAGCATTATTCTATACATATGAATAGCACATGATATACTTAGAAATGCATAAAACACATGTATATGGTGAGCGCATATAGAAGAGATCGTTTATGCTTGGGAAGCAATTTATACATGTGAACATATGAGTTGATTTAAGGATGATTTATTATTTAATCAGCGGCTGATTTTATACAACATACATATAAGCATATAATGGTTACTTGTTTAAAGCATATTGAGTGGTGGTTGCACCTATATACTACTCATAAAGCATATATGGTTAAATGCTAAATGATAAGGATGGGCACAGAATATAAAAGCCAATGCATGGGTAGTACTAAGACTTATTCATCTTAATAGAGGCAATATGATTTGAGTATGACAATGCTAAGATAGGGAATCGATTCACTCAATAAATGTGTTGAATATCAATCAATTTATAATGCTATATATATGGATTTTGAAGTCGAGTATCTTGAACAACTTAGAGGCTAACTTTGTGATAGTTATGACTATATTCTTTAAGTTGCATTATGCTCTTTCTATCAACAAAAGAAGAGTTTGTGATCTGCAAACTAAGCACAACCATTAAGTCGATGATGAGAATAATTCAACACCATGGTGAACCATGGACTTGGTCAACAAAATTACCATGATTTTCAGTAACAAATCAAATAGCCATTAGTGTATTGAAATAAATCGACGACTTTGTAATGAGTGAATCAATACTCAACAATACTTATTCAATACTTTGGTTTATGGCACACTCTTGTTATTGACTATTTCTCTTAGGGATGAAATTGTGTCGCCTTTGTATCCTTTAAACCATAGAAGTCTGCTTTGAGTTGTATGTTGAATTTTATCACATGGAGAGTTGATTTGGTCTCCAATTGTTGTAAAATATGAGGGTCGAATTGTTGATATTTGAGTTGAGTCTATGCTTACATGTTTGCAACATTTTGAGCTATGTTAGTGGTGTTTCTATTCATGATTGCTTCTATCAAGATCATGCCTAAACTATAGGCAGTGTTGTTACTAGTTTGTTGTATAAATAGTAGCATGAGTTCATTTGTTTGGGATGCCTCATTATTTCTCTTCTATGTGTTATTTCTTGTGCAAAAGACTCTGCATTTTAGTGTGCTTTTCTATATGCAATATTCTATCAAAATAGTGAGGGATAACCTTGAGTGTTAAGAGAGTTTTATTATCTTTTGAGAAGAAACATTTGCCAACTTGAGAGCTAATTATGGTGAGACTTGTTGGAGAATCAATATTAAGATAGTTGTTGTTTTGAAGGTTCTAAGTGTGCAGCTAGTCGAATTGGAAAGCTTAAATACATGCATGAGGATATTCTACTTTTGTTTATTCTATTTTTGAATGAGCTATGTCTTGATTGATTAAACTAGTCTTGTTGTTACTTGCACATAGAGGAAAGTATTGTTTTCTTTGAAAGAAAAGTGGAAACTATTTGTTAGAGTAATAAGTCATTACGCTTAATTAATGATATCATACTGGTTAATTAATTAAGTCACTTATTCCTCTAGTTGCTTAAGCTAAACTTAGGCACATTAATAATTATTTATTAATTATTAAGTGTGCACACTAGGGTTTCATTTAGGGTTTCCCTTTTAGGGTTTCTTGATCTCCTTAATAAGGATTGATCTCTTTGTAATACTAGATTCTCATAATGCATTTTACACTTTGAGGTTTACAGATCTTGTTTGTTCTGAATGTCTCATGCATGTGACAGGTATCCATTTGCATGCAGGTGATCTTGGATTCTAACATGGTATCAAAGCTCCAGACCTGCCACTGCCTGTTCGTGATTTGAAGATATGGCCTCTCTGTGAGTTTCAAGTGCAAGGGTTTCCACAGGCATCTTTTCTGCAATATCTAGGGGTGGCTGATTTTTAGGCACACTATGGGCTCAAACAGATGTCGCCATCACATTCGCAGCACCTCAAAACCCTAAGAATGCCTGTCGTTTGGTTGATTTTGGTGAGCTTGATCTGGGAGGCAAAAAAAATTTCCCAGGGAGGCCATTCGGCCTCCTAGCACGCATTCTGAGGTCAAAAATCGCACAATTTTTTTTTTTAAAGTTCTTTTTTCGGGGTCTGTGCAAACGCCTCTAGTTATAAACAATCCCGCCACCGGGTGGCCACCAAGCAGCCACTGCTTCGCCACCCCCGGTCCGCCACCACTGGGCAGCACTCGCCTCAGCCCCCGTGGGCCCTTTTTTTGTCAGCTCAGGTCCTATGGGGGACCAGGCCCCTTGCACCCAGCCCCCGACCTGACATCCAACCCCCAACCCATTCCATGAGGTCACATGCAGGACCAAGGGCTCTGCCCAACTTTAGCCCTCTGAGCCCCCGCCCACGGTCATATGGTGACCAGGGGCCCAAAATTTTTTTTGCAAGGGGTCAAATTTTTGCGCCGATGGCCAGATGGCCATCAAATTTTTTGCATTGAAGTGCTGACATCAGCATGACGTCATCGGCCATACGGTAGTTTGTCCCCCTAACCCTTATTTGCCTTAAAAGAGCAATTTTTTTGTTTTTGGCATAACTTGGGCATACGGTATCGAAATCGGGCAAACGAGATATTGTCGGAAAGCTGGTTCCAAGTACTTTCATTTGGTGTAGTTTATTTTTTAGTATTTTCCTTTTTTACTGCATTTATTGCCAGTTGAATTTAGATGTACTTTTTATGCTTCCGAGCTCATAACTCTTTGCCACGATCTCCGATTTTTGCTATCTTTGCAGCGTTGGAAAGGTATTAAGGAGCTTTATGTTGCCATTCATGTACTTTTTTTTGTATCTATCCCAGGTTTTTCAATAATACAGATTTGGCCCGATAGGTGTTTTGGATATTACTTGGATATTTTGGTAGTTGGGAGAGTGCCTCTTGCATCTTTACACTTCGTTTTCAGTGATACATCATTTAATAATCGACTGTTGCTTCATAGATTCCAGCGTTGTTCCCATTTGGAGTTTTCGAGTGTTCCATGGCATCGGGTCTGCTGTTGCATCATTATGATTCCGATATGGTTTCTTGTAGATAGAAGTATCTTTCCTTGCTTGCCAGATTGCGGTTCCAGTGTTACTCTACAGTGTTCTTCTAGTGCTTCTTTGCAGCATGTCATATCATTGTAGGGGGGTTTTGTCCCACTGGGTTTTCCTCCTCTACCTCTTTCTTGCATTTGTAAATGGGTACCTGATCAGGCCTAGTTGTTGGGACCCATCTTTGCTTGCATGCATCTTCTTCTAGTGTTTTAGCTTCTTCCTAAGTTCACCTTAAGGGGGGGTGTTAGAGTAATAAGTTATTACGCTTAATTAATTATATCATACTGGTTAATTAATTAAGTCACTTATTCCTCTAGTTGCTTAAGCTAAACTTAGGTGCATTATTATTATACAAGATATTATTAGACAATTAGTTAAGTATAATAATGCATATATATATATATATATATATATATATATATATCCATTTGGGTGCCCGCATATGTATTATGTATTTACGTATGGGTATACATATATTACTATCTACATATGCTCATACCTACATACGTACATATATATACGTACCCACATATATATACATATATATTTTAATCCATATATATATATTTAAATACACAATATATAGCATATGCTAATCACAAGAGTCAAATTGACTAAACGATCAAGATTAAAGACAACCAAACCTAGCTTTCCTATAAATCAAAAAGCTATCAACTTAGGCTTAGCACTTATCGACAAAACTCAAACTGACTCGACAAGGTTCCTCTAACCTAAGAAAGTGTGTGTGTGTGCATCTACTTAGATATATATACCAATGGTTCTCATACCAACCTCCTCTCCTAGGTGATACTCTCCCTCCCCCTCTAGAGGGTTCAAACATTTCCTATATCCAACTTAGAGCAACATGTTCGTATTTAGTTGATAGCATGTAAATCACATTCATCATATAACATAAGCATCATTAAATTATTTGAAAATTAAATTCATCATAATGCATATTCATACATTTCATTCATCCATTGAACATCATCAAGACATAATCTTGCATTTAAAATCATATTTACTCATAAAGGTAAAAGTAATTTGGTAATTTAGAAACGGGGTGTAACATTGATATCATGGTATGAATGGGAGAGATCCCTAGATTTATGGAAATGTAGGAAAAATTTCATGGAGGACTCATAATGGATTCTTTTCTCCAAAATTCCATGTTTGGAACATAATTTATGACATTTGGCAACACCTTATCAATATTAACACACACAAAATTTGGCAAAAACCAACCATTTCATAGATTTCACGACTTTTTCAATTGATAAAAAATAACCAAGAGTATTGAAAATATCTAATATGATATATTCATCCTAGTATGCTAAAGGAATTCTTGGGATCCTAACCCAGACAAAAATCTTGTTGAAGCTTTACTTCGAAACATCAAAACATATAAACCATTAAAATAAAAATGATCAAATTTACCAAGGAACTTGGGACCCCCCTAAGGATACTAGTACTATACTCAAGGGTTTGAAAAGAGAATAGGATAATATCATTGGCTATGGAAGCAAATCAAATAGTCACTTGTCTTTTTAAGAGCCCAACATTATACTAGATATCAACATTCAAACAAAATCTTTAAAATCTCCTAGTGAGAGAATTCCCCATGTAAATAGAAACTTTATCTACAATAACATCATGAACCCTTGTAATAGTGCTTGATCTATCCAAGAATAAGAAGCTTCACATAGGCCTAGGTTAGAAACATGCAAGATAGAATCAAAAGAGGAACCACCCTCCAACCAAAACAGTTGAAGAAACCTCAAACCACGAAACGTTTTGAACAACAATCTTATCAAATTTTGCCTCAGCGATCGAATTGTAGGAAGAATCAATTTGCACGTTTTGATCATAAGCTAGCAACATCAAGGAAAAGGGGGGCTTGAAGGAATTAAAAGACTAGGAACTCCATTTCCAAGAGGAGGCACAACTATCCCAACCTTTATAGGGCTCTCAAACGCACCAATCTCCTCCCCAAATTTTGTTAAGCTATTAAAAGAAACTACAACCAAAAAAATCTCATTACAAGTTGATGGGTTTTATAATTTTTTCTATTTACTATTCTTGTTTCTTATTTCATATACATTTCCATTTGATACTTAATACCATACATCAATATTTGAAGTAAAAAACACTAAAATTGACATGTATATTGTTTTGATAAATGATTGTGCATTTAATCAATTATCTACAAAATATTATTGTATGCTAAGTTGTTTATGGTGATCTTAGAAGAGAAGTATTTTAGAAAATATAACTCCTCATACAACAAGAAGGAAAACAACTTGTAGCCTAGGTTGTCAAGTACTCACAATAGAAGGAGTGATCACTTGCAGCCAAAGAAGTGATCAGAAGGAGCTAGTGAATGTAGCCAATCATCTCAACAATTGAAAACTCATCAACAATAGTAATTTCTTCCATGTACAATAAGAATGAACTCTAGTAAGCAACAAAAATCTGTGAACATTACAACAATTCTTTAGCAGAATTACATAAGCTATGCCATTTTTCTTCACATTTCCATTAAATTTCTTCCTTCTATTTGTGGTTGTAATTTTGTATTAAGATTACACTTATTGAAGTACAATAACACTTAGTTTCCTATTTGTGTTTTTATTAGAATAAAGAAGTCTTCTTCCTATGTCTTAGGAATGAGTTGACAAGTGTAGTTTAAATTGTCAAGAGTCCAATTAGTTTGGAATAGTTAAAATTGATCTATATATTTTGAAGACTTTATATATCAAAGATATTTTGTAGTATGTATTATTTTTGTAGCTGCAAATTTAAGACATTTTTCTTCTCATTAGTTGAATTTATGTGGATGAATGATAAAAATATTTGATTATTTTGTGAGTAGATTAATATAGTTAACCCCAAGCAAGGGCCCAATTGAGGTAAAACTATGACTCCATGTTAATGTTGTTACTTTGATGTTTATAATAGTCTTAGTTTGATTTATTTTATGTAGATAATTTGGTATCATTAGTGCAGTAGATGTTACCCACAATATTATATTTTTTTGTTATTAGTTAAATTTTTAGTATCAAAAATATCATGTAGCAACTGTTGTATAATTCTTATTTGATTAAAATTCATATTATAGATTTCTTTGAGTGCCAAGTTTATTTTCCAACACACCACTACCTAGGACATTTTTCATAAATCCTTAAGCCCTATATACAATACCAGTATCATCCAAGAAAATTGTGTCCCTAGTTTGACATTCTAAATGTAGCACATCATAATCATTGCATCTCTTGTTAAGGGATGGGATGATCCATTGAGTTGTGTGCATGCTCCAACTACACTAGATTTATTGATCAATGATGGTGCTTGATACAAGGGAAATTGAACCCACAATGGATTTGATTTGCAAGACTAGGGGTACCCTTAGGAGAGAGAAAATTTCCCAACGTAGCCCCCAAGTAGGATTGCTATTTGATGCTCCAACGAGATCCTCCACATAAATTGTTTGATTGAGGATAATAGAGGTGAGCTATAGAAATTTCATACAATATTCAAGCAATGTATATATTAATATTTTTTCCTCCTCATACAACTCACCCTCCACATTATTCTAGTAGGCAACCCAAACATCATTGCCTTCATCATTTGGTTCATCCTTGACCTTATCTCCATCAAAAGAGATAAAAATTATACTCCTTTGCTCCTTGTCTCCATCAAAAGTTCTTCACATGACAATATTTATAATTGGTTGCTAAGTTGGTAGTTAAAATAATATTTTGATCAAGAAGGGAAAATTAAATGGTACCAATTTTTATGATAGATCCATGGGAGAATGAAACCACTGACAAAGCAATAGATAACAAGAAATTAAAGAGATTATTTACTTACATATAGGGATTGACAAGAGGATAGTAGATATAGAAAAGTGTAAAGAAGTTATTAAACTGAGTATGATCGCATATGTGAGGTGGCTAGAGGATAGTCATATTTTTTTTTTAGATTGAGGGGGAATGAAGGAATATAGATAAGCTAAGAGGTAGAGGATGAAATTCGTCTTTATTTTAGTGTTGAACGATGCAATTAGTAAGCATGTGGTAACCTATAGTTGGTAGGGAATGTTCGATTAATTGTGGATAGTGATTTAAGCTTCTTATTAGTCTATGTGTGTAAAGGTAGTTTATTTCTTGAATTGTTTAAAAAAAATCTGAGGCTTTTGCATGACACATGATATTATGAGTCTATAGGTTGCTAGGTAGGAGGAGTATATATAATGGAAGGTCAAACCCCACAAGAGAAGAATATGAGTGGAGAAATATATGGTGGATTTGGACAAGTAATGGTGGATTAAAATCACCCACAAGAGTTGGAAGAAAATATAGAAGTATTTAGAGGAGGAGGTTGAGCTATGGTGGATAGAGGTCCATAAGAGGAATTCAAATAAATGGCCAATTTGGTGGAAGAGGAAAATATTTCCCTAGTTAAGTGCTAGAAGAGGTAAATTAAGATTTTTTTGATATACTTGTTATAGTAATGAACCATGCTATAGATTGTGCACATTGCGAAAGGGTTGTTCTACCACTCAATTTATTTCATGAGGACCATGCTCACAAAATATCTTATCTGGTGTGTTTGATGTAGGAATATCTAGGTCCATGAGTAATCCTATATCAAACAACAATAGAATAAATGAGGTTGAAAAAAATTTGGGCTTTGGATATAGGTATTGGATATTTTCAAAGGATTTAGAACTAGAAAAAAATATTCTAGCTGACTTCTCCGACAAAATAACACACAATTGCATCTTTTGCAATATGTGCATTCACTTTTGTAGCAAGATATTTTTTAGGATAAGGTGACATTAATCTTGTAATCCTAAGTCATTTTCATATGTTTTCGTGATCCTTGGAATGTGTATTTGGATTCCCAGGATCATAAGATATAAAAATATTTAAAATTTAATTATTTATGACAAATTGTAATTGCATTCATAAAGGAGGATCTAGTCAATGGTCATGACTATAAATTTTAAATGTAAATTCCTCTACTTGGGTGTCCAAATAGGAGATGAGGATTCAAACCTTTGCATGTTGCATTTTGGGGTGGAAATTATTGTATGTTGTGCATGTTATCCATTAGATCCATCAAGGAGTAATGGAGCAATTAGATTTGATCATTTTTTATTGGTTGTGAATTAGGCACCCATGTGAAGGCCATGTGATGATTTATTGTTATGTATAAAGTTTATAAACTATCCACTAAGGAGGGTGTATCATTTTACCACTTGTTTTGAGATATCATAGTGATATTATCACCTCAATCTCTTTCATAAATTGGTTCCTTGGGTTAGTAGTATGTATGGTTGTTTTGCAAGTTGAAGAAGTAACAAAGTGTTGCTGAAATATTGTTAGAGAAAAATGTTGTATTGATGTACACTTATTTGAAAGATTAATACAAGCATTGGATCTCTTTGGGTGTGTATTTTTTTTGTTGCAAGGGTTTCTCCACATAAATATTGTGTCACTTGTGGGTAAGTGCATGGATTTTTGACACAATTTTGGCACTTAAGATGCCACTTTTTTTTCTGAAATCAGAAAAATTTAATTTACATGAGAAAATGAAGATAGTTACGCTCAAAATTTCAAGATACAACAAGAACAAAAGTTGAAGTGCTCCGAGTCTAGTTTCTAAGCTACTGTTTTTTTTTTAAATTAATGAAGATTAAGGGTCTCAAAAATGGGTGGGGGGGGGGAAAACAGGTTCTATTTTTAAAAAAAAAATAGCATAGCGCCTGAGGGCTCCCCCCTTTTTGATTAACTTTTTTTTAGAATTTCAATAATCCCAATGGTGAGAAATTAGCTAATACCATGTAATTTATCCTCATTCTTTCGAATAATTTTTTTAATGAATATATAATATTTTATGAATTTTCAAAGTGGACACATCCTGAAAAGCTGAAATTTGAGCGTGCTCCCCCCTATTTTTTTTGAAAACTAATCGAAAATTGATTTTTTTTCATCATGTGTAGAATGGAGTCTAGTTTCAAAAATTGTAATTTGTTTCATGTTTTCATGAATGAGTAAAAATCTATCCTAAAACTAGCACATGTTTATTTTTTACCAAAAACAGAGGCATTTACAATAAAAGCCATGGATCAAAACCTTAACTAAATCAAAATGAAAAAATAATTATATATTTAGATAGCTAAGAGAGAGATTAACGCTATCACAATTTTTTTTATAAACTTGCATTGAAAGACGTGCAAATGAGACAAGGAGCATGGACGAAAATACGAGGAAATTTGGAAAATCCTATCAATTAACATGTGCAAAGTAGGTCATTTGGCGAGCACCAAATTTGGAGCTCGCCAAATGACCTGCTTTGAACAAAACCTAAATTTCCCCTCTTTGGTCGACAACTTTGATAATGCTTAGAGTGCACAATTTATGATTGTATATGGATATTTGAGGTCTTACCTTTCATACACTCTCTAACTCATTACCCTAACTGGATAACTCTTTATCCCTCTAAATTATCTCTCTCTCAGGTCTCACTCCCTCCCACGTGACCTAGACTACTCTCTCTCTGTCCAATCCCCTCTCTTAGGTCTCTTTCCCTCCCATCTAGGTAACTAAATAAATATATCTCTCTCCCTCTCTCTCTCCCCCTTTGGTCTTTTTGTCTCTCTCACTCCATCTCCCTCTCTTAGGTCATTATCTTTCTCTCTCTCAAGTCTCTCCCTCCTACTCCCTCTCCCTCTCTTAGGTCTCTCGCTCACTCCCTCTATCTCTCTCCCATTCCCTCTCTCTCACTCACTCTATCTATTTCCCTCTCTCTCTCTCTCTCACTCTCTCTTAGGTATCTCCATTTCCCCCCTCTCTCTCTCTCTCACACACACACTCCATCTCTCTCACTCCCTCTATCTCTCTCCCTCCCACCCCCTTTCCCCCTCTCTCTCTCAATAATCTCCCTCCTACTCACTCTCTCTCTCTCTACCCCTCTCTCTCAAGTCTCCCCTCCCCCCCCCTCTCCCTCTCTCTCTCTCTCAAGTATCTCCATCCTACCCTGTCTCCCTCTCTCTCTTTGTCAAGTCTCCCTCTCTTATCCCCTCTCCCTCTCATAGTCACTCCCTCTATCTCTCTTCCACTCCCTCCCTCTCTCACTCCCTCTATCTCTCTCCCTCTACATATCCCTCTCTCTCAAGTATCTCCCTCCCACCACCTATCCCTCTCTCTCTCTCAAGTTCACCTCTCCCTCTCTCATGCCCTCTCCCTCTCTCTCACCCCCTCCCCCTCCCTCTCCCTCTCTCAAGTCTCTCCATCCTACCCCCTCTCCCTCTGTCACATCTCTCTTTGTCTCTCTCACTCACTCCCTCTATCTCTCTCTCACACCCTCTCTCTCTCCCAGGTATCTCCCTCCCACACCCTCCCACTCTCTCTCTCTCTCCCTATCTCTCAATTATCTCCTCCCACCCCCTCTCTCTCTATCTCTCTCTCTCACTCCCTCTATCTCTCCCCCATCCCTCTATCCCCAATACTCCCTCTCCCTCGAGTAATCCCTCTCCCTCCCACCCCCTCTCCCTCTCTCAAGTCTCTATCTCTCACTCCTTGTATCTCTCCCATCCCTTTATCTCCCACACCCTCTCTCTCCTACTCTTAGGTCTCTCCCTCCCACCCCCTCTCTCCCACTTTTTCTCCCTCTCCTTCTCTCTCAATTGTCTCCATCCCACCCTCTCTCCCTCTCCCTCTCTCTTAGGTTTTTCCCTCCCTCTTTCTCTCTCTCAAGTCTCTCCCTCCTACCCCCCCTCTTTCCATCTCTATGTCTCTCCCTCTCTCTCTCACTCCCTCTATCTCTCTCCCATCCCTCTATCTCCCACTTCCTCGCTCAATTCTCTCTCCCACTCCCTCCCTCTCACTCCCTCCCTCTCTCTCTCCGTCTCTTAGGCAGGAGGGAGAGACTTGAGATAGAGAGAGGGAGTGAGAGAGAGAAAGAGGGTTGAGGGCTTAGGGTTGAGTGTTCAGTGTTGACTATTTAAGGGTTGATGGATTATGTTTGATGCTAGAGGGTATTGGATTGAGGGTAGAGTGTTCAAGGGTTTAGGGTTTGAGGGTTGAGGGTTGAGGGTTGAGGGTTTAGGGTTTAGGGTTGAGTGTTTAAGGGTTTAAGGGTTGAGGGATTACGGTAGAGAGGTAGGAATGGATGGAGGGAGAAGTGGGATAGAGAGAAGGAGATAAGAGTAGGGAGGAATAGATGGAGGGAGACATGGAGGGAGAAGTGGGATAGAGAGAAGGAGATAAGAGGAGGGAGGAATAGATGGAGGGAGACATGGAGGGAGAAGTGGGATAGAGAGGAGATAAGAGGAGGGAGGGACAGAGATAGATGAGGGTTGAAAATCCAATGTTTAGGTTAGAGAGTTGATAATTGAGAGAATAGAGTTGAGGGTAGATAGTTTAAGGGTTTAGAGTATAGGATTTAGAGTTTAAGGGTAGAGAGTTTAAGGGTTGAGGGTTGAGGGTTGAGGGTTGAGGGTTGAGGGTTTTAGGGTTTTAGGGTTTAAGGGTTTAAGGGTTGAGGGGGTTGAGTTTTAGGGTTTAGGGATTAAGGGTTAAGGGTATTAGGGGTTTACAATTTAAGGGTTGAGGGTTGAGGGTTTAGGGTTGAGGGTAGAGGGTAGGGTTTGGGTTTAAAGGTAGAGGGTATTGTGTTGAGGGTAGAGGGTAGAGGTTAGAGGGTTTAAGGGTTTGGTTTTAAGGGTTTAGGGTTGATGGTTTAGGTCTCGCATCCCTCTATCTCCCACTCCCTCTCTCGGGTCTTCCCCCCACCATAACTGAATAAATTTCTCCCTCTCAAGTCTTTGTCTCTCGGGTCTCACTCCCTCCCATGCTACCTAGACTAATTTGTGTCACTCCAACGCCCTCTCTCATAGTCCCTCTTTGTCAGGTCTCACTTACCTCCCACCCTACCTAGAAAAATATATTTCACTCCAACCCCCTCTCCCACACTCCCTCTCTCTCTCTTCCCCTTTGGTCTTTTTGTATCTCTCAAGTCTCATCCCTCCCAACCCCTCTCTCATTGTCAGGTATTTCCCCCCACTGTAACTAGATAACTCTCTATCCCTCTGAAGTCTCTATCACTCTCACATCTTAGTCGCTACCACACTACCTAGACTAATCTCCCTCACTCCTATCACCTCTCTCTCTATCTCAAGTGTCACTCCCTTTGTCTCTATGGAAGGTGAATATTTCAAAAACAAAACATTTGGCAAGCGCCAAATGTGTTTTACCTTGAAACGGTAAAATAGGGGTTGACCCCATGATTCAAGCCCACATGCTTTTGTATTTGTCTGGTTCAATGCTTTATCCAATTTTGAAATGCCTTTTTTATGCATTTGACTCCATGTTGTACCAATCTATGCTTGATCCATCACCTTTTTACCACCAATTTGCATGCTAGACAACACAAAAGAAGACATTTTGAAGTTTCTGCATCAATTTACATTATCTCAAGTAATATATTCATTTTGGTAATATTGAATTGTTTATATTTATTATATTTGTTTGTTTTTGACAATTTAAACTAAATTCCTTTAATGATTTTATTAATCATAACAATTGGACATAGAATTCAACATTGAGTTAGATGGGAGTTGCATAGAAAAGTTCAATTTTTATGAGTTTGAAGAACAAAAAAATGAAAAACATGACATTTACTTAACACAAATTTACTTATGAATTATATTTGCATTGCTTATAGTAGTCCATTTCCAGCATGGCTAGTGGAATTCACTCTATTTCATTTTAGGTAGATGTTTATATTGAGTTTTTTTTCTTTGTTTTCACAATTTTTAGACCATTCATTTGATAATTTTATTAATCTTCATTGTTACACATAGAATTTAACATTAAATAAGATGGATGACTGCATCTAAAAGTTTAACTTTTAGGAGCTTCAAGATATAAAATGGAAAACATGACATAAGAGATTCAAATTCATTATTAGTGATGGTTATGGGAAAACTTTTATTTTCAACTATTTTGGAAAACCTAATAGCTTTCATCAATGTTAATACAAGTTTCCATTAATTTTTTTGTTCCATAAAAAATTCACCTTCATCACATGTGCTTAGATAAATTCAATTGGGTGGACATAGTTGTTAATGCAAGTTTCCATTCATTCATACCATTTACCTTTCTAATAAATAAAAAAAGGGAAAATTTTGTGCAATTGAGAATGCTTATTGTCTTTCTAAGTTACCTCATTGCCGAAGAAATATTGAATAATTATAAGATATAGCATCACAAACCCTTATTTGAATTCATCTTCCTCATGGCTTCGTTGACAATCACAATGTGGTTTTGAGAACAATAAACACAAGATTCTCTAGTTTTCATTTAGGTGGCAACAACTTATACCCTAGGTTTGTGTTGTGATGCAGAGCAGGGAGACAAAACCTTCAACAATCACAATTAGATAAATTTCAAACAATATTCAATCTCAAAAACCTCAATTCAATGCTCAACTAACCAATTCACATTCACTTCCTTGTAGCATTCACAACAGATAAAATTGTTCATATCTTATCAAAGACAACTCAAACCCATAAAACCTTGACCTTTTCAGACACCCATTAAGGCCTTCAAAAATATATGTCAAAAACACGATAGGTCACTTTGGACCAACATCACCAAAATAGTGTTTCTACACTACCCCAATAGACCAATTAGGCCACTTTTACAAAGCATCATACCTGAAAAACACTTTTTTAGTCCCAATTCTCTTTTGAAAGACCTTCACCAGCCTACAAAACTTTAGATTCAACAAATTTTAGTCATTGGAACCCTCTCTAATGCATCTAAACACTAAACCCTTTCTTTAGGCCTTTCTATGCTTGAAACAAGGAGGGTTTATTGAAAATCAACGTTCCAGGCCTCTAGCCACTTTGCCAACTCTTCAAACACACTCAAATATGTTTTCCCATGCTAAAAAAATCAACTCCCTTCCTCTAAAATTTATATTTCACCAAACTCACATTCTAAACCACCATTTTGAAGCCAAAATTCACACAAATACCCTTGGGGCAGCATCAAAACTCCATCATATCCTACTCCCTGCTCAAAATACCTACTCTAACATTTAACCCTATGGATATGTAATCACCGGTACATATATGTTTGAAAATTTATGCATTACTTACTTTTATTGCAGTATGGAGGTAGATGTAGGTATGAAAAATGTTGTCTAGCATATACATGTTTGATAATTTCAAATAGCTCATTGCCTTCTTTCATAAAATGCTTTGGTGTGTTTCATATTTAATGCAATGTAATCAGCGATATCAATATGTTTCATAAAATGCATTACTTACTTTTGTTCTATGTTTGCTTGTGGTTTTATGTGTGTTTGTGAACATGTAGCATTCAACTTCATCTCAAGGAAACGACCAAAGCCTCTAACACCAAAAGAACGTGTAGTTAAAAATGCAAGGAGAAGAGAATAAAAAAATGTAGCTTGTGAAGCAAAGGAATTGCAACCCATGCAGGTAGAAATTCCTGCTCAATCTAAGGGAGATGTCAAATTGGCAAAACAAAGAGCATGAATGAGGAAATTTTGTGGAAGGACAAGAATGGATATTGAAGTTGGGGTCACATCATCAACCATAGGTGAAGCTCAATGCACATCTCCAGTTGAAGGCACATCAACAACAACATGTGGTTTTCCAAGTACATTGAAAATCACATCTCCAATTGAAGACACACCATCAACAACATTTTGTTTTGAAATTACTCAACAAACACATCTCTATTTGAAGGCACTCCACAAATGACTTCTCAAGTTGGAGGTACAACATCAATTACATGTCAATCTCAAGGTATGTCATCAATTGCACCTCTGATTGAAGGTACATGATCTATCCTCGATGTTGTTGACCTTCCTAATGACACAAATTTACATTTGAGAACTCCTCCTAGAGTTTTGCATAGAAAACCTACATTTTTTATTGATATTGATTCCAATGTTTTTAAATGGATGCCTAATAAGATTCCAAAATGTACATGTGAAAGATATGCATAGAGGATATGGAGTTTATTTTTTGTGAAGCTAAGTGAGGGTGGAAGATGTCAACTATTTGTTGAAATGATGAGGCAACTCAAATTTAGGCCCACAATGAAGGCTCTTGGGCTAACAGTTTCAAATGACTCAAGTGAAAATTCCATTGTAAATAACTTGATGAGTGCATATGAGAGCATGGGTTCTAACTCACGCATGAAGGATAGTTGTGCCACACGACATGTGATGACAACAACACTCTTAAGTAGTCAAACAAGGAACAAGGTGAACCTTACAAAGGAAAGTAAGTCTTTTAAAATAAGTAGATCATCTCTAATGAGAGCCAAAGGAAGGCGCGAAAGAGTGGAGGATCCAAATAGCAATGAGTTATGGGCATTCTCGGGTAGAGTGCCACGAAAAGATAAAATAATTGCTCAAGGCTTGAGATCTTTAATAGTGAATTATTGGAAAGATAACACAAGGACCTATCCTAATCAAGGAGATGTTGTAAGAAGGATAATTGGTAGTAAAATCCGTGAGCCACATCCAAAGGATTATTTGGATAGCACTCAAACCCAATTTTTTGTTGATTTTGTACAGAAGTTTCCTGAAATTAAAATATGTCAAAGGTATTTTGAAATGCTAAATCCTTTTTATGTCAAAATAAATCACACATGCACTACTTGTTGTTGTAGAGTTCAAATTGAGTTTTCTAACCATTATGATGTTTATCGACATATATGTGTAGGTATGTATACTGACAATGTCTTGCAGGAATGTAACATAAGGCCTCCACCTAAATCCTCAAGGGAATTTTTATCTTCCATTTTATGTGAAAGAGAGGATGGTCAATTTTTTTACAACAAGTCATGTTTGGATGGCACATGTGATCATTGTGGTGGCATGCAAAATTTTCTAATTCGCCAACACATGGCTAGTACACACACAATTGGAGACAAAATTGTGCAATTTGGCAAATATAAGACAGTGGCATACAGTCTAAAAGATGGGAAAGAAGCAAAGAAGTGTGAATTGGTCAGTGATAAGATTCCATTGTATCAGTTTATAGGCATTTTCCATGATCAAGTGGTGTATGATTATGCAAGGCATAAACACAGAGCTCAATGGTTAGACTCACATTTCAATTTATGCAAGGACACGTTTCCACTTTGTAGCATCATTTCAGTTGTCGACTTCACTGAGAACTACACACTACAACCATAGAATGAGATGCAATAATAGTACTACAACTCCACACAGGTTTCTATATTTGTGCATATACCATTCATTCATGCAAATGATAGTACAAAGGAAAACAAGAAATTATTGAGGGAGTATCACTTTTACATCAGTGATGATCACACACATTCTATAGAGTTTGTGCAAGGTTGATTTCAGATGTTCTATACCGATCTGGCTAGAAGGGGCATATCATTCAGTCAGCATATCATATGGTCAGATAACTATACATAGAAATTCAAGAATTCCATAATGTTTTACTGGTTGAGTAGGATGCATAGGATCAGTGGTGTTCAACATATGTGGAACTTCTTAGAGGTCGGGCATGGAAAGGGGGAGCATGATGGAACAGGTGCATGTATCAAAAGAGCCCTAGCATGATAAGAGTTAAAGTACACAGATAGTTTAAATTTGACCAATGCAAGATCAATTTTCTAGTGGTGCAATCATGCAATGGGTCCAGCTAGTGAAGGTAATTATTTAGTATTATTTAGTAGATGATACTAACATTGCAAAATATGAGGATTGTTGTACACTAACAAGATCAAGTCAGCTACACTCTTTTAGAAGCTCAAATGCAGGTACATGGACTATCCATACATGGAAGATGGCATGCTTTTTTTTCTACATGTACACTTCAAGCATGGAATGATTGTCAGTCAATAGAGTGGGTTGACGAATGGTCTATAAGAATTCTAACCCCACTTGACACTTATCAGCTCCCAACGGCTCTACAAATCACAAAGATGTAATCATCTA
Source organism: Sequoiadendron giganteum (assembly GCA_007115665.2). Classification (NCBI taxonomy): domain Eukaryota; kingdom Viridiplantae; phylum Streptophyta; class Pinopsida; order Cupressales; family Cupressaceae; genus Sequoiadendron; species Sequoiadendron giganteum. Next base: position 373,849,344 of record CM021108.1, on the reverse strand, counting down.
TTGACTTTGATCATGTATCAGACCTACTAGAACTAGGTAATATCCCTTACTTATATGTTTTATTATGATGTTCAATAAATACATCTAACAAGATGAACATATCAATGCAGGTCATGTATATGCAGTGATTGCAAATGAAGACAATGAAGAGGGTACATATTATTACATGTGTCATTGTATCGAGGCCAAAAAGAAATTGGAGGCCCCAATTATAGATGGAGAAAACATAAAATATCTTACAGGTTTAGTGGTTGTTACTAGAACATGGCTTAGAAGGTACCCAGTTAAGAATGTTGTAGTTTGGTTGTTTGAGGACTTCGACATGCATCAGAAGATTCTTCACTACTCGAACCTTGTCATCGCCACCAATGTTCATTTGATCAAATACAAGGGCAGACCTGTGAACAAGAACTTGTGGAATGTGCATAAGTATGACCATGAGGCAATACTTGACACAATAAAGAGTAGAGCAGACTTGGATGGTTCACTAGATTGATTGGTAAGTATGCACATTGAATTTGTAAAGTCATGTTATTGATCATTGCTTTCTTTCAAGCGTTTAAGTTTGATTGTATAAGGGTTTGCAAAATTTCATTACTGTAGATATGCAAAATGATGGTTATATGCTTCTCTCTATTTGGTGCAGGGGCACCAAGCTTCGGTGGTTGTACAAGCATTGATCAATAAAGCTTTATTTTCTTTGTAAATCTGAGTTTGTTTTTCTCCTTTTCAGTGTTGTAGCAGTCAATTGCATGAGCCCGTACTAAAGGGAATTGAATAAAAGTGTTTTTATTTTTGTAGAGGGGTGTGTTAGCCATGTTTTTTTTTTTTGGCATTGAAATTCATCTTGTTTTGAGCTCTTAGGGTGGATTTTACTGTAGGTGGGTCTGGAAGTCTAAATTTTGAGTTTTGAGGTCATGAAGTGATTTAATGGCTCATTCCACCTAATGTACATATTTTAGCTCAGTGGAATGAGTCCATTAGGTTTGGAATAGGTTAGAAGATGATTCTTGGAGTAGGGTAGATCATTTTGAAGTCATGGCATGTAGCCTTGGGTGTGAAAATGTGTGATTTAGAGTGAATTTGAGTGGTTTTAGAGTGTGAATGGATGAAATACTTTGGGTCAATCATTTGTGAGTCTTTTGAGCATGTATAGACATCATATGGTATTTTTGGGGTGTTGGATGTGAGAGTTAAGTGTGGGAAGAGTGATTTTCAATAAGGCTCCTTGGAAAGCCTAGATTTGGTGGCTTGAGAGTGAGGGTTTAGTGGATTGGTAGCTTGGTGAGTGGTTGGAGCTCTAAAAATTGTGAAATCTTAAGTTTGGTAACCTGTTTAATGACTTTACATGGTGTTCGAGTTGATTGCAGGTGTTTGGGAAGGTGTCTCTTTGGAAAAGAGGCCTAATTGGCCTAGTTGCCCCTACGGTACAGTGGGATTTTGGATAATTTATTTCAAAGGAGTTATGCTAATTTTGAGATATTTTTAAGGGCATGAAAAAGGGTATCCAAATCTGTTGGTACAATCTGGAGAATTTTTCTTGACCTGGAGTTATGTTTGACAGTCCCTTGGAAGAGGGCTACTAGTGAGTGAAGGCTTAGAGTGATTTTGTTGCTAAGAATGATTCTCTATGATTTGACAATGGTTTAGTTAAGTTTGAATGAAGATTTTAATCGTGTTAGATGCCTCTTTAAGTACATGAAATTTTTTGAAACCTTAAATGCAAGTTTGAGTTTTTTGAAATCCCAATTCCTTGTTGAGCTTTAGGAGTGCTTGGAGAACCAATCAAGGAGTCAAGTTTATGATCTTGGTACTGATATATTTGTTTGTGCATGTGCTCTAACTGACTCTGTATCACTATTGACCACCAATTACAAACAAAATTTCATCCAAATCAAACCAATATTTTTCCCTTACAACTCTTTTTCATCAACTCTTCATTATTTCAACCTAGTTTCCTTGTAGGTCTCCACCTTGATGTCTTGACAAATATATTTTAGAGAAGGTTGTCTCTTTACAATACCTTCACCTTTTTAGACTGGCATTAGGCCCTCAGAAAACATAACTCAAAACCTTAATAGGTTACTTTGGAACAACTCCACTTAAACTGAGTTTCAATGCTGCAAAGGGCTCCAATTAGCCCATTTTTACAAAGGGACACTCTTTATAACTTTATTCCAATCCAAAATTCCACTAGGCAGACCTTAAACTACCTCCAAAATCACAAATTCTTCAATCGCTGATCCAAAACTCACCTTCTAGAGTCCCATTCCATGAAACCCTTATTTTTCACACCATAGATAAGCATTTATTGAAAAACTTATCTCTAGGCCTCCTGTGACCTTATCACCACTTCAAACACCATTTTTTAAGCCTGCACATACTTAATAATCCTTAATATTATGCTTCCCCCAAACTTCACCCACTTTTACTCTCTAAAACCTCAAATTTCCATTAAAAATACACTTCTCTCAACTAGGGCTTCATGCCCAAACATACACATGACCTCCCCAATCTTTGAAAACCTTCAAACACATCAAACCCCACCAAATATCACTAAAACCAACTAGTTCTAGCCTTCTTCAAAACAAATTATTCAATATGCTACTTCAACCCATGCCTTTTAGGCCTGAATTCGTGCATTATATACTTGCTTGTCATTTGAATTATCATTAATGAAATTATATATTAACTTGTGTGTTTATCTTATTTTCCTCTTGTAGGAAACACCTAGAGTGAGTGAGGTGCAGTGCTTTCCAAACTTTGGAGGTGCAATGGTAGATAAGGGAAAGGTAATTTAACTCAAATTCGATTGAATTAAGATTTTTAAGATCTTATAGTGATTATACATACGTCAACATAGATTGGTAGTTTAAAAAACTTGTCATTTTTATGTACATGCAGTTATGAGCTACACATCCTTGTTGACAAGTGTCACAATGCCTAAAGAAGTAGGTTTTGGAACACTTGAAGGAGTAGGTGTTGAAACACCTTAGGGAGGAGGTGTCGAAACACCTAAAGGAGATAAAGAAAAAGAGATTCCTAGAGAGGTATGTGTTTATTTTATTGTGTTTGGTAAACATGTTCCTAGTACCAACAATTGTATGCTAACTTGTATCAATTTGATGTTTTTGTTCACATATATAGATTGACATTGCAAAAATTCATATGATTGGTTCTTTGAGAGGGGCATATTCTAGGACTCCTGACAGTTTGAAGAGACATATATATGAGGTACTCAAGATTTTAATTTTAGAGTTCAATTATAATTCAATGTATATTGATTTTGGTGTTAATTATTTTATTTTAAATTATATAATATAACTAATCTCAATTGTGGTTTGAATTTATCTTGTGCAGTTACCTTTAGAGCCAAAGAGTGCTTCAAAGAGGCTCTATTTTGATGATCCACCAATAGTTTAGGATGAGATAGAAATTTTGGCATGTATATTTTGAATAGATATCGATATGTCATATGCCACATTTTGTAAAACTTTGTTTGAGTTGGCGTTGATTCCATTTTTGTATATGGACATACACTTGATTATTAGATAATTTGATATATAGAAGTTGAGAATCAAAATAATTTGTTTGTCATGTGCATGTTTAAACTGTTCAAAAATTTAATCTTGAGCAATGGTTAAATATCAATGTACAATAGCATAAAAAATAATGGTTGTATTATATAGTTCACAATCAAAAATAATGAATATTGGTTAAATTATATCATATATTGCTTAGTTATATTATGGTTATATTATATAGTTTAAACAACTTTGAAGACAATAATAATGGTAAAGTTTAACATTTTAACTTTAAAGTTTAAATACATAAATGTCATTGTCTCACACTACATATTTCAAATTGCATTATCATTACATATTGAAATTCAAAAAATATCATAGTTTTATTTTGATAAACATGCCAAAGTGATGCAGAGTAGGGTGGCAAACTCTCAACAAACCAACTACCCTTTAATCTTCCTTCCAAACAAAAAAAACCATTGGACAATCATGATTAGGGTACATAAGCACTAAATCAACAATCATCTTCCAAAGAAACACTCACCAACACTCCAAAACTCAAAACCCTCACTTTTGACAAGCTTCAAGGGGGATTTATTGAAAACCTCGCCTCCAAACCTTTCCTCACTATTTAAATGCCTCCAACACCTTTAAATGTGTCTGTCCTTGCTTAATTAACTCTTACAAAGTGTTGCCCAAGTGTTTTCCATCACTACCTACTCTTAACCTCCAAATTTGACTCAAAACACATGTTCTTGACAACTAGGCATCATGCCCAAACCCCCAAATGGCCACCCCTACTCCTGAAATCATGCACACATTCCTCCTACACCTAATCATTCCATTCCACTGAGTTACAGTAGAATACAATGGGTGGAAAAGACATTTGGTGGAGATTTCCACACTACCCCTGTGGAAAAAGCATGAATTTAGGCTTAGGAGGCATAGGTTGAAGTAGCAGATTAAAGAAATAGTTTGGAAGAAGGTTAGAACCTGGTTATTTCAATTTTATCAGGTGGAGTTTGATTTGATAGAAGGTTTTCAAAGGCAAGGTAGGTCATTTGGATTTTTGGGCTTAAAGCCCTAGTTGAACAAAGAGTGAAAATGGGTGAAATTGAGAGGTTTTAAGAAGGAAATGTGTGAGAAATTTGGGGAAAGCATAATTTGAAGGTGCATTAAGTTTGTGCAGGGTGAAATAAGAGTGTTTGAAAATATTTTTGAGATTGAATGAGGTCTAGAGATGGGTTTTTCAATAAACCCCTACTTATTTGGTGAAAAATGAGGGTTTCATGAAAGAGGGTCTTAGAAAGTAAGTTTTGATTTAGTGGTTGAAGAATTTGTGGTTTTGGAGGAATTTTGAGGACTATCCAATGGTATTTTGAGTGGAAAGCAAGATTGAAGGAGAGTTCCCTTGTTAAAGTGGGCTAATTGGAGCCCCTTTTCAAGCGTTCAAGGTCAGTTTGATGGTATGGTTCCAAAGTAAGTTCAAGGTCAGTTTGGATAGTTGTGGACCTCCATGTCATTGCATCACAAAGGACCTTATTCATGACCAAAAACATTAATACACCCTAAGCACTAACTAGTGCAGGGGCACCAAGAGCATTTTATGCAAATGTTGGCAATTGAGGTCTTTTGGTTGTTTAGTGGTATTTGAGTCTTTTTGTTCTAAAAATAATGTCATTTAGACCATTTTATTATGTAATGAGTCCTTTTATAGGTCTTTAGGTGGTTGGAAGGTCTAAGTTGCAAAATATTGCAAAAAAAGCAAAATTGTGTAAAAGTTGTCAAAATTGCAACTTATTGTCAAATGGTGGAAGTTCAAGAGTCATCTTGTTGTAGTTCATGGGTAAAGTAGTTGGAAGTTGTTTAGTCATGTTTTGAATGCCTTTAAAATTCCTTGTGAACGTTTGAAGAGAGATTAGCTCTTGAGATTAGCATGATGCCTAGTTGGCAAATTTGTGCATTTTGGGTGAAATTAAGTGGTTTGAGAATGGAAATGGATTAAATCCTTGGGGGCAGCAGGTTTTGATGGACTTTTGAGCATGTACAAACCTAATAAGGGTTTTTTGAGGTATTGGTTGAGTGAGTCAAGTGTGGGAAGGCATACTCTCAATAAACCCTCTTCGAAAAGGGTGTAAATGAGGGTTTTGGAGAGAATTTCTTTGGCAAAAAATGTTGGTTTTGGGGGTTTTGTAACCTACTAAGAGACTTTCCATAGGTTTTTGGATGTGGAAGGAAGTTTTGAGTATACTTGCTTTGTAGATTTGACCTATTTGAGGTCTAGGACAACATAGAAGTTGGGTTTTTGGTTGATTTTGTATTTCTTTGGTGTAATAAGGTCATCCATGACCATTTGGAGTCATTTAGAGTCATTTTAAAGTGATTCGGGGTCATTTGTTAAAAAATATAAAAAGTTGTCAAGTTGCCAAAATGTTGTCAAGTAACTTTTGCAAGAAAGTGCAAAAGTGAAGTTTTATTAACAAATTGATTAAAAAGTGGTTGTATATGGTTGAGACATGTCTGGGTGGGTACGTTTATGCTAGGAATGGTCCTTTTTTTCACTAAAACACATGGAATCGCTTCGACCTACATTCAATCGATAGAATCCCTTAAGAGTCCAAAGTGCAAAATGGCTGCAAACTTCATCATGCTCGTATTCGGACACCGTGAAGATTAGAAAATTCTCGTCTGAGCCTATGGAATTTTTTTGGGCCCCTCTATAATAACCTATCTTTGGTTTTTCTATCTCAGAGACCTTTTCTTGTGGTGGAGAATTCTCTTTTTTGGGAAAAATTTGTCAAATGCAAGTAGTTGAGTGTGTAAAAATGAATTTTTAGCCATTTCACCCATTGTATCCTACTGTAACTTAGTGGAATGGCATAATTAGGCATAGGGAACATATGTGCATGATTTATGGAGTAGGGGAGGCGATTTGAGTGGTTTGGTGTGATGCCCTAGTTGGCAATTTGATGAGTTTTGGTGAAATTGAGTGGTTTAAGAGTGGAAATGGTTGAAATCCTTTGGGGCAGCAGTTTGTGATGTGTTGATGATATGCTTGTAGAAGGGTCTAACATGGATCACATAAAGTATTTACAACAACATTTAGCAAATTCATTTGCTATGAAGGATTTAGCGGCAACAAAACAAATCCTTGGTATGAAGATTACAAGAGATAGGAAAAATAGGAAATTGTTTTTATCTCAGGTTGATTATGTTGAAAAGGTGTTGCAGAGACTTCATATGGAGAATGCAAAAGTTGTCAGCACACCTTTGCCCAGTCGTGTAAAATTGACTAAGGATATGTATCCAAAGACACAAGAGGAGGAAGAAAAAATGTCCAAGGTACCATATGCTTCAGCTATAGGCAGTTTAATGCACCCCATAGTATGCACGAGACTGGATATTGCTTATTTTGTAGGAGTTGTTAGCAGGTATATGACTCATCCTGGAGTTGAGCATTGGAATGCAATAAAATGGATTCTCGGGTACTTGAGAGATACATCCAATATATGTTTATGTTTTGGGGGCTTTAATACAGATTTAAAAGGCTATGTTGACTCAGATTTGGTAGGGGATATTGATACCAGGTGGAGTACCACAAGTTATGTATTTACAGTTGGTGGGACAACATTGAGTTAGATTTCTTGGTTGCAAAAGGTGGTTGTTTTATCCACCATAGAGGCAGAATATGTGGCTGCAACAAAGGCAGCAAAGGAGATGATATGGCTACAAGTCTTCATGGAAGATTTGGTAAAAACACAAGCTGAAAATCACTTATTTACAGATAGCCAGAGTGTTATACATCTTGCAAAGAATATTCCTTGCACTCTAAAACCAAACACATACAACTGAGATATCATTTCATTCGATGAGTATTGGAAGATGAACAAGTAAAGCTAGAAAAGATACATACAGATGACAATCCAGTGGATATGTTTGCAAAGGCAGTGACAAGGGAGAAGCTGAGGTCCTCTAGAGCAGCAAGGTCCAAGATGCATATTTCCAGTGGGAGCTGTAAGTGCAACGGTGTCGTTCGGGATCAGTCTCCAAGTGGGAGATTGTTGGTATGTGGTGACTGATCATGCTATACTATACATTTTTTAGTATTGTACACTCTTCATGTATCCTTGCTAGGGTCTGGGGCCGGGCCGGTAGCCCTCGAGAAAAAAAAAGTTCACCTTTTTTCGTTTTGTCACTGAAAAAGAAAAAGGCCGACTTTGTAAACCCTAATTTTTTGGAAGCTTGTTATAAGTGGCTGGGATGAAGAGTTGTGGCATGGCATTATTCACAATATTGTAATAGATTTTGCATTGGATAATAAAATCATTGGATGGCTGCGCTTTGTGGATTTAGCCCAGATTGGGTGAACCACGTTAAATTCTTTGTGTTGTCTTCTATGTGTGTTTTATTACTCTATTTTATTGTTCAAATCTACATTTAACTTGTTATATATATGCCTTCTAACCCTAACATAAGGGAATTTTAAGCATGTGAAAGTTCTCTTAAGCATGTTTGATGCTTTAGAAAGGTGTCATGAGTTGTGGGAATAGGATTTTCAATAAACCCAGCCTAAACTTGCTAAAAATGAGGGTTTTGTAAAAGTGGGCTTAAAGGAGTGATTCTCAGGTTAAAGATTGTGGATTTGGAGGTTTTTTGGTATGGTAAATGACTATATATAGTTATTTGGGATGGGAAGATAGTTTGGAGTATAGTTGCTTTGAAAATTTGGCCTAATTGGCCAATTAGGACAACGTAGTAGCCCTGTTTTGTTGGTGTTGGTCCAAAGTGACTTGGTGTGATTTTGTGATATGTTTTTGAAGGCTTAAAAGAGTGTCTGAAAAGGTGAGTGGCTTGAGAGTTGGTAGTAATATTTGCAAGAAAAGGTGAAGAAGTTGGGTCTACAGAGCTACAAGACAAATAGTGAAGTTTGAGGAGAATCACCCTTGATAGGGTTTGGAGGAACAAAGGCTTGGTGTATCATTTGGATTTGTGTTTAGTTGATTGAAGGCCTCCCTTCTCTCCATCATTCTATTTCTTAATATTACGCTTTGATATATTTTTTCCAAGCATCCATAGCTTTTTCGAAAGCACCTATTTTAGAGTTTTAGTCATAGCAGCAAGGCAATGAATTGATTGATAAAATGTTTTGGTAGACATGTATGAAAAATGTTGTAGCATAGACAAGCCAATAAGCTATTTGAAATAAATGCCTCAAATAAATGCGGTCCCATGGTGATGGAATTCCATGACAAGCACATTGATACCACATTTCTTTGAGGCATTTTTTCAAACAGTTCACTGCCTTGTCTATGCTATTGCTTATTATTATGCTTTGATAGATTTTTTCCAAGCATCCATAGCTTGTTTGGAAGCACCCATTTTAGGTTTTTAGCCATAGCAGCAAGGCAATGAACTATTTAATAAATTTCTTTGGTACACATGTACAAAAATTGTGGTAGCATAGACAAGGCAGTGAATTGTTTGAAAATTGCCTCAAAGAAACGTGGTCTCATGGTGATGGAATGCCATGGCAATCCATAAAAATTTGCTTGTCATGGCATTCCATCACCATGAGACCACATTTCTTTGAAGCATTTTTTTCAAGCAGTTCATTGTCTTGTCTATGCTATTGCTTGCTATTATGCTTTGCTAGATTTTTTCCAACCATCTGTAGCTTGTTCAAAAGCACATGTTTTAGGGTTTTATCCATAGCAGCAAGGCAATTAACTATTTGATATAATTCTTTGATAGACATGTATTAAAAATGATAGCAACCAGGGGAGGTCCTGCAACCACACAACACAATTCCACACAAAAAAAACTTCCAAGTGATAAGTTCTCAAATACTCTTTATCTCAACAATCCTTCTTTATGCCTTGTAGCATGGCAACTCACGCAATTGGGTATATCTCCATGGTGTTGTCCTTTCAAATCAATACCATCAAGGTTTCAAACACCCATCAAGGTACTCAACAACGTACCATAGCCACTCAATAGGTTACTTTGATATAACTCTCTCAAATCAGGCTTTTAACACCAACTAGGCCTCAAATTAGGTCACTTTTACAAAGGGACCCTACCTTAAAATTTTCCTTTCACTCAAAATTCAATTGGGAAGCTCTCTGCAGGTTACCAAACCAAAGATTCCACAATTTTTTCTCAAACATCCACCCTCCAAGATACCTAAACTCAAAACCCTCTTTTATAGCCAAAAATCAAGGATTTTAATGGAAATCACTTTTCCAGACCTCAATCAAACTTTCCACCTTATCAAACTAGTCTAAAAACCTCTTCACATACTCAATTCAACAAGAAACAACACTTCCCCAACCTATTTCACTCATTACCATATCAAAACCTCTCTTTTCCACTCTAGGGCTCCATGCCCAACACATTTTCAAGCCTCCCCTACACTCTCTCAACATTACCTCACTTGTTTATTGATGTTTTAGTCCCATTCCATAAGTTACAAGAGCCAAAAAAAAGTGGAATGGGTCGATTTTACATTTTAAAGGCTACAAACCCTTAAAATAGGGTATAAAACCAGTCACAAAGAATTTGCTCAAACTTACACTGAATCCATTGTTGGATGCTCAAATCAAATGCAATAAGTGGAAAAATCACACCTTTAAATAAATTCAAAACATATTTCTAGAACATTATGCAGTTGTACAGGTCGTACAATCACTAGAACCTCATAAAATAGATAAAAAGTGGAGAAAAATAGAGTATTATTAATGTTCTAATCTTCCAAATCTTCAAAAATCCAACTTACATCGATGGTTTCCACCTTATTTATGATTTTTCCCTCCAAAATAACTATCCTAATGCCTAAAACTTCCTTTTGAAATGCTATGACCGTTTGCCTTCCCTAAAAATGCAATTTTGTAACTTTTTAGCAACTTTACATCTTTTTTCAATATTTTGCACTTTTTGCAAACTTGACCTTCTAAACACCTAGCTATCAACTAAAATGATGCATTACAATATAAAATGGTCTCATTGACCTTATTTTAGACAAAATACCTCAAAACCTAAAGCCTACTCCTTGAATTGACAACTTCTATTCAATGGTGCTCCTGCACCAAAAAATGTGGTAGCATAGAAAAGGCAGTGAACTCTTTGAAAAAATGGCTCAAAAAATGAGGTCTCATGGTGATGGAATGCCATGACAATCAAAATAAATTTGATTGTCATGGAATTCCATCACCTTGAGACCACATTTCTTTGAGGAATCTTTTCAAATAGTTCACTGCCTTATCTATGGCTTGTCATGGCATTCCATCACCACATTTATTTGATGCATTTTTCAAACAGTTCACTGCCTTGTCTATGCTATTGCTTACTATTATGCTTTTGATATATTTTTTCCAACCATCCATAGCGTGTTTGAAAGCACTTGTTTTAGGATTTTATCCATAACAAGGAAATGAACTATTTGACAAGATGCTTTGGTAGACATGTATGAAAAATGTGGTAACATAGACAAGGCAGTGAACTATTTGAAAAAATACCTCAAAGAAATATCGTCTCATAGAATGCCATGATAAGAAAATCCAATTGGCAGTTGCTCCTAGTTATTAGTTATGCAATGTGAAGTAATCACATGACTTCTTAGGTTGACTTTGTAGAAACTATATTGTAATTCAAATTTTGTCATCTATCAACATCTAGTTATTAGATATGCAATGTGAAGTAATGCTTTGACTTTGAAAGATGTGCAATGCAATGTAATCAACGATTTGAATATAAACTACAAAAATCTATTTTTTACAATTCATTAGTTAAAATCTTTATTTTATTTGCTCTTTATGTCTCTATATGCTATGGAAATACCTTTCAATTTCAAAAAAAATAGTTTTTACCTCTTGTTCTACAATTTTTTACGTTTTTTTAAATATGATTTTTTCTCGATTTTTTCAAAAACTCTTATACTTTTGGTTTGTTGATTTTTCCCCAAAATATTTTTGTTGCTATGCATTGGAAGCATGAAGCATACACATGAATACACGCAATATACGTGAAGTATACATGTGAATAAGTGAAGCCTACATGTGAATAAGTGAGGCACAAGTAATTGAAGCATTCCAAAGGATACAAACCACCAAGAATGGAGCTTATTTACACAATATGCTTTACATGGGGCTTATTGAGAAATTGACAGTAATTAATTAAGCATTAGATCTAAATAAAATCTATGGCTACAACATTCAAGCATGCAATTTACATGATACACATGATAACATCATTCAAGAATGGTAGTAGAAAAATAAGATTTTCTTTAATCAAAAATTCATAAGGCTATACAATGCTATATATTGATAAAAGTATATACAATATATCTAAAAAATCCATACAAGCTTAGTACAAAGGAGCCATATGGACATAAAATGTCATGTATATATCAATAGCACAAAACATATGTTCCAAAATGCCACATAGGCATACAACAAACGACCCTAATACATAATCATTTCCCTCTAGGGGAAGGAAATAGATCCCGGCCTGCCTTCAAAATTCAACTGGATGGAGTGACTATTGGTTCTCTTGTCTTTCGAACATGCTCGCTAGTCCTCCTCTCTTCACTCTGGACCTTCAACTGATACAATAAAAAGTAAAGATGTTAATACATAGAAATTGAATTGTGGAATGACATATAACAAATTATAATCACTTACCGCATACATATAGTCATCATGCGCATTTACAACATTACCACGTCCATGATCTGGCGTGACAACCACCTCTAGCAACCATCAAGATAGAAATTAAACTACATAAAATTATCATGAAAATTTTCTATAATAGACCATAAAAGAATAAATATAATGTCAAATCGACTATTTTGTTGTATACCTCTCTCAATGGATCATAACTGGCTATTGTTGTAGCAACTCCATGGTCCATCATGCCACCAACATCACCAGGGTTGTCTAATGTCCTCAACTGCAAATGAAAAAACATATCTAACATCAATATAAAGAACTTCTTGTAGTCCCTTTATAACTGTCATAAATGAAAGAGTAAATGGTTGGCCTCAGTTGAGACTACAATATAGTACTTATAGATCACAGAATGGTGAAAGTACTAAGTCCACTGGGATAGTCCAAATTCTTTCAAATGCCAAATTTCAGTGATCATTGAGATTTGTATTGCATATGTTGATGAACTAATGTTAATGATGGCATGTTGTCAACATAGTGATAATGTGACAATGAAGTTCACATGAATGAAGTAAGGATTACTATGTTACTAGTAGCTTTCAAAGGGATAATGGAACATACGATGAATTACGATGTGTTTAGGGTTTTACTATAGAACATGAAGTTGGTTGTTGAGGTGTGCAGTAGTAATGGAGAAGACAACTTTGGTCAATACTGAGTGGAAGCAAATTTATTTCTTCTAATGGTATAAAGGATAAAATTTGGATGGAGGTGCTATAGCATAGACGGGATAAAGAGACAAGACCAACAAGGGATAATGGAACATATGGTGAAATAATAGAGGGTAGAATGGGATGGGAGTCGAATGCGATAATGGAATATGGGATGGACTATAATAGATTAAGGGTATGGGCTAGGATGGGATAACAAAATATAGTGTGAACTATTAGAGGTTAATGGGATGGGATTAGGAGGGAATAAAGGAACATAGTGTGAATTAGGGAAAGATAATGGGACAAGACCAAGAGGGGATAATGGAACATAAGGTGAAATAAGAGAGGGTAATGGGATGGGAATAGAAGGTATTAATGGAACATAGGATGGACTAGTATAGATTGATGGGATGGGCTAGGATGGGATAACAATATATAGGGTGGAAAATTAGAGGTTAATAGAATGTGATTAGTAGGGAATAATACAACATAGGGTGAATTAGGAGGTTTCTAGGGTTTGACTATAGTACATGAAGTGCGAACTTGACTTGTGTGTAGCAATAATAGAGAAGAGTTATCTAGGATGAAATGTGGATAAAGATGGTATAACATAGAATGGATAAAGGAACATAGGGTGGAACATAAGGGATCATGGAACATCTAGGGTGAAATAATAATGGGTACAATAATATGGGAGTAGAAGGTTATAATGACACATACCATGGACTAGAAGATATTAGTGGGATGGGCTAGGAGGGGATCATGGAAAATAGGATGAACTATTAAATGTTAATGGGATGGGATTATGAAGGAATAAAGGAACAAAAAGTGAATTAGGAGAAGATAATGCGACACGATCAAGGAGTACAAATGCAATTTTTGTGTTTCTCATCAATTTTTTAGATTTGTATACGCAAAATTATGAAAACTAGCTAACATTGTTTTACAACACTATTAATGAATAAAGGATACCTGAGTGAAAGTTGTTTGATGAAATGAATTGGGATGTGTGGAGGTCGAAGGTCCACCAAGAAACTGTTTGAAATCCAAAGCATGTTATGAGACAAACATTCAATTGTTCAAATGCAATAATAATATATTTAATACTAGTTACATACCCATAGACTCATCGTCGAGAATGAATAAGGGTCAGTAGGAATGGAGCATGTCTCATGAACAGTCCGACCCTGAAATTTCATCATATCAAAATTCTACTAATTTAGTTATTCTTAAATTTCAAAATATAATTTAATAAATAACATTAAATGAACTTGCTAAATTTTACCTGAGTGTCAATGTCGAATGTATCATTCAGCAAATCATTTGTGAAAGTCGTCACCTTTGTAGCTGATGTAGGCTATGTAGTTGCATCACAAGCACTCTCATAATCGTACGTGCAAACAAAACCACAAGTGCCACAATGGTGGGGTGGAGCTCGGGGCCTACACGTCTCCTTCACATTAGGCTCTACTAGAGGCCTCGCACACTATAAAATGGTCTGGGTGAGTGAGTCAATCAACTCTAGTGTGTCCACATCTACACTATCCTTAACAATGGAATAAACAATGACATGATCGACCATGGGTCTACCTAAGGGTCTCGGTACCAACTGTGGATTACGTCGTGCAACAGGTCTATCATGTGTGGAGCCCCCACCTCTACCCTAAAAGTCTAAGATGTCAAAATAGTTTGGCATTTTATTGAGGACAAACTCACAATAGATTTTCCTCAAAAATTATTGTGGTACCTCATGGTTATTGCATGGAGGTTGGTTAAATACCATCCACCACCACTCCCAAAATTTATTTTTAATTAACTCATGGTGGCACTAATGGATGGGGAACCTCCTGCATGCATGATACAAAGGTGCATTGGTTCTCGGGTCTATAAATAGGACACACAAGTCGGCTTTGCTATTTTTTTGTTTTTTGACATTTGCATATGATAAACCACTAGCATAAAATTCACTCATCTCATGCCTCTTATTTGACCAAAAAATTATTGTCTTTCTCATTTCTCCTATATGAGTTACACTTGACTTCAATGATTCAGCAATCCCTCTCCTATAAGGGTGGGTTTCGGCATGCTCGGTTAATCTTCCAATTAATTGTTCAATGTCCCTTTTATTGTTTTCAATTTGATTTAGAATATTTTCTTGTGTTCCTTGAGGATGCCTATGAATTGATGGAGGGGTTTCAAGTTGTTCTTGTATAGGAGGCTCTTCATGAGGGGGTGATTGTGAATTCTCAATGTTTCGAGGTGGAGATTCATTCCCTGAGAATTAGAGAAAAGTTTTATTATAAAAACCTATTTCAATCTGCATTCTAAATCAAATTTGAAATAAATAGAATAATAATACATAAATCTTTGCAATCTTCGACCTCTCTGACGTGTTGGTAGCATCCTCGTGAAAAATCACAAGCTAAGGATGCAAATAATGGATGATATTTCACGAGAGCGAGTTGTAGACCTCAAATCCTCCAATCCAAGCCGCGGGTTGAAGTTAAATGAGGGTTTGAAAGGAGATTTTTTGTTTTATTTAACTTTTACATTTGGCGCATGCCAAATTTGGCACATGCCAAATAGCCAATTTCGGCCTTTTTTGCGATTTTTTCCTATTTGGCACCAAAATTATGTCACAAATTGGTGCACTTACCCTTGTGTTTACTATTATTCTTTCTTTTTTCGAATGTGCAATCACATGAATAATCTTTGTGGATAATCTTGGATATATATAATATATATTAGATTCATACATATTGTGAAAGTTAGTATTGTAGTAGTTTCACTTTGATATTTAACATTTGATATTAGAGTTGACAATTTTGTTGAGAGGATGTTTTGAACGCTTTTTTGTTGCAATGGGAGCTTTTGCATTGCGGGTTTACTAAATTTTTGAAGAAAATTGTATACCATGGATTCTACCTCTCGTCTAAATATTGAGAAGTTCAATGGATCTAGGTATGATATGTGTAAGTTGAAGATGAAAGATATCCTAGAAGAAAGAGACCAATGGTAGTCAATTTCCAATGAAAATAAGCCATCCATAATTTTTGATGAAGATTGGTTGAATCTTGATAAGAAGGCACAAGGAACCATACAATTGTGTCTTGCAAATTTCATCCTCTTTAATGTTTTCAAGGAAGCTACCACATGCAATTTGTGGAAGACGATAAGTGATATTTACCAAACAAAAAATCTTACTAATAAGTTGTATTTTAGAAGATAATTATATTCATTAAAAATGAAGGATGGTGATTTTGTTGAAGATCATATAAATTATTTTAATTTAGTTTTAAGTTATCTTGCATCTATAGATGTTAAGTTATAAGACAAAGATAAATGCATCTTGTTACTTTTTTCTTTACCCAAATCTTGGGAAAATCTAATTGTTACTTCTAGTGGTAGTGATGTAGAGCCAAATATGGATAACCTCATTTCTACACTTCTCACAAAAGAAATGAGAAGAAATTTCATGAATGTTGGCTTCCAAGATTCCTTGCATGTGTGAGGAAGGTCCAAAGAGAAAGGAGGTCCTAAAGGCGACAAGAAGAAGGAAAAATCAAAAGGACATTCTAAAACCATTGGGAAGAGTAGAGTAAAATGTTGGAATTGTGGAAAATGAGGTCATATGAAGAAGGAATGTAAGAATAAGAAAAAGAGTTTAGATTTCTCCATAGAAAAATCCTTGGATGATGGTGATTATGATGCTTTTTTTGATTCAGCTATTAGTAATGATTCTTGTCTTATTGATTTGGGTTGCTCCTACCATATTAATCCTCACAAGAAGTGGTTTTCTACATATTTAGCTTTTGATGGAGGAGAAGTTTTACTTGGTGATAAAAACACTAAGTACATTGTTGGTGAGGGAAATGTAAAGTTGTGTTTCAATTATGGAAGAGTTGAAAATCTTGATGATGTTTTTCATATTCTAGAACCTGTGAGAAATTTATTTTTTATATTGATTTTGAATGATTCTAGAATGCATGTGGAATTTGACAAGTTTGGTTGCAAGTTGGTAAGAGGGAATTTGGTTGTTGCTATAAGATCTTGGATTGAAACTTTGTTTAGGCTTAATGCCTCCACTTTTATAATTTTTCCCATGTGATTGACATTGAAAATTCATGTATGGCGTGGCATCATAGATTGGGTCACATTAGTGAAAAGAGTCTTAGGACCATTCTTAATAAAAAAGATGTTGACAATATTTTTTATTATTCAATTGGTGAAAAATGTTTCTATGAACATTATGTGTTTGGTAAACATAATAGATCACAATTTCTTGTTGAAAGTAATAAATCTAAGAGGTTATTAGAGATCATTCATTTAGATGTGTTTGGACAAGTGGATGTTAGCTATTTTTGAAAATCATTATATTATGTTACATTTATTGATGGTATCTCAAGATACACCTAGATTTATTTTATGCATGCAAAATATGAGGTCTTCATTAAGTTTAAAGAATTTAAAGCCTTAGCTGAGAAGAAAATATATTAAATTTCATAACGGTGTTGAGATCTAACAATGGTGGTGTAGTGTTGTAAATTGCATACCCTCATAATTTCACACTACACAATGTCCCCCTCTTTTAGTCCATGATATAAGAATTTTCTAAATGTAAAATGTTAACACCATTATATCTTTTATCTAACATTTTATAATAATTAAAGCCTTGTGAGACCATTTTTCTCAGACTATATTGTTGTGTGTGGATGTTCATGCAATGCATTAGAATCCTACAAAAAATCCCAATTCCAATGGTTGTTGGAGTGTTACCTTCCTATGAATATTCTAGAAGTAACAACTCTACATGATAGTCATATTGAACAAAACAACCCAAATTGCTATTTTGAAAAGGGGGAGAGAAAGAAAATAAAGAAAGTCTAAATTTTCTATCATACACTCACATACACTCATGTGCACACTTTGATATTGAACTTTGCAATTTATTGAAGCTTTGAAGTTTTGAATGAACACCAAGCTCTTTGGCACATTGCTTATATCTTAAAGGTGGGACTGAACAAGGAAACATTGTGGAAGATCTTATATCTCTCTTGGGGATTTTGATAACTTCTAGGGGATCATAGTTTATTATGTTCCTTTTTTCCTATTGTATACAATTTCTTTGTGCTAGCATTTAGATATATCTAGAGTTAGCGTGCAATATATTTAAGATCTTTTTGTATCTTTAGAATTGTACTTTGTTTCAAAGTAGTCTCTTTCATTATATCTTCTAATATTATAAAAAATACTAGCTATCTCTGGAGGTAGAAATACCAAAAAGGGGATTTGACTAAGGCAAGCCCCTAAACAACCCAACCAAATATTTATTCCTTTATTTCTCTATGTACATGTTCTATAGGTTGGAAGGAAGCAAGTATTTCAATAATATCTTTTATTTTTAGGAATTTTATTGGATTATCATTGTTTAAGCTTCATAGTGCATTTCCTTTTTAATTCTATTATTTTCATATTTCTTGTACATAGTGATCTTGTGATATCTGTTGTGTGCATGTAGAAACTAATTACAAGATGTTATATACTTTTGGTTCTGCACCTATATTGGATGATGGGGTAGCACGAAGATGTCCACACTATGTATTTTACTCTATGGCCAAGGTTTTCAAAAAGTCACATAATCACCTCTAAAACCTATACACTCTATTTTTGTTTAGATAAGTTTGCAAGTATTATTTCATAGAGATATTTTCACCAATTCATTATAACTGGATATATATTCATGTTATATTGAAAATCAAATATTTAATTTATTTTCAGTTATAAGCATTTTATAAAAAGGATTGAACATATAGGTAGAAGAACCTCTAATTCATCCTAATGTAGGTACCTTGGGGGATGAGAATATTTCCTCAAAAAGGAACTTCTTGTCCCCAAATGAGAAGGAAAGAGACATTTGAAGAATTTTAGGATTCCTCAAAAATCTTCATGGGAGAAGGGGAAGTGGTTGGAGAAATAAATGTGAATTAAAAATTCACATGCTTAGGAGATTTTATTGGATAAAAGAGAGTCTCTAAAAAACTGGAGATTTGTCACATGTAGGTGATGTGACAAGTCCAAGGTTCTAGAAGTCCTTGGTACATGTAAAGTGACAAGTCAAGCCTTCTAGAACTTTGCATGGGGATAGGGTAGACCTTGGAAAGACAAAAGTGAATTACAAATTCACATGGGGAAGAGAGGAGCCTTGGATGAATAAATGTGAATTAAAAAATCACATGGGAAAAGAGAGTCAAGGCCAAGAAAGGCAAGTCAAAAGGTTGACCAGAAAGGTATGCCAAATGTGGCTAATGATTTTGATTAAGGTTGTGCAAACACAAGATTAGGATAATTAATGAGAGATTAGAGGCAAGTGAGAGATTATGGAGGATGTGACACTAATCTTGATTAAGTGGTGCACATCCTAATCATAGATTAATTAATTTAATCTGGATTAAAAGAGGGTTATGGAGAATGTGACAAGGAGAGAGAAAAGGAGGAATGAAAAATTAGTTTTAATCCAAATAGATCAAATGACTAAATTAAATAAATTGTTTTATTTATTTAATTTAGAGAAGAAAAAGGTGTAAGGTAGAGTATTTAATTTATTCAATTAAATATTTTAGGAACCTTAGGCATAAAATGGAATAATGATTAAATAAATTATTTAATCACTATTAATGACATAGATGAATAGAGTAGACAATTTTGATCATGTGGAAGTGATCAAATTTAGATGTCTACATTTTTTGCCTCTTCGAAGTACCGTTAGAATAACCATGCTTCAAAGAAAAGAAAGTGCAGATGACTCTATAGAGGAAGTAATCAGAAGATGATGTCCCAATGTGGGGAGGAGGACGTGAGTTGTCCAATTAGCAGGGTAATGGATGAAGATGCCCCAATGTTGGAAAGGAATGACCATGACAGGGAAAATAGATAAATGTGAAGGGTATGCCCCCTCGAGAGGATGACGGGGGAAAAAGAGGGGTCCCAGGCGACTTCTCGATAGAAAGAAACAGATGGTATGGTTGGAAAGAGGGCACAAAATTAGGCAATTTTTCCTTTTCAACAAAGTCAATTGGAGAAACGGGGTGCAAATGGCGGCCCCGAGAAGGAAAGGGATTAATCAGAGGGAAAAAAAAAGGTAAATAAGGTGTAAAAAATACCTCTTAAAAGAGGGAGAAAATGAATATAAGATGATTTTAAAAATTACCTCACCTCATTTGCACTGTAGCAGATGAGAGAAGAGGAGAAGATAGCAAGTAGACGAGGAGCGAAGATGTCGCAAGATAATGACACCAAGATCATCCACCGGGCAAATGAGGTTCGACGGTCCTACAGTCAACAGGGTGGGCCCCACCAAGTAAGCGACAAAACACTCTATGAATTATTTTCATAATTTTAACGCATTTGAAATATTTTATGAAAAATGTAAGATATTGATTTTGTGGGTGGGTTAGGGAAGAAAATGGGTAGTCGATAAAATAGGAAAATATGGGTTAGAAAAATAGGATTTGGGAAAAAATGATCAACCCGTAGGAGGGAGAATATGCCCTCCGGTAGACGAGTTTGCCTCGGCTCGGGGCGGGTCCACCTCGGGGTTGGGCAGGTCCGCCCCACCGCAGGGGTGAGTCCGCCCCGACTAGGGGGCAGAGCGGACAGTCGTCGCCGTGACTAGCACCGGCGCTGCCCCTGGCCGGTGGAGCCGCCTCGGCTTGGGGCAGGTCCGCCCCGCTGCAAGGGCAAGCCCACCCTAGCTCGGGGCGGGTCCGCCTTGCTACAAGGGGGAGTTGCCCCGGTAGGGGCCGGGTCCACCCCAGCTCGAGGCGGGTCCGCCCTGTTGCAGGGGCGAGCCTGCCCCGGCTCGGGGTGGGTCCTCCCCATTGTAGGGGTGAGCCTACCCTAGCTCGGGGCGGGTCCTCCCCATTGCAGGGGTGAGCCGCCCTGGCTGGGGGCTGGTCTGCCCCGCTGTAGGGGCGAGCCCGCCCCAGCCGCAGGCGAGTCCACCCCACTGCAAGGGGGTGTGTAGGTCCACCCCAATGCAAGGGGGTTGGCGGGTCTTCCCCGCGACCGGGGGCAGATCTTCCCCAGCCTGAGAAAAGGGGGGGTGAGGGAGTTAGAGGATAGGGGTAAGGAAAGAAAGAGAAGAGAGAGAGAGGAAAAGAGAGAAATTCTCGAGGTCGAAAAAGAGATTGACAAAGTGAATGTTATGATTGCAGCATTTTGGTCGATTATGGACCCATGAGCGGAGGCCAGAGGCACTAGTCGCGACTATAGAGGCGATGAGTGGGGTTGACCATGCAGCACTAGAACAGGTGGGATTACTGCACTTAG
The DNA here is from genome assembly GCA_007115665.2 of Sequoiadendron giganteum. Taxonomy (NCBI): domain Eukaryota; kingdom Viridiplantae; phylum Streptophyta; class Pinopsida; order Cupressales; family Cupressaceae; genus Sequoiadendron; species Sequoiadendron giganteum. The sequence continues at coordinate 373,828,116 of CM021108.1, read as the reverse complement.
TGAAGTTTCCAAAGATGAGAGCGCATTGGGCGATGTTGACAACCCTCATAGAGAGATGGAGATCGGTGACATCGACTTTCCATCTTCCAACGGGGGAGATGTTAGTGATATTAGAGGATGTGTGGCAGATTCTGATGTTGTCGATAGTAGATCAGTTAGTCAGTGAGGTGGTGTTAAGAGGAGTGTAGTTGGATGAGACTATCATAGTATTATTCGGGTGAGATGATTTGTTGATTCAACGGGGTCAGATAGATGTAGATAGATGCCTGGCCTTAGAGGTTCCAGCATTACCACTATTTTTGTGTTGTCTGATCAGTGGGATACTACTCTCAAATCAGAGTAGGTGATTCTATAGCTTACGCTATATGTAGGTGATTTGACATATTGTCGAGTGGCGGGAGGGACAGTTTTCCTAGGGTTCATGTGTATTGGCGCAATTATACCAAGACATGCATGTGATCTGCTATCGAGGGATGCAGAGTATGACTCACATGACTTTATTATAGGTGTGGGGGTGGGAGCACATCCTAGTGACAAGACCCATAGTGGTGAGGAGAGGAGAGTTGGTGGCTTGGGAGTTCGAGACAGCCAGGGGTTGCATCCTTTAGTATGAGATGTAGGGGGAGATGGATCAGTGGAGGAGAGCATTTGATGAGATACGAGAGGAGGACATAGTATGGCAGTCGTACATGTATCGGCGATTTAGGGGATGGAGGACCAAGGAGGAGAGACATCGAGGTTTCTTTAGATGCAGATGTTTCCTGATTGGGTGTCAGGGACACATAGTGGAGATGCATCGTGCAAATAGAGTGATGAGGCAGTTTGGACTTATGTAGGATATTCTAGTAGTGTCGAATATGTTTTGTCGGCTTACTAGAGAGGTACCATGGGGAGCGAGATTGTCAGCAAGGGCAGCGCGGGAGGTGTGGCTGATGGCAGGTTGGGTGCCCTATCCAGGGAGGGGGGAGGGTCCAGAGGATGCCGAAGTGACAGATTGGTATGGTTGGTAGTTTCGCAACCATCGATGGGAGAGGGTTACACTGGAGGTGTCTACTATGGGAGCCGTGGAGTGAGGTCCAGAGGATGAGCAGGAGCAGGGGGGACAGGAGGAGGGGGGAGAGGAGGATGTCGGTCATCAGAGTGCTGGATTGAATGAGGGTGGCGCTGGAGATCAACCGGAGAGGAGGAGGTGACCTCGGAGGAGGGCGAGGAGAGATGTGAGAGAGGAGATAGAGGCAGGAGGGTGAGGTGATGGGGGAGGGCCAGAGATAGAGGTGCTGAGACTAGAGAGCGAGCAAGAGGTGGAGATGCTCGAGGTGAGGGAGGGGAGGGCTACTCAAATAGGGATTGGTGGTAGAGTACGACAGAGGTGAGTGTAGGTGAGAATAAGGCAGGAGGAGGCGAGGGCTATAGATCCACAAGAGGAGGCAAGGGCTATAGATCCGCAATAGGGAGCAAAGGGTGTGGTAGATGTTAGAGGACATCCTAGGGGGATGATCGAGAGCAGTCGACAGAGGAGGGTCTAGCCAGAGGGGGGGAGGCGGTCGAGAGGGGAGCCTGTGAGACTGATGAGGGTGGGGAGGAGCGGATAGCCGAGGAGGATTCGGTTGACGAGTCAGGTGGCATAGGTGCAGGAGGAGATAGAGGTGGAGGCTATGGACTTGGATGTGCAGGTGGTGGATCCCTTAGAAATAGTACCAGCAGCTACAGTGGATGGTCTAGTGATATTACTGAGAGGAGCCCAGGCGAGGCTATGGGTGTTAGAGGAGGAGTTGAGGAGGGTGGAGGCAGAGGTGCAGAGGGTGAAGGAGTCAGAGCTGATAGATTTTGAGCGTGTTGTGGGTTGTCTAATGACAGATATATGAGAGGTTGAGGGAGAGAGGTATGAGACACAAGTAGAGATGGAGAGAGTACGGGGGGAGCTAGCTCGAGTGACACGGGATCGAGACAAGTTAGAGGCAAGGATGACAGTAGCTCAAATGTGGGGTCAGCCAGAGCCAGTAGAAGGAATAGATCCTATCTCAGTGGAGTGTTCTCGGTGGGTCGAGAGGGAGATGGAGATACTGAGAGTTCAGATGGTAGGACTTCTGGAGGAGAGGACAGCGTTGCAGGAGAGGGTATCTACGACAGAGGCATGCTTTGAGGAGATGAGAGCGAGGGTCGAGGCTACAAAGGCTAGGTTAGAGTCAGTGCAGAGAGAGAGAGTGCATAGGGATAGGTGTAGGCACTACAGGGGGAGAGGGACAGTGTACTGAGACAGGTCCAGATCCTGTAGCTCCAGAGAGATGCAGTAGTGGCGTGGGTTGAGAGTGTCGAGAGGGATATAGCTCAGAGGTAGTCATAGGGAGTGCAGGGTGATGGGACAGAGTTAGTTGTACAAGCCTTGTAGGCAGAGCTACAGACTATACGAGCAAAGAGGGAGAGGTTTGTAGAGCAGGTACGACTATTGACAGTGGCACAGGAGGCATGGGAGCAGGAGCGACGAGCCATTAGCAGAGAGTGGGATAGATACAAGTATGAGCGGAATGTCACTCGGTTCCAAGCTGGGAAAAGAGATGAGTACATGCATGAGGCGGGCTACTGGAGGTGTGCATATGAGCAGGCAATTCCAGATCCGTCACAGCGTACAATGTGGTATGTAAGGTAGGTACCACAGATGTCGGTATTGTCCCAGTCTTTAGGGACATGGACCAGAGGGTATAGTGATTTTTAGTCAACTCCCTCCCGATTTGGGACTCCAACTCGTGAGTCGTAGGGGACGCCGACAAACAAGGGACCGGTGCCTGAGTCTCCTCAAAGGTTAGGTGTGGGCAGCTCAGGGTAGGTAGAGGATAGGTGACAGGATATAGGTGCTTTTGATAGGTATCGGATGGAGGTGGAGCACATATTCTAAGATTATGCTTCTTATTTGAGGATGATATGTAGGTGGTTATGATGTGACTCTATTTTTGGATATGGACATTGTATTATTTTGAGGATGATATGTGATGGTCCCCATTGATATTATGCCGAACATTTTTGTGATGGATGATGTATGTTTATGCATATGGTATTATATTGATGTTTTTATGGTAGATGATGTATGTTATGCACATGTATATGATGAGTTGTGTTGATATAGATGATGTGTTATGATGTTAATGATTTATGAATGGTAATGTAATTGTATATATGATGGAATTAATATGGGCCTAAAAATGATGCTTATGCATAAATGATGAACCTAAATGAATTGATGGAAATGAATAAATGAACCTAATGAATTGATGCAATATGGATAAATGAACCTAAATGAATTGATGCAAATGGATAAATGAACCTAAATGAATTGATGTAATATGAACAAATGAATCTAAATGAATTGATGCAAATGGATAAATGAGCCTAAATGAATTGATGCAAATGGATAAATGATGAACCTAAATGAATATAGACATAGGTATCAATGGGTAGGCATAGAGTGTGTGTGGCACGGTACCTATCAAGAACTGTAGGGATCCTGAGAGGGAAAGTTAGTAAGAAGGGATGAGAGTTTGCACAACCAAAATCAGGAGTCATAGATGTAGGAGCAAGATTGGGTGAAGGGGAGAATATGCAATGAAATGAAATGCAACATGAATGCAATTTGTCATGCTTTAGAGTACTAGTTTTTGCTATAGCATAAGACATCGGGCGTTAGGGTATGTAAAACAAGATGGATTAATCTATAATGCATAAAACAAACACAACAAACAAGAAGGCTATCCCAATACCCCAAAGTCGCAATGACTTTGGTCGGGCCAGGTATTGGGATAACCACAAGCACAAAGGGATGCCCCCACATAACACAAGATCTGAGAGGAATCCTGGTGGGTACTACGTGGAGCATCCTAGTAGACAGCAACAAAAAAATAGTCAAGAGATGCCCCAATGTTGACTAGGAAAAACACACCATAATATGATGGATCATGGCGATCTTGACTAGTAATGATAGGGAGCTCAAATGGTAAACAAAATCCAAAAGTACCAAAAGATCATGATCAATTGCAAGCATTATTTGCCATAAGATCCCAAGGATGGATGGGGTTGATGTGGTCTATTAGGAAGGATGTATCCTATTAAGACCGATGATGGAGACTAAGCTAAAGTGACCTAGATGACGCAGGATGATTTCCATTGGGCAGATTTCTTGATACAAGAAGATCTTGTTTGTGAAGAATCAGCGATGATAGGGACATACTTGACAACAAGACAACAAGAGGACAAGATACAACCTAAAGACCTAGGGACTCAAGGGTTGATCAAAGATCAACCTTGCCTACGTGAAAGCGCAGAGCCCTCATAGTTCAGAAAAAGACCATGGTAAAAGAGCGGAAAGTGGACTGATGGAAACTGATGGATGACCAAGGCAAACACAAGCCTCGGGGGAAAATCAAAAGATCAACCTTGCCTACGTGAAAGTGCAGAGGCAATGTAGTTTGGATAGGACAAAAGATTTAGAATGGACAAGATCAAAAAGTGGACCATGAGGACAAATGATGAAGGACAAAATGCCTCGGGGGCCAATCCAAAGATTAGCCTTGCCTACGTGCAAGTGCAGAGGCATTGTAGTTCAAGATAAGACACGATGAGACCTAGATGGAGATAGACACGAGGAGTGAACCTAGATGGAGATAACCACACCAATGAGATGACACAAGCTTAGAGTAGGATAACAAGCTCAGGGTGTTGGATAGCGGATGATGGTCATCCAATGCTCAACCAGAAATATACCAAGCAATGAGGAGATACAAGCAGATGGGAGGATATGGGGATTGAGGAATCGACGGATAAGCCATAAAGTAACCAGTATGTGAGGCAGATAATGATTAAGCCTTATACGAGAGGTGCTTGTTTCTAGGTTTTCACCAATCGTACATATCCAAGGTGCCACGCAGGGGTGGTTTTCACCATAGGACGAATTATTTCTGTTTACTATTTTTGGGTTTTTCTGATTTTTTTTTTTTTGTATTTTTCTTTTCTATTTTTTTTTTGTATTTTTTGAGATTTACTAGGAAGGATACCCCGGCTAACCTAAGTATAGAACTTATTCAAGTGCATGATGTTGATGGGTTCTTCTAAGGGATTCCCTTCAGGGGTGGAGAGTCTGTAGGCACCATAACCATATTTTGTGGTGATGACATAAGGGCCCAACTAGTTTGCTTCAAACTTGCCCTTTTTCTCTCGATCTTGCTAATTTTGTTGATTCTCTTTAAGGACCAAACCACCAACATTGAATTGGTGAGGGCGGACTTTCTTATTATAGCTCCTTTTGAGTTGGTGCTGATAGGCTTGCAGATGGTTATAAGCCTTGACCCATTTTTCATCCAGCAATTCCAATTGTGCTAGGCATACCACTCGGGTGTCTTCGTCAGTGATAAGATTCATGAGGGATATTCGGAGTGAGGTCATTTCAACTTCGATTGGCAAGATGGCTTTAGTGCCATAGACAAGAGAGTATGGAGTAGCACTGGTAGGGGTGCGGATGGATGTATGGTAGGCCCAAAGAGCAAGATGGATATGGAGGTGCCAATCTCGGCCAGTGCTATTGACCATCTTCTTAATGATTTTGATAAATGTTTTGTTTGTGGCTTCTGCTTGTCCATCACCTTGGGGGTAATAGGGGGTGGACCAATGATGTTGGATATGATACGTGTCACAAAGGAGCTTCATACACTTATTCTTGAATGGCTTTCCACTGTCGGTGATGATGGCAGAGGGGATACCATACCTACAGAGGATATGGTAGAGGATGAACTTAGAGATCTAAACACTAGTGATTTGAGTGAGTGGTATAGCTTCCACCCACTTGGTGAAGTATTCAGTGGTTGTGATGATAGAATTGTGACCATCAAATGATGGAGGGTAAATCTTTCCAATCAAGTCGAAACCCCATTGTGAAAACGGCCAAGGTGTCGTGATAGGTTGTAGTTCCTATGCTGGAGTGTGAATTAGATCTGCATGTTGTTGACATGGAAGACACTTTTTAACATATTCACAAGCATCATGTTCCATTGTAGGCCAATAATACCCTGCTCTAAGAATTCGTTTGGCTAAGGCCATACCATTAGAATGGGCCCCACAAATACCGTTATGCATGTTTGTTAATGTCGTGCAGGCTTTATTTTCATCTAAACAATGGAGGAGAGTTCCATCATACCCACATCAATAAAGCGTATCACCGATGATGGTGTAGCGGCAGTGCGTTGGATAAATGATTTACATAGGTTTCTCATGAGATCAGGCGGGAGGGTGTTGTCATGAATATAGGTGTAAATGTCATGGTACCAAGTGGATTCAAGACCTACAATAGCACACACCATATCACTCTCAGGGATATCATACGCTGGGATTAGGAGTTGCTCGACTAGGAACTGACAATTTGTACAATTTTTTGGCATGTCGAGGAGAGAACCAATGGTAGCCATAGCATCTGTTACCTTATTCTGGAGTCTCGGGATTTGCTCAAATTGGATGGAGGTGAAATATTTTTTGAGTTCATCCACCATACGTTTGTAAGGCAACAACTTTTCATCTTTTGTGAGAAACTCATCATTGACCTATTTTATAACCAACTGGGAGTCACCAAAAACTTGCAGATGAGTGATGTGTCATTGGACTGCAATTCTAAGGCCTGTGAGAAGGGCTTCATATTCGGCGATGTTATTTGTGTAGGGAAAAGCCAGTCTGAATGATTTTGGTATGTAATCGCCTTGGGGAGTGATAAGCAAGATTCCTGCCCTCGATCCATTATGAGTGTGTCATCCATCACAGTACAGTGTCCAAGTGGTAGCTTCTGATACTGCAAAGACTTCTTCATCTGGAAATTTGACTTCTATGGGGTAGGCATCTACTAACGGAGCATCTACCAACTGATCTGCTATTACCTGTCCTTTGATGGATTTTCTATCCACATATTCTATATCAAACTCACTGAGAAGCATGATCCATTTAGCCATTCAGCCAGTTAGGGTTGTCTTAGATAACAGGTACTTGATGGGGTCCACTTTTGATATCAACTTTATAGGATGGCTAAGCATAAAGTGGTGTAATTTTTGTGTACTAAAGACCATAGTGAGACATGCTTTCTCCATTGGTGAGTAATTAAGTTCATAACCAACCAATGTCTGGCTAATGTAATAGATTACTCGTTCCTTGGAGGATTCGTCATGTTGTTCCAATAATGCCCCCAATGCAACCGAAGTGGCAGAGATGTATAGCAAGAGGGGTTTTCTAGGGATAGGTGGCATCAAGATTGGTGAGTGTGCCAAGTATTCTTTGATCATATCAAAACCCAACTGACACTGTTGATTCCACTTGAAGGTGGTTTCTTTCTTGAGAAGGTGAGTGAATGACTGACATTTATCCGCAAGCTAGGCTATAAACTGATGGATGGATTGTAGCTTTCCTTGAAGGCTCCTTAACTATTTCAGGGTTCTAGGTGGAGGCATATCCATGATAGCTTTTACTTTAGTAGGGTCAACCTCGATGCTTCTACGGGAGACTATGAAGCCTAACAATTTCCCTGTCGTGACACCAAACACACACTTTTTTGGATTTAGTCTTAGCTTGTACTGCTCCAAGCACTTGAAGATCTTTTTTAGGATGGCAGGGTGCTCTTCTCTGGTTTTGGATTTTCCCAGCATGTCATCAACATAATCTTCTAAGATATTGTGGATGAGGTCATGGAATATAACGGTCATTGCTTGTTGATATGTTGCCCCCACATTTTTGAGACCAAAGGGCATCACATTGTAACAAAAGGTACCCCAGGGTGTTGTAAAAGCGGTTTTGTGTTGATCTTTAGGGGAAATTCAGATCTGATTGTAGTCAGAGAAGCCATCCATAAGGGATAACATCTCATGTCCTACAGTAATGTCAACCAACATGTCGATGTTAGGCAATGGAAATTCATCTTTTGGATAGGCCTTGTTGAGATCCCTAAAATCTGTGCAAATTATGATGTCTCAGTTAGGTTTAGCAACGGGTACTATATTGGAAATCCAATCAGAATAATCAATGGGCCTGATAAAGCCAGCATCTAGTAATTTTTCCAATTCATTTTTAACTAATAGTGCTACCTACGGGTGCATCTTTCAGAGCTTCTGCTTGATAGGTTTGGCATCTTGATGGACATCCAAATGGTGTACAACAAGATTAGGATCCAGGCCAGCCATATCAGAATAAGCCCATGCAAAATTGATAACCCCTTCTCAAAGAATTTGGACAATGGTGAGATATTCTTCTTTTGATAAATATTTGGCTACATAGGTGATCCTTGGAGTTTCTTTTGTCCCCAAATTTACCTCTTGCGTCTCTTCAATGAGAATAGAAGACTGCTCAGATATTTGTGTTCGCACAAGGGGAATATGAACGTCCCTATATTCCAGTGTCATATTAAGGTTTTCACTATCAAATACATCCTTTGTTTTTACTTTTTCCCAGTCAAAAAGTGCCTCGGTGAGGTTTTCACTTGATGACCCATTTTTTTTTGTTTCTTTTTTATTTTGCAATTAGGGCATTCATCTCCCCCCAATCCCATGAGATGTACGTAGGTATCCTCTGAGGGAAATGTGTTGACAGGTGTACTACCTTGTAGGTCATGATTGATAAGTTTAGGATGTTTGAGGGATAAGTTTATGGTGCAGACAGATAAGCATTCGAACATGGCAGGGAGGTCAACGCGATTCAAATCATCGTATGCATGTATGATGGACTCTTCTTTCGGTATGTCTTCGAGGGAACCGTCATCAACACTAACATTGTTAGAAGTGCTAGAGGATGTCGCAGGACCCTTCTGTTTAGTATCATAGCCCAAGCCCAAATTTCTTGGTCGGATGGTAGTTGCTTCAATGGGCTGGTGTTTTCCTTGTTCTTCCGCACCAAGACCTCCGCCTTGGTAATGAAACTTTTCAATGAAATTCGAGGCACATGGATAGACTTCTTGAAAGTATTCTATAAGGGGATGTGGTGGCTCGGGTTCCTCTCGATAAACCCATTGACTGATATCTTCATCCATTTGATCCTGAAGGGATCCCAAATCATTGAATTTTGTCGAACCCATGTTCTTGGAGGTGAGTGTAAGTGTCTTTTCTTCCACTTTTGGTACTGGTAGAATTGGTTGTCCATATGTGTGGGGCGAGGGTGGCATGGTTTCCACATTTAGTGTGGTGTGCATTTTGTATTTGCCACATCCCTTGTCTATGATCTGGACCTTGGTGACGGTGGAGGCAGGTGTGGATGATGGTGGAGATGAGGTGTTTAGTGTATTGGTGGATGGGTCAGAATCAAATGTTGGGGATGCCTCAATTTTGACTCCTGGATAGTAATGTGAATGCGGAAAGGAAGCTTCCAAGGCACGACAATATTCAAAAGGTTGGGGATCAGCTTGTATGGTAACTTACATGCCTTAAAATGAGAACTTTAAGCATTAATGATAGGTGGATGGGACGGCTTGCATAGAATGAATCCATGGACGTCCAAGAAGGATGTTGTATGGAAGTTCAAGGTCCAAAACATGACACATATTGTACTATACAATGGGGCCCACTTGAATAGGGAGGAAAATAATACCTTCAAAATCCCGCTCTGCATTATCATATGCCTTGAGGGTGATAACTTGACTTCTTAAATCAGCTTGGGTGTATCCAACCTATTGTGTGAATTTTAATGTGCAAATATTTAGGGCCGAACCATTATATACCAGTACCCTTTTTACTTTTTGACAATTTACGCCAACCTCGAGATGGAGGGGGCAGTTGTGGCTTGAATCAAGGTGCGGCATGTCTTTTTGGCTAAAGGCTAACTGATAGGTTGAGGAGAGATTGCCTACTAATGCTTGGAATTGTGTAGGGTCAATATCATCAGGTACTTGTGTGCTTTGCAAAGCTTTAGTCAAGATTTATTGATGCACAGGAGATGACTTAAGCAAATCTAAGAGGGATATTTGGGCTACAGTCTTGCCTAGATGGTCTAGGATGTTATATTGTGAATTGATGGATGGTCGTTGGACAGATGGAGGAGTTGTTGGGACTGTGATACGGGTTCACCGAGTGGTAACAGCACATTGTGGATCTTTTCCTTTGACATGTATCATGGATACACGTGGCTCCGCTTGTTCTACATATGAGACCACACCTTGATAATTGTATGGCACATTTTTATAGCTGATTTTATTGGTGTTGTTACCTTGCTTGTTATTTTTTCTAGGTCCAGGATTAGAGTTGGAAGTACTAGGACCCTGATTGTGGTTAGGAAAAACGTTTTGATATATCTGGAGTTGAGCATTGGATGAAGATGTTGCATTAGCATCTACATGGATTTCACCTCGATCGATGAGGCCTTGAATGTAGGTTTTTAGGCCTTGACATTTATCTAAGGTATGTCCCTTAATCTTGTGAAATTCACAATATTCATTGTCTTTAAACCAAGGAGAATTGGGTTTAGATGTATCAAGAGGTTTGGTGACAGGATACGTGATGGGATAATTAGCTTGAAGAAGCTTGTTAAAAACCACACTAAGGGGTTCTCTCAACTGAGTGAACTATCGTTTGTTTCCCCCTTGGTTATTTTGGTTGGATTATTGTCATGGTGCCCCTTGGGGGATGGATATGGCGTTATGGACTGACGGTTGTTGCTGAGGACGATATCTTTGTGTGGTGGTGGCCACTTGAACATTTTTGGTGTGAGTGACACCATCATTGACAACATTTTTATTTCTATTCCAATAATGAGGTTTATCCCCAAAGGATTTCTCTCTATCATAATTAAAATGTTTGACTTGCCCTTTTGCAACAAGGGCTCATTCCAAGATGGGGCCTTTCTCCACAAGTGTTGCAAAGGTGGTGATACAATGGAGTTGGAAATTATGAGCCATATTTGGGTGAGAATTTTCGATAAATAATGTGACCATGTCTTTTTCTATTGGTGGGGACTTCATCTTGCTAGCCAAGGCATGCCATCTTTGTAGGTAGCTTGCAAAGGTCTCTCCATCACGTTGTTTTTCTTTCAGGAGATCTAGTGTGTCAATGTCCTTCTCTAGATTAAAAGAGAAGTGGGAGACAAACTGTTTGGATAGTTGTGCAAAGTTTTGATAGATCCTTTTTCAAGGCCCATAAACCAGTTAAGGGAAACTCTTTGTAGACTTTTAGGGAAAAGTCGGATAAGATAATTATCATTATGCATGACCTCTTGGAAATGGGCATAAAATTCTTGAAGGTGAGCTCTAGGATCCCTAGTTCCTTTGTATTTATCGAATTTTGGTATCTCAAAATGTTTGGGAAAATGAATCAAGGAGATGGAGGGGTCAAAAAGGATAAGGACATATGTCCACAAACTTGAATGATTGTTTACCCGCTCCAGCTTGTAGGTCCTTTAATGTTGCGTTTACTTCTTCCAAGTTCTTATTGACGAGATTCGTGGAAGTCAAAGTGGATTGATTATATGGATAGTATTGTGGATAAGATGAGGATGGCCCTACCACTGTCGGATCATAGACGGGTTGGGTCGGATATGAGTATGTTTGTTGATTGTAAGTGGATTGATAGTTGGATGATTGATTGTGATGAGTGGAAGCCACTTGTTGTTGATAGTAGGAAGCGAGGGACAGGTCCTGTTGTTGCGTAGTATTTTGGTAATATGTGGAGGTATGGCCTCTTTGTTGATGTGATGATGTTTGTTGGTAATAGGAAGTGTAAGGTGCCCCCTACTGATGAGTTGGTTGTTGTTGAAGGTAGGGCGGATAGGATTGGTATTGTTGCGCAATGGTGGGTTGTTGTGTGGCATATGGGTATGGATTTGATGTTTGTTGGTGAGGATGATGTTGAGGTTGTGAAGGATTGGTGTAAGGTGGCGATTGGGTATGTGTTTAGTTTTGCGCATTCTGATGAGGATTTGTATGGGATGGAACAATGTATGTGCTAGAGGGATGATAGAGGTACTTAGTAAGTGGATTATGGTGTGTTTGTGTAGGGATATGCACATGTTGTTGTGGGGGTCATTGTTGTTGTTGATGAGATGGGTGAGATAAGATATGTTGTTGTTGATGAGATGGGTGAGATGAGATGTGTTGTTGTTGTTGTGAGGTAGGCTACAATACTTGATGTGATGGTTGTGTGAGAATGGTAGTGTGTTGCAGATGTTGTGGATGCAAGGGTTGAGATGAAGCTAGAACAGTAGCAACATGTTGTGGTGGTGATGGTAGTGTGGTGGATTGGTGTGGATTATTTGGAGGTTGTTGAAATGTAGGAGGTAGCACATTGGTAAGTGTAGGTGTGCCCCCAATATTAGAATATGGGGGAGGAAGTGATGGAGCAGATGGGATGTATGGTGGCATGCCATAGGTATGGGGATCATTAGGATTGGGTGGTGGAATAGCAGATGTTGTGATCTGGAGACGAGGATATTCTTGGACTTGATGGATGATAGCATTTCCAAACTCGGGGTGATACCAATTTTTCAGTGGGAGCACCTTTAGGAACGTAGGAACCTTCTAGAACATTTTGTGAGGTTTATGGATCAACAAATGCAAGAAGGGAATATCGTGATGTATTAAAACCGGACGGTGGTTTGACTCCCTTCATGAGTAAGGTGGCAAGGATCTTATCCCCATGTTTGTTTAGGAGATGATCTATCATTTGGGCATTGGCAGGATTACTGAGATATTCATCAACGGTGACTTCAGGTTGATTGACCATGTTTTCGTCACTAGGTGGTGTGATATTCTGGATGTTAGTGTTTGATTGAGATGAGATGCCATTATGGGGATCGTGTGGAATGTTATTAGGATCTTGAGGGACATTTGGTTGGGAACCTTGAGTTTTTTGGTCTACCATTTGCTTTTTTGTTTGTGAACGGGTCTGAATGGGCATGAACGTGCAAAACAACTAAGTGATTTCAAGATGCAATCTCTAAAGGATGATCTAAGTGATGATTTGGATTGATTGAGTTAGATTTGATAATGGATCAATTGATGATGTATCAATTAGATGATTTGGATGAGAATTGGATTTGATTGGATCAATTGGATAAGATTGGATTTGATGGATCAATTGATGATGTATCAATTTGATGATTTGGATGAGGATTGGTTTGATCAATTGATGATGTATCAATTTGATGGTTTGGATGAGGATTGATTTGATTGGATCAATTGATGATGTATCAATTTGATGATTTGGATGAGAATTGATTTGATTGGATCAATTGATGATCATCAATTGGATGATTTGGATAAGGATTAGATTGTTTGGATCAATTGATGATGTATCAATTTGATGATTTGGATGAGGATTGGATTCGATTTGATGATTTTGATTGGATGATGGGATTTTAATTGGATTGGATGATGGAGGGGATCCTAAAACCTGATTTGTAAATCACCCTAAGTGACCTATAACATTGGTTGATCGGATTAAACTAGCTAAATTAATGATCACGGCTCTGAATCCATCTTGAGATGAAAGGGGATTGATTTGGGCCAATGATGTTGACTTACAACACAAATCCGCCTCAAGATAGAAGTGGATTGATTAGGTTGAAGACAAGGATTGATATGTAGGATAATGATCAAACTTAATGCCTTGGTCAATTCGGGAGATAACTCCTAAAACAAGGGTTGAGGGATTTTGTGTTGAGAGATGATGATGAATGCAAATGAAAGATATGTGGTTGGAGTGATCTTTTTGGCAAGTGAAAATGGTAGAATGGGTTCCCAATTTGTGAAATGATCAATGTGAATGTGGTAAATGGACATTTAGAAAGGTTAAATGGAGGCTTGGAATGGTCAAATGGATCTTTGGATTGGTTAGATGAGTGTTTAGGATGATCAAACGGTCAAACAGAGACCGGAGTGGTTAAACGGAGGTTTGGAATGGTCAAATGGATGAAACTATCCATTCAGGAGGGTGTATACGCACTACTGTAGTGAAAACAGTGGATCAGGAGGGCGTATCCGCACTTCTGCAGTGAATAATGTTGAAACAGGGGGGCGTATCTGCACTTCTGCAGTGAAAAATGTTGAAACAGGGGGGCAAGTTTTCCCCTCTGCCGTGGAAAATGTTGGAACAGGGGGGAAAATTCGCCCCTCTGCAGACAAACAGTGACTTGGTTTGGATGATGAGATTATGGCAAGGACTTGAAATGACTCAATGAGGTTGACTTATCAAAATTTACTGGTTTTTCATAGAAAGACACTTTGAACAAGCACAATCCTATGATTAGTGTTAAGGGGTATGGCCGGAAAAGGTCTTACTCTAGGATGAACAAGGTTTCTAAAAAGTCCTTGATATAAGCTCAGTATGTGAGGCACAACCATGAACACCATTCTATCACAAGCGTGAGTCGGGAACCCCAGCGAGATACTGAAAGGCTCGGACCAACTCTTCATGTCTATCTAGGTATCACCCTAGCTTCGACGTTCCGCCAATTATGACGCAACTAGATTGGGGTAAAACTTTGGCTCTTCCCCCTTTTTATACCCCGTCGGTACACATGGTTGGGATCATCCCTTGGGGTGATGAAATCCCCAAGCAGGTCCCGCTAAGAAGAAGACACTAATCATTTCCAACTACCCCCCCGGTCCACACAAAGTGCAAGGGGAAGGTGAAAACAAACTAATGCCCCCTTAGGGTAACACAAAGAAAAAAAGACACAAGCAGAAAGTATTACTTCCCCCTAATTATACTAAGTGCTTAAATTAAAATAGCAAGAAAAAGACTTCAAAAATCTAAATAAAACAAAGGCCCTGCAAGCAAATGTTAGTTGTTTTATCTTTTGTCCTTTGTAAATTTCAACAAAATACTGCAAGATATCAACAAAAAATATGACTTCACCCACCAACAAACAGGGTTAGAGGGGTTCGAGCTCCAAACAACAAAAAAAGAGGCAAAAACGAAGCTAAAATGCAACTTCTTTACCTTCCTAACGTGCTGTTTAGGGAAGATTTGCCCCTCTGCAGTGAAAAATGTTGAACTGGGTGGGCAAATCCGCCCCTTTGCAAAAAAGTGTTAGAAAATGTCGAAACAGGAGGGCGTACCAGCACTTCTGTAGAAAATAGTTAGAAAACGTCAGAACAAGAGGGCGTATCTGCACTTCTACAAAAAATAGTTAGAAAATGTCGGAACAGGAGGGCGTATCTGCACTTCTGCAGAAAATAGTTAGAAAACGCTAAAACAGGAGGGCGTATTCGCACTTCTACATAAAACAGTTAGAAAACGCCGGAACAGGAGGGCGTATCCACATTTTTGCAGTGAAAACTATCAAAAAACGTCAGAACAGGAAGGCGTATCTGCCCTTCTGCAGTGTCTGGGAGGGCAAGCCCGCCCCTCTGCGGGGCAAATCCGCCCCTCTGAGACCTGAACCTACAAACAACTTAAACAACAACAAACATGAAGAAAAGAGACCCATTTTGTGGGTCCCACCGGGCGTGCCAGAAATGTGATCCCTTAAAAATGCTAAGTCTTAATGTAAGATGCTAAATAACTAGTAATACAATGAGAGGAAATAACACAAAAGAGGACACCTCAATGATTAGCCTAAGAAATAGTAAACATGAAAGCAAGATAAAACAAATTGATTGTTGATTATACCTTCATGTTGCTCCTTCCTTGGTTGGCCCTTGATCTTTGGATGTCTTGTGTGCTCCTTGGATGACTATGGAGTTAAGTGGATGCAAGATGCAAAATGGATTGATGAAAATGCTATAAGAAGCTAAAATGCTGCAAATAACTATTTGGCAAGAGTTTGGTAGCAAAAGACTTGATTCTTAAAATGAGAGAAATGAGGGGGTATTTATAGGACAATTGGAATTCTCTAAAGAATTCAACAGTTGAGATTGATCCAACAAGATCAAGATGAAGGGCTATGGTGAGTTGAGGACTCACAAGCCCTCACATCTTGACATGTGGAATGTGAGATGTCTTAGGGTGGAATGATGTGAAAATGAGTGGAAGAGAAGTACATGAGGTGGATGAAGGACAAGTACCTTGTAGGTACCTTGGGGGATGAGAAGATCTCCTCAAAAAGGAACTTCTTGTCCCCAAATGAGAAGGAAAGAGACATTTGAAGAATTTTAGGATTCCTCAAAAATCTCCATGGGAAAAGGGGAATTGGTTGGAGAAATAAATGTGAATTAAAAATTCACATGCTTAGGAGAGTTTATTGGATAAAAAAGTCTCCAAAAAGCTGGAGATTTTTCACATGTGGGTGATGTGACAAGTCCAAGGTTCTAGAAGTCCTTGGCACATGTAAAGTGACAAGTCAAGCCTTCTAAAACTTTGCATGGGGATAGGGTAGACCTTGGAAAGACAAAAGTGAATTAAAAATTCACATGGGGAAGAGAGGAGCCTTGGGTGAATAAATGTGAATTAAAAAATCACATGGGAAAAGAGAGTCAAGGCCAAGAAAGGCAAGTGGAAAGGTTGACCAGAAAAGGTATGTCAAATGTGGCTAATGATTTTGATTAAGATTGTGCAAACACAAGATTAGGATAATTAATGAGAGATTAGAGGCAAGTGGGAGATTATGGAGAATGTAGCACTAATCTTGATTAAGTGGTGCACATCCTAATCATAGATTAATTAATTTAATCTGGATTAAAAGAGGGTTATGGAGAATGTGACAAGGAGAGAGAAAAGGAGGAATGAAAAATTAGTTTTAATCCAAATAGATCAAATGACTTAATTAAATAAATTATTTTATTTATTTAATTTAGAGAAAAAAAAGGTGTAAGGTAGAGTATTTAATTTATTCAATTAAATATTTTAGGAACCTTAGGTAGAAAATGGAATAATGATTAAATAAATTATTTAGTCACTATTAATGACATAGATGAATAGAGTAGAGTATTTTGATCATGTGGAAGTGATCAAATTTAGATGTCTACAGCTATTATAGAAGTAATCTTTATCAATGGTTTGCACAAAGATAAATATGGTAATACTTCAATTACTATTTGTATACAAAATGGTATTTCTCAGCCTTCCATGGGTTCCACTACTTTGATGGTTCAGGTTGGAACCAAGCAAATGTGGAAACTACATTTATTGTCATCCTTAGATCCAACTTATTTAGGGTGAAGTTGGGCATTCCATAATCCATGGCTAACTTCCATGAGCGTGGTCACCTTTGTGATACACAAATGTTTAAAATTTCCTCATAATGGCATAGTGCATACTATCTAACACACTAGATACAAACCACTTGTGTCTTGTGGGGGATTTTCTCTTAATTATTTATGGTCATTGCCTCTAGGACCTCTACAACATTATGGTGATTTTTTATTAAAACCATATTATAAATTCAAAAGCAAGTTGTTCAACATCTTCTTCTATGATTCTTTCTTTTTCCTCCTCGAAGGTCCCTCCCCATTTGGTTATCCAACTACAACAACATTTGTCTATCTTGATTAAGGATAATAGTGCTCCATTAGGTAAACCACTTGTTCCCCCTAAGGTTTCCCAACCTTTTGTGGTGCCTTATGTTCACCCACATGTCAATATAGGAAGCCAAGGAGAGGCACTTATGTTGGTTAAATCTTCCCCTCAAATATTTTTTCCTCATATGGCTCTTGTTGTTCCTTGGCCTACTCCTTTAGTAGTGAAAGGAAAGAACCATAGTGGACAAAATTCTTCTTGTCTACCATTGATTCCTCATCCTCTAGTGGTTCTTCTTGCTCCTCCAAATTCCCCTATGAAAGAAAGAGGAAAGACACTAATGATGTTGGATATGCAACTTGCACCTCAGGTCTCTCGCCCTTTGCCTATCAAGACTATCCTTCCTCCTATTTTAGAAGTGAACACAACCTCACAATCGAAGCAAAGTGATCCCCATCCTACAATTATGCATAGGCCCCATCACCAACATAATCAACTTGCACATGAGCATAAGACTTGTTAGAGTGTGTTGGACCATCAACGGGCTGCTATGTAAGTGCCCAATATTGAATGCCCTCCTTTGACATGATCACCTCCTGATTTGGTAATGTCTTCTCCTCCTTCTCCACCTCTAGTTACTGTTTCTTCTAACCACCTCTATTTCCTCCTTGGGATCCTAATGAACCTCATCTGAAAACGGTGCAAATTTTCTTTTCTCCTTCATTGGAACCTTCTCTAATTTCATATATTCTTAGCATTACACAATTTTTTGAGCCATTAGATAATTTTCCAAACACATTTCTTATCAAACCTTGCTCTTGCTAATCTGGTGCCATTTTAGCACACTCGCCATGAAGTATTTCTAGATATTTTCATCTCGCCATAGTCAATATTAATATTCCCTACCCACCTCCCAAAATAAAACCTGAGCATTATCCAACTCCACCCCACCAAAAGCAAAAACCAAACCCACCTTCTCCACCACCTCTAGACCACTCTTCATCAATTATCTTCACGAAATAAGTACAAACTTCCTTTGTGCCTATCATTGCTCTCATTCAAGAGATTAGTAATGATAGTCCTCTTGTCACATATTCTATTAGTGACTCACCAACCTCTCCTTATGGGGAATTTTTGTTTGAGTTCCTCAGATACAGTCTAGTGTTGTCTACAATCTTCACAAGATCATTGAAACTCGTATCAAAAATTATTCAAGATGATGTTGTACTTGTAGCTAGTTCTTTAGCTCTTGTTGTCAGTGAAATGCCTAGTATTACCTGAATAATACTTCTTTTACAAGTTCAACCTCCCTCCATTTATGACCAATATTGGGAGATCAATGATATATTCGAGGAAAAACCTTAAAGAAGTACTCTTCTTATCTAAAGATTTTAGTTGTTTTATATGCATATTTTTTTTGTATCTCCTTGTGCTTGTTCATATACATTTTTCAATCTTACCTAGAGGTTGGTGATGATACAAAGTGTCGAGATGTTTAGGTCTCTTCCATGTTTACCCAAAAAAAATCATTTTGATTTCATGCAACTTTCCTCCTTTGTACTTGTAGTTCCATTACACTCAGGGAATGATGAATATACAAAACCTTAATTCAAATTATATATATTATCATCATACATTCATACTGACCTAGGTTTGTGAATCCCATGGTTTTCTTGTGCAAGTGATGTGTATTTTGTGGCATCCCTACATTGTGTGATGGCATTCCATGAGAACAATGTTTTGTGTTTTATGACACAACATCCTACTTGATGTGTTTTCCTTAAGCATTTATATTTTTCCTTTCTCTCCTTAAAATAACTTTCACTCTTGAAGTCATGCAATTATTTTAAAGGGGGACTCTCACAATCCAAACATCCCACTTTTATTTTAAATTGTTGATCAACTCTATGATCTTTGTAGTAGTTTGGTAACAAATGAACCACCTTGAGCATAACACAACTTGCTAAACTATGGGACTTCATATGTCCTACCTTTTTCATGGTTATCCAAAAAGATAGCTTGTAGTAACCATGGTCAATCAAAAAAATTGTATGGACTCTAGCACAATATAACTTGCTAGTCATACCTATCAAATCATTTATCTCATGCTCTTCCTATTATCTCCTTTTTTCTTTATGATTAAGTTTTGTCTTTATGCATTTGATTGTTTGTATGAATGTTTGTTTTGTACTCTTTTAGTGTTGTATATTTTGTCTTAGCTAACATATTATATGTCTTTATGTGCTTGCATTTCCCTTTTAACTTTTTTATTTTCATATTTAGCATATGCGGTGATCTCACGATACTTTTTTTGTACATGTAGACACCAATTACAAGACATTTAGACTTTCATTTGTACATATATAATGGATGCCAGTGTGGTCCATGCTACACAATTTTGACCATGATAAAGGTTCTCAAAAATTCACAAAATCATCACTAAGACTTGTACATTCTATTTCTATTGATATTAGATTATAATTATTATTACAAAGATAGATATTTTCACCAGTTCATCATAACTAGATATACATATTCATGTTATATTGAAAATTAAATATTTAATTTGTTTCTAGTTAATGCTTTTATAAAAAAAAATTGAAATTATAGGTAGAAGAACCTTTGATTCATCCTAAAGTTAGTGTGCATTATTGGTTCTTGAGGACACCTTACTCCTTTGTAAGAATCATTTTTTCTACACTATAGGTGGTGAATATTGTTCTATGTGAATTTGATGAGTTTTGTAAGCATGCAAGTATTGTTCGGTAGAGGACTACTCTTTATACTCCCCAACAAAATGAGTTAGCATAACGAATGAACTGAACCTTGATGGAAAGAGCTAGGAGTATGTTGAGTGGTGCTAAGCTAGATTGATGCTTTTGGATAGAGGTTGTAAATGCTACTTGTTATTTGATTATTAGATCTCCTTGTTTATCTCTTGTTGATAAAACACCTTATGAAGTGTGGATAGGTAGAAAGCCTTATGTTTCACATTTAAATTCTTTGGTTATGAGGCTTATGTTCATGTGCCTCAAGAAAAGTGATCTAAACTAGATCTAAAATCTCATAAATGCATCTTCATAAGTTACGATGAGAATGCAAAAAGTTATAAGATTTGGAATCCTCTAACCTAAAAAATGATTTATTCTAGAAATATGATTTTTTAGGGAGTTTAGAGCTTGTTCAAGTGAATAACAACCAAAGAAGAAAGAAAATATTGAAACAATGCACTTCGAGACAAAAATAGAAAAAAGGGAAGATGCACATGGGAGAGAAATCAAATAGATCAAAGGATGGAGAAGAAGAAGAGGGTCTAGAGAGCTTAGATGATGTACAAAATGAACACACAAAAGAACATGTAAATCCCATTACTCCTACCTTGAGAAGCTCCACAATACATGATAGGTATAGCCCACTAGATTTTCATAAGTCAATTGTAATTTTATACTTTATCTATATGAAAAAATGGTATATGTTTGTCTTAATTTTATTGAATGGAATTGACATTTGACAATTGAAGTGGATGATATTTAAGAATAACCTCTACTATATAAAAAAAAAAAACATATTACCAATACACAAACCACTATTAGAAAATCATGCCATCACCTTACCATTGAAATAATTAATGATGTTCAGAGAAGAAACAAAATCGAATCATATTGCAACAACATGTTCTTTGACATAGGGATACATAATGTCAAAACTACACCCAAAACCAAGAGTTAACATAGAATTTTAGTAGGGATCAAACCATGTGAATAAGTATGACTCCATGGAAGGAGCATGATTACATATACCCTCTTTTATCAAGGATGTAATATGAGGCTTTGGAGGGGAAAGGGATGCACAAAATTTTTAAAGCACAACACTTGGATTTCATGCTTCAAACCAACAAACTTTTCAATTAAGTTGTATCATTAGAAAGCTTATGGTTCATCATGTTATTCTAGAGGACAAATTAGCAAAAAAATAATCGCACTTTCTTCTAATAAAGTTTGCAATACACTATATCAAGAGTATCATTCAATTTAGTGAATTCTAGTTTAGGTAGAAATAATATTATACTTGCAATAAATGATGCAAAATAATTATTCATGGATAGCCTAAAGTCATTCTTATGTGTCACAACATTACTCTTTTTCTAAAATTATTTGGTAGAAATTTATAAGGATAGGATGGTCAAGAATATCCATATCTAAGTGCACTAGTTTCTAGAATTTTTTATTTAATATTTCTCACATTTGCAAATAAATCTATGTGTTGGTGTTCTAAATTGCATCCTATAGTTCTAGAGGACATGCCTTAAAATCTAAATTTAGGAAAGAATGTTGATTTAAACAAACTAGATCATGCTACAAGTAATTTACATCAAATGACAAAAGTGTAATAAGAAAAATTGCATATTCTTGTATTCTTTTTATTATGTTTTGTACTCATTTTCCTATTCTCCCTACTTCAACTTTTTAACCTCTTTCTAACTCAATTATTTGGTTTCTTTCCCTCTTCCTTTTAATTTTACTCTCTCCATATTTCTTAATCCCTTCCTAAATTATATTTCTCATCCCAATGTCATCCTTTCCAATTTCCATGTAAGGTTTTGCCCTCTTATATGTAACTCATGTTGACTTATTTTAGTTTGGAGTAAAATGGCCTCATAAGGGTCTTAGACATTGTTTGAATAGTCTTCTAAGATCTAATTTAAAATTTAAAAAGTATGCTTGTTTTCCCTGAAATGTCAACTGATATGTATATTGTGTTGAATCATCAACATAACCTTAATATTTCAAAAAAACCCATGTACACCAAAAAGAGAGGGAAGCTGTCAAAATTTTGAAAGGGTCTAAGTTGTTGAGGTCCCATGTAGGTTTAGGGTTTTTCTTTGAGTAAGGCAATTGTTAGGTTTTCAGCTCACCTTGGCAGGTGCCCCAACTTATGAAGTAAACATACCAGGTGTCTGTACCCCTGGAAGCTATGAGGTTGCAGGCAGGAGGATTATAAGAATGCAGACAGGAGGATTCATCAAAGATGGTTTGATAAGTATATGAAATAATTTAAAGGGTGTAGAAAGTGTTGAGATAGCTTTGTTAAATGCTACAAATAACTACAAGTTTTTGATAGCACTGTGAGGGCAATACTGATGAATAGGTTAGGTGTAGAGCAGCAAAAGCTAACAGTATTGTCAAGGAAGCAATAACAAGTTTGTATTGTCAGTGGAAGAGCTAAGAATGGGTCTGCTTAAGTTGAGGAGGAAGAAAAGACCCACATCCTTCAAAGATTGATAAAACCATGGTGGGAATACCTATGCTGGCAGAAAAACTAATGCAGATCCAGGCCATGGGGATAAAAAATGCCTGTCAGAAGTTGAGAGGAAAAAAATAGACACAACACTTTCTAAGAGGCAGGTAGAACTTAATGCATTGCCTAGGAATTTCTGTAATTCTGTTGAGGCAATAATTGAGTGTATGAGATTTATGGATTCAATCAGGGATATATTACACAGGCTTCTTATAGAGGGAGACATTGATAATTTCTAGGACAAGCCAGAAATGAATTGTATTACTTGTCTCACCAGGATGTTTAAATGCTATTCCCTTGACCTACTTGCTTCCACTGATAAGTCACCTGATAATTTTCTTGTTAAGGATGTAAATTTAGTGGAAGAGATGCACTCTATTTTTGTAAGTCTTCTACAGAATTGTATTGTTTCCTTCTCTGAGAGGAGCAAGGATTTAACCCTAGAGGCCTGTAATTATTTAGATAAAGTCATATGTCAACAAATGGTACGGGCATAGTTTCAGTCGGCATTCGGGAAGGCTTTTCAAGCTCTAATGGATAGGAAAACTGATGAATGCGTTCGCTACGTGGAGGATGCCGTGGACAATTATTCATACAAAGAATCTCATTTACACAGAATACTTGCATAGAATGCAAAAATTCAAGAAAAGATTCATGGAAGCAATATAACAGAATCACAGGGCAGTTAAAATTGAATGGAGGAAGGCCATATTATGCTTTCAGACTTTGATCTATCATTGAGGTGTGCTGTCAGTCCTACTCTAGTGAAATCAACATCAACAGACTTCAACCCTTGCATACTATATTCAACCAGCTTGTATTGAGTCACCATGTATGACAAAGGGAGAGTTGAGCTGACTGACATTCCTGCAGTTCCAAGGGGAGTTTCTCAAGTTGAAGCTACTTTTGAGGTGGATGCCAATGGTATTCTGAATGTAAAAGCAGGGTTTTATATGCAATCAATCAACCTGCAAATGTAAGAGCCCATCCATCTGGTTGTTGACAGCGACAAAGCTATTCAGAACCACCATCATCTTTTGAAGCTCCTTGATTGTCTAGTATAGTTGCTTTGGGTTACTGCAGATCTCTTCATGTATTCCCATCCTGTCCCAAAATGGGAGCTTTGGAACAGGGTTTAAGTATCCATAAAAGCATAAAGGATACGGGATTTTTGTCAGATGTAGTTGGGAATGGTCTGGTAGACATGCATCCAAAATGTGGAAGCATATACAAAGCACGCAACCTGTTTGACCGAATGCCTCACAGAAATGTGGTTTCATTGAATGCCATGATTGCAAGATATGCACAAAATGGATTTGTTGAAAAGGCTTTAGAAACTTTCAAGCAAATGCAATTGGCAGGTGTGAAGCCAGTCTCTGCCACCTTCACCAGTATCCTCCCTGCCTAGACTAAAATGCAATCTTTTGAACAGGTTATGGACATACATTAGAGGATAAAGGATAGAGGAATTTTGTTTGTAGTTACAACTGCCCTGGTAGACATGTATGCAAAATGTGGAAGTATAGACAAGGCACGTGAATTGTTTGACAAAATGTCTCAAAGAGATGTCACCTCATGGAATGCTATGATTGTAAGATATTCTGCAAAAGTTGTTGAAGATGGAGGGTCTTCCAAAGCAAATGTCTAGCAATTTGCAAGTGAAATGCACAAGCTGTTGAAGATGAGATAAGAACGATAAATTTTGGGTTACTTTAAATTGATACAGAAATCTTTTGTGTGATTTAGCTTAAGAATAAGTTTTGCACACGGATTGTTTCTATGAGTTTGGTTTAAGATTAAATTCTCCTATAAGATTGTTTACGTGAGTTTGGTTTAAGAGATTGTTTTTACGAGTTTGAGAAAAAAGTTATCATCGTTTGATTGTTATTAATTCAAAACTTAATGATCAATAATTGTAGTTCAAAGATATTTTGATTAATTTGTCCAAATTTGAGCATTTTTGCTCTACCAACATATTGTGCCCTACAACCAATACTTTTGCAAGGCTGCCAAATTGTTCTATAAAGTTAAATTAAGTTTCATCAGAGTTATTTTTAAATTTGGTCAACGATAGTAGGATAATTATTTATCACTTATTAGTAGGGATGAGGTGTAAGATTGTTATTGATTATTTGATTGTTGAAGAGTGTGATGTTTAAGTAGAGTGTACATGGACCATCAAAGAATTTCAAACCAAATTTAGATATACCTTAGAAAATTTGTTCCACTATTAAACTCAAAATAGTTTTTCTTAAAGAATTGAATAGCAAACTTGTATTAATGATACACATGAAGTACACTCCTAATTATAAAAAATGAAAACTAGTATAATGAATCATGACACTATAGTCACAAAAAAGGATTGAAACATTGAAATTAATAAAAAAAAACTTGATTGCATATACATGTCATTTCTTGTTTAGATTTGTGCTTGCATTTATGGTGTCTTAATATAATAACATATCCATAAATGGTATTCTTTTGTGCTAGGTTTAGGTCATGCCCCAATTCTCTATCAGCCTTTATTTACCACCATTTACACTTAATTTGATACATCTTGCAATTTACTCATTATTATTGCACCCTTGGTCACACTTCCATACATTTCCCCCTACTTCACAAGAATCATTTTACCCCTAGGTGCACTTTGAGTGGCTCAAGATTGACCTAGTTCAATCTTGTGATGTGTGACAATGAAATTGAATTTTACATTTTTAAAACTTAAACTATAAGCTTCATAACCCTTTCTACTAGGTGTTGTGAACCAACTTAACACATTTTTGTGTGACATGTTGCTATGCCATGGTTTTAATAAAGACATTCAATATGCACTTAATTTCAAGAAATTAAAAAGGAATTTCGTTAGAATACACTTCAAATTTTAAAGGGGCAAATTTTCATCTCCCTAAAGGCCAACCACATGTTGGTGAATGTTGTTTTTAATATCTCTCTTTGATGACCGGAAATTCAAAATAACACTTTTACAAAGGCCCTAAGTTGGCCAAATGAACGTTTTATGGTAGTTACCAAAATGCCTCTATAGAAGCCTAATACAAACACTTTTAAAAGAAAAATTGAGCAAGAGGCTCATTTTCATTTATCAAACTGGGTTGGACAACATGAATGTCTAGAATCAGTTGAGGATGTGGGGTCAACGAAGGTGGGTGGTGACTTAACAAGAAAATAATAGCACGAAATATCTCTTTAGTGCACTCTACAAACTTGCCACCTAACTCTCCTCTATGAGCCTGAAGTGAGTTGTGTACAATAATGTTGCATGAATTGTGAAGGCTATGCCTAGTGGCAAAGTAAACACAAATTGTAGGTGGAAAATTTGGATATTTGTGATCTTAAACAAATTCCGAATAGGAGCATTGCTTACCTTAAACAAATCATATCCCAAAAGGGCTTTAGAAAAGAAATCCTTAGAGATGTAGCGCTCCCGAGTATAGAAAAATGCCAACTCCTAGACTATTCTTGCATCTTCTATCAAGTCCATTGCATTAGACAAGAATGTTGAGTTAATTTGAGAGAGAAAGATTATCCATGGGTGGTCCAAAAGCTTCTCACAACTTGATACCACACACTATGCCTCCTCCACTTGAATGTAATCTATTTGGAAGATGGACCCCAACATTTCTACATCAATTGCACTATCAATTGGGATCTCCCAATTTTCAACCAGCAAGAATAATCACATGTTCAAAGGGGTGGCCATTGTGATCTCCTCCAATTGAAACACTAGAACCTACAGAGAACCAAACAAATCAGCGAGTGTAGTGAAATCTTACCAAAGTTGGAATTTAAGGGGATTTACTTATATGAAGTATAATTCCTTCTTTTTGGAGGCATCATCAGCACATGGGAGAGCCATTGCAAATTTTATTTGGATTGACATCTAGCTTCAAGCAGAGTACTTGTAAACATTGAAAAGATATGAGAATTAAATGGCTTGTTGTACCTCGGTCCTCATGCCATTTTCAATATCAACTCATAGTAAATTTTGCTCTTCTGATCAGAGCTTATAAATTCGCTAAGTAACTTAATCATTATCATTTAGCATTTGATATTTTTTTCACCCACATTGTGCTTTTTCAAAAACTTACCAACACAATCGCTAAATAATTAATTTTATAGTTTCAATATTTATATAATTCACCACTAAACTTATTTTATTTATTTGAATTCAAGTTTAATTCACCAACTAAATTATTTTATTGGTTTGCATGCAAGTTTGATTTGCCGATGAAATTATTTTATTTTTTTGAATACAAGCATAGTTCGCCAATGGCATTATTTTATTTGTTTGAATAAAAGTATAATTTGCTAATATTTTCTACAAATTTCTAGTGATTAAAAAAATTCGCCAATAATACTATTTTTCCCCAAAAAAATGAAAAAATTGCCAATAGAATTTTAGTATTTTTTTTTTAAATAATGTAATATTTTCTAGGATTTTATATCTTTTCTGGAGGGGGTTTCTTAAAGTTATCTCTGGTAATATGCATGACTACAAGGTGGATTGATGAGTTAATCAAATGATATTCAATTGTGATCCTTTTGACACTTTATTGTCTTATTAATAATGAGAAATTAAATGTCTTGGTTACTATTAGAGTACCCGGATTAGTTTGGAAGTAGGAGAAGTTAGATATTATTTTCATTGATAGACACATCCTATTATCATCTACATTGCTTTATTTCCAACACCTAAGAGGTCATTGTCCCCTTAAGATAGGTTTCTTTGAGAATCCAAACTTATTATTCTGCTATATGCACATCACATTGACTCTTACTCTTGTTAAAAAAAGATCCACAAGTTGTATATGCATTATTCCTCACCTTCCTAACACTATGATTGGGATTCTCTCTATTTTCAATTCACTTTTCTTCTTTGTTAGTAAGCTTTTTATTATATTTATTGAGATAGTGTACTCTATGGTTAGTATGCTTTACCTTATTTCTTACAAGAGGTAGTCAATACTCGGGTACACTACATAATTGGAAGATGGATCTTAGCATGGTTGAAACACCCTTGGGTATGTCATGTTGTGGTATTATATTGTATGTGTGTCATTATTTATCATGTGCAAGTCTTGTCTTATGTGCTTTATGTTTAAATATTTTTTGGGTTCTTGAATTGATGTTGTGTAAGAGGGAAATGGATCAATGGAATCCAGCAAGGAAATCAAATGATTGAAATCAAAACAAGATAAAAACCCAACCTACTCATGAAATGTGATTGTAAAGCAATGAATTCAACAAGAAATGTTAACATAAATGAATTCAAATACTACAATTTTACCATCCCATGTTGGAGTGTATTTGTATTGATAATGGATGTTGGATTGCTTGATCAATACAAAGCCTCCATGTTTGCAAAAGCTTCAAAGGTACTAGTAATGGTGTCACATCTCAATTTCATTGCTTGCATTTAATAATGTTAAGTTAATTGAATATTTGAAAAAAAAAAAAAGAATTTTTCATTTGGTATTTATGGATTTGATAAATGCAATAGTATTTGAAATAAAAATGATTATCTTACAATTTTATGATTTAAAAGAGTATTTCATAATGATTATCGGTTAAAGGTTATTGATAAAGCTAGAAAGTGCAAGAACGTGTGTGTGAAGGAACAAGTTGAAGAACGATAACTTGGTTGAGGTAGGGATGCTTAGCCGAAAGACGAATGGTAAGCAATATTGGAATCTGGAATCTCACACACCATAATAGATCATGACATTTGCATTTGTCTTGTAAATGGAAAATATCATTCTTGTTTGCATGAACTATGAATGAATTAATAGGGAACTTGAATGGAAGAAACAAATTCATGAAGCTATATGTCTTACCTTGTCTGTTCTAAAGTTAATTACATGATGGAAATGAAAAAATGTATCTGATTGTACTTAACTATCATGAGAAAATGGTTATGTTGTTTGGCTCTTTAAAAGAAATTGAAAAATAAATTCTAGATAGGAGAAATAATTAGAAATACACACACACACATATTATATTGAATTCAAAAGACAAGTTTCCTTTATATATTTTAATTCGAACTCCCCAATAAGTTGCATGGTAGAAGTGATAATAGTGATTAATTTCTTAAACCCCCTTCAAATGTTGACCCCTTTCCATATTGGTAATGGATGGATAATGCCAACAACAGGGGAGTGGGAAGCTATATAGTGGAAGAATGGAGAGTAAATGCCATTCCAAGAATAGAATGCAAGAATCGAGGGGTAGAGTTAGTGGAAATTTGAATGAGGTTGGTCAATCAAGCGAAAAGCAAAGGAGGATTTGGGAACAATTCAACAAGAAGAAAAAGCACAAAAATTAGGGGTGATAGCCGAATTCATTGATAGAGGAAAAAGCATCAAACTTGTAGTCATAGGTAATAACGAAGCCCTCTTAGCATGTTTCCTTCAAAGTATATCGATTTTTCTATTTACTCTTAAGCAAAGCTCAAATTTTTGGAAATCAAGGGCCTTGTCATTTTTATGTGTTTCAAACCATGGCTTGTTCCATTTTATTTGTGGTGTAATTTTTGAAGCCATGTTGGGGGAAAGAAAACCCCATTTTTTGTCCTTTTCTATGAATGACATGCTAAGAATGATCATTTGAAAAGAACTATAATCGGGCTTAGCCTGCATATTATTTACTCTTGAATTTAAAAATATTGATATGTTCTCGGTGGTGGAAGACACGCCTTTTGGTGTCGCCCACACATGAGATCCATTCGAACGATACCCTCATTCGCAGCACAATGTATGTAATCCGATTTATAGGACCGAATGGTATGAACCATTTGAGAGAAAATATTGACTCGGAATGATCCATATCATTCTACCCCATGTTTATAATAATGGGCGGATAATATCACCAATCTCGTTGCAATTTGATGGACGGTTTACTTCGTCCTATTCAAGCATAGTGGAAATGAATGTTATCAACCCAATATAAATTTGTATAGACCGAGATCGATGGGTGAACCCACAATGCTGGTTTACAATTTCTGGGAGATTCTGATTTTTGCTAAAATCACATATTTTTAAAAAATATAATGATTTAAGCCTTAAAAAGTTGCATTTTAAGGATTCCAATTGAAGAGGGTTTGATCAAACCACCTTAGATCAAACCCCCTTGGATAGAACCCCACTCGTTTTAAACCATAACTATAACGAAGTCTCCTTTACACCTATCAAAATGTTGATAAAAAACCACTTTTGATTTACCTTTTGGGGGATCAAATGAATTCATTTAAAATTTATTTTTTGTAAGTATGTAGTCCTTATTATAAGCTTCCCAAAAAGTATAAATTTAATTTTATTATTATATTTATTTTTTATTTCTTGTGAATGTAGGTTTTTCACCGAAAATCGATCTCTTTGTTTTGCACATGTGGAAAAATAGAAGATTATCAAAAAAAAATTGAAAAATACAAGTGCACCATATATTGAAGTCCTTGATCCAACAAAAAAAATTAAAAATTGATACATACAAAAAAAGTTGTGTTATACGATCTGCCTATGTCTGATTTGTAATTGGTTTGACTTCAAAATTTGATTAAGGAAAAATATTCAATTAAACACTATGAAACCAATTGGAAGCACAAGATATCATAGTTAAAAATCTAAATTCAAAAAAAATAGAATTTTATCCTTCATGGAAAAAAAGTTATGCTTTATATAGTCATCGTCACTCCTTAAAAACGGTGTTTACTAAAAAAAACTAGTTTTCGAAGGAGATGGAAAGAGAAGTGCAATCTGATTCCAAAAAAATTGAAAAAAAATATATTTAGAATCTACATACAAAATGTCACAAATCACTAGTTTGCATCATCTTCAAATTCCTCACGGTTTAGCTGCTATAGGTGTATGAAAGTGAAGATTTAGTTAGAAAAAATCAGTTTAGAGTCCAGTTTGGCCAAAAATTGTAAACCAGTATTGTGGGATCACCCTGGTATTTAAGCATGTAAATGTGTATTAGGGATGTATCCCTATGTTATACTATTATTAGATTTGAGTCGAACGAACAAGCTTTGTTTAGAGTATAGATTGGGAACAATACTATCATTCTATTGTGATTGTGGTTTCATTATTTTTATTGCATATATTATTGCATGTGTTTTATTGTTCTATGATAGATAGTAATACCGACCATTAAAGGCTAAGGGTATGTGAAAAACCCTCACAACTTATGAATTCCTTCTCGTTACTTATCAACGACATATGTGTGTGTGTGTGTGTAAGCTCATTGACCATGTATAAAATCATATAGATTTGAGTAATGGTAGAATATACTTTGTACTTTCCAAGTGATAAATCGTGCCTCGACATGAGGCCGACGACACCATTAGAAAGTGTGTGTGAAGGATTTTAAGTCAACAACATAGATAATGTAGATCAACCCCAATATTTTCTTGATAATTTTATGTGAATCTAGAGTGTAGAAACTGCAATGTTCTAAATAGACATAAAGAAATAAATGTTTATTTTTTGTCTATAACAGAATAATTGGAGAATAATGTTATGTTTCTTTTTCCAAGCAATTCAAACTGTTGATTCACAATGATATTTATACCGATTCTTAGTTGTGCTTTTGAAGATGATTCTATCTTTTCATTGTGATGTTAGTGGAACATAGGTGATAAGACTAGAATTTATGTTTGAGAAAGAATACCAATGTATTTGATCAATAAATTTGTTTGTTGAACAAATTTTCTTTTAATATTCTTATAGAATGTATACGCATATACAAACTGTGAATAATAAGAATATATGTTCTTGTGCATAAACTCATCGTTTATGTAGGTGCACATACATGCGGTATACCTTCTTATTCATGTCATTTTACTCATTTGAACATGCATATTTACTATCATTCGCAATGGAAAGAACTGTAGAAATGGAGCAGTGTTGAATTGCAATATGAATCATAAGGAAAGATGGTTATAAGATGAATAGATGAATGGCTATACCAAACTTAGATGAATTACATGTTTAATGAATTTGAAATGGAATGATACAAATTATTATGATAGACTGTAGCACATTGGGATATGATGCTAGTATATGGTCTAAAAGGGAGGGATACCTCTTGATATGATAAGTTTTTCTTCCGGGAATGGATGCCAGAGAGTGTATATTTTCTTTTCCAAATCTAACCTAATTTGCATTTTATGTAGCATGAGCTTGGCCAAGCTTTGGATTCATTTTATTATTACGTAATAGACTGTTTATTAT
Source organism: Sequoiadendron giganteum (assembly GCA_007115665.2). Lineage (NCBI taxonomy): Eukaryota > Viridiplantae > Streptophyta > Pinopsida > Cupressales > Cupressaceae > Sequoiadendron > Sequoiadendron giganteum. Next base: position 373,796,183 of record CM021108.1, on the reverse strand, counting down.
TTATCCTCTCTCTGTTATATATTTTATTTACCTAAACATGGAACTTGCATGTTCTAACATTTGATAGAAATGCATGTAGTTAGACATGCACAGATTCCAACTTGCAAATTGTATATATTTCTAGGTTTTCTATGTAGGTTTGGGTATTCTTCGATGGACAGAAGAATTTTGGGGAAGCATTGCTTCATGGTTGGGTGGAAAAGCACCTCAACCATGTTTTCATCCACCAGTGGAGGCGAGCTATCACAGAGGAACATAAATGGAATCTTCATTTTATGTACTTGTATATTATTGAAATTATTTTAATTATTGTATTGACTATGGGGTGATTGAAAGTCAAGTCAAAGATGTATATTGACAATTGACATATGGAAATGAATATAGTCAGATTTTTTATTTCTTTTAATTTGTGGACATGAAATTGCTATGTTGGAAAATAGCAATGGGATTTATGTTTTAAATTTTATATTCAAGATGTCAATTAATATTTTATTGAGAAATTTAGTTGGGCATATTATATTTGGTATCGGTGCTTAGGGTTTAGCTCTAAGGCTATGAGCCCACGATGATTGGATTAGGGAATAGTAGACCCTTAACTAGATTTGAGGTAGAGAATAACCAAATTTGAATTGGTTGCAGGAAATGGGGAGGTCCAAGTCAGGGAGAAAGAAGGGGAAAAAATATTAGGGATTTGAAGAAGCAAGTCATAAACAAAGAGAATCCCAAACCTAGAGACCAACTTGAGATTCCTGATGATGAAACTCTAGCACATGCCCTCACACAACTCAAGTTGGAGAGAGGCAAAATTATTGAGGAGTCCAAATGAACTCCTATGACTAAGAAACCCTTTGCATTTAGATATTGGCCAATAGGATGTGGACCTAATGCACCTCTACTGACTAAAGAGGAGAAGGAGTGCCTATGCACATGTCCTACCTCACCCAAGAGGGATGATGTAAATTCGGATGAGGATCCAGAGGAATTTCTTCTTTCTGATAATGAGGGAATTGCTTAGTATGGAAAAACTTTTGTAAATAAGGATCAGTGTAAATCCATATTTAATATAAATAAAGGAAGTATTTTTGTTGTTGATCTAGAGCACAAAACTTGAAGACTTATCTTCATGTGAATGAATGTGTATATATCTTTTAGATTACATGTTATGTATATAGTATTGTGTAGATACAATTGTTTAAACGTAAAACCTTGTGTTAAGATCCACTAAACACGACTATGGCATAGGTCGAGTGTGAGCCATCATGGTGACCACCAAACAAGAAGAAATCAACAACGGATAGGACAATGGGTTGAGCAAGAGGCTAGACCAAACCTTGGAACTCTTGAACCGGAAAGAAACCTGAATGGACCATTTGGAACAAGATGTCTAAGGGGTGCGGGAAGATCAAAATCTTAGGAATGAGGTACCTAACCAAGGAGAAAGGGGCCAAGTGGATCTTAATTGGGGTCAAATCGAGGAAGAACTAAGGAAAGATCTTAAAAAGGTAGCACCACTAAAATTTGATGGGAAGGCCATCGGAGATGGAGCCAAGACCTGGATCATAGAGATGGATAGATACTTTGAGCTTTGTAACCTATCAAACCAAACCAAGGTTGCTCAAGGGTTGCATATCAATTATCTGGAGAGGTAGCTACTTGGTGGGACAATGAGAAGGTGGAGAGGAGACTTAAGCCAGAGGAGATCACTTCGGATTCTTTCCTCCATTCTTTCAAGAAGAGGTGGTTGCCACAACTTTTCTTCAACAAGAAGAAGACTAAATTTCAAAATCTAACCTAGGGTGGCCTGAAAGTAGTTTAGTATTGGGAGAAGTTTTCCAATTTTCTCAAGTATGTTCCACAATATCAATCCGATGAGAATTTATGGATTTGAAAATTTATATTAGGACCGAGATCCCACATTGGAGCTAAGGTGGACCTCCACAACCCCCTTACGATGGCAAAAGATTTAGAGAAGGCCATTAAGCAAGAATAGAAGTTGCATCAATTGTTCAATCTTCATAAGGGTTCAGAATTCAAGCCTTGATTTAGAAACAAAATTTTTTGGAAGGGTGATGGATAGAAGGGAAATAAGTCCCATCATATCATAAATTTGAATAGAGAAAGCGAACCTCCGAAAAATGAAGAAGGCAACCAAGGCGAAAGGAATAAAAGGGCTAATAAGGGCAATGACAAATTTGACAATAACCAGAGGTACTCAAAGGAGGATAGGTTCGGAGGTCAAAAAGGACCACATAATAGATGTTACACTTGTGGGGGAGACCATTATGCATCTAAATTCCCTTAGAATTCTAAATCATGGAAGGAAGGAAACCAGTAGTAGACCCTGCAACACAAGATCCATGTGATAGTGGATAATAGGCAAGCAGAGTACTAGGCTTCTTCGATACGATTGACATGTAAGATATATAATCAAACCATTTATATTTTGATAGATACTAGAGCTACTGAGTGTTTTATAGATCCTAGAAGTTTTCTAAGCTTCCCATTATACCTAGATACTTGGAAAACTCATGGTTAGTTTAGTATGGAAATTGAGTAGAGTGGGAAGTAAATTCATGTTTCTTTTACAACGAATTAGAAATTCTCAACTTCTTGACCCAGGTTGACCTTTATGTGGCACCTCTAGGTTCCTATGATGTAATATTGGGAATCAACTAGTTAACTGAGCATAAAGCTATTGTAAATTATGCAGATAAGATGGTGAGTTGTCTAGATGACTAGGGATACCCGATTGAGATTCATGGGAAACAAAGACCCTTGGAACTTAGGTAGAGATTAGCTATGCAGCTCAAGAGGGATTTGTGTCATATATGTTGTGCATGTCAGTGAACCTGACAATGAGAAACCATACCTAGATGATTATCCAATCCTTAGGAAATTCAGATATGTGTTTCCCAAAGATCTCATTGAGATTCCTCCAAAGCGAGAATTTGATTTCTCCATCAATTTAGTGCCCAGAGATGAGCCTCAGTCTAAGGCCCCAAACAAGATGACCACCATTAAAATACATGAATTGAAAGCCCAATTATAGGATCTATTGTGTAAAGGGCTTATTAGACCTAGTGTGTCACCTTACAGAGCACCAGTTATCTTTGTGAAAAAGAAGGATGGAACCTTGCATTTGTGTATTGATTATCAGATGTTGAACAAGGCAACCATCAAGAATCGATATCCCCTTCTGAGGATCGATGAACTATTTGATCAAATGAAGGGAGCGTCAGTATTCTCAAAAATAGATCTTAGATCTAGTTATCATTATTTGAGAATAAAGGAAGAAGATATACCAAAGACTGCTTTCTGAACTTGGTATAGGCATTATGAGTTCATAGTTGCACCATTTGGATTTGTAATGCCCCACCAAGTAACATTAAAAGAAGTTGCAATTAACGTCTTAAGCGAACCAATTTTTTTTTTATAAAGTGCATTTAACATACACAATCACTTACTAATTAACAACAACCTCTAAGGCTACAAGGTTAGGATTACTTAGACCCACACATACATATTACCATAGCATTATAAACTTTATGAAATAAACATCATACATCATAAGAATACCACATAACATAATAAAATAATCATCCAATATACAATTTCATAATCATTATCTTAATCCAATAGTTACATCACTCATTCCCAGAATGAGGCAATAGTTCATAAGGTTACAATTACATAACTCCACCTCATAAATATAAGAGGGATAAAATAACTTATACAAATTGAAATATTACAATGCAAGAATCGCGAGCTATCTATCTGGATGTCTCACCACCAAGTACTGAAGATCAATGGGGACCCAACGGTTTTGGTGCATGTTCCACCCAACCAAGTGGTACCCGAAGGCCCACCCCCCATGCTAGGAGATAGTAACAACGTAACATGGTCAGGGATCTACAACCACTAACCAAAGGCAGACTCATACTGACATAACCAAACAAATGTCATAAATAAGTACAAATCTAGTACAACTCAAGTACAACATTTACATCATTGACATAGGTCACATTGCTTCCAGACATAGAATAGATCAAGTATGTTCAGAGAACCATACACATAAAACAATTAACAATAGTTGTCCTAGATAGAGTGTCATCGCATAGTAGTCATGAGATCTCCTCTGGGCATCCTTCATAGGCTCCGGTAATCCTGGTGGCCTCAACCGAATCTTGGCCCTCATACTCACTCATGCGGCATCAAATACATCTCATACTGACAAGATAGATAACTATGCCATTCCAGGCCTTCCCACTCATCCCAAGTCTAAACGAGCCCTTCTGTCTATGAGTGAGGATTAAATTATCTTGATTAGTGTGAATGCATCCTAATCATATAAGTACATTAATTTAATTATCACTTGATTAACTCACTTCTGAAGGTTACCCGATTTACCACTTTGGGCTCCAGCCCCTAACAAAAGCCACTCTTCTAATGGACAACACACACCCAAACAATCCACCAAGGGAAACACAAGTGCATACAAACGAGGCATCATAATCCACTCCAACACAATGAGGAAACAAATAAAAGAACTCACTCCAAACATCTTGGAGGCAACATAACTCATAGACCACTCCTTTCACAGGAGGCACAAAACATCCTCGTTCGTGGAAACCGAGTAAAACTAAAGAGACACCATGCACTACCCAAGGGAAAAAATTAGGATGGCATAAAGATTCAACAACCCTTATCCTCTAAGCTCTTCTGGAAGACTTATAATTTAGGACTAACACTAAATCCCAAAACCCACAATGCAACTTGACGACATAGCAATAAAAGCATTCAAGTCTTTAATCAAATCTAATATTTGGATTTCCTAAATCCATATTCATTCAATAGGTAACATTAACAAGGTCAAAGACACACTTATAGGGTTAACTCAAATAATCATATACCCATATTTCTATTTCCATTACAGGAAGTCTTAAACAATTTAAACTTACATCCCCTCACGATATACAAAGAAACTAGAACATTTAAGACAATCACGAGAAACTTACTTTCCCAAATACTTATGTTATTCAAATATTTAAATAAAACTAAAATGTTCTAATACTTCCTTTCAAAACATACAAATTCTCACACTATAGTTAGTACTCATTTTATTAATTATATATATATACTTAGTATATTTGTTAGTATATTTGAAGAATTGTAGGAATATTTATATTTGAGTGGTTGTTTATTTAATGAGATTCAATTGGAAACAATATGAATGCATGGTTAAATAGTTAAGCCAAAATATATTTTTATACACTGAAGATATTCATACTTTTAAATAGAGAATTGAGAAGATATAGATTTTGGATAGAAATTGAATATAGTAATTGCAATAGTTTATGTTGTATTAGAAGTAAATCTAGAAAATGATTATATTGAAAAAGGCAAATAGTTATTATGTTTCATTTATTTCCATAGAGCAATTTAATCGTTGTGAATGGAATATTAAATAATATATATAATTAAATTTATTAATATATATATTTGGTGTCTATATAATATGGAGCATATATATATATATATATTAAGTGTAAATTCATTATCGTATTTTATTTTAATAAGATGCATGCAATATATTATTGAACAAAGATTTAAAAAATGGATTGATTAGTGTATATGGAAAATGGATAGAGAAACAATATTTTATTATATTAAAGTGATTGCATGTTCTAAATAGGAAATTGAATGAGATGTAAGATTTGGTTAGGAAATGGAAAGAGTTTACTTGCATGGATTTACGTCGATTTAAAAGTAGATTAAGAAGTTGTTTATATTGATGAGGCAAATATCTATTTTAATTTATTTTATTTTGATTAGAACAATTAATTTATTGTGAATGAAATATGAAAGAAATATGGATATAGAATATCCAAAAATAGTAATTTTCTCGTGATTGTCTTAAATGTTCTAGTTTCTCTGTATATCGTGAGGGGATGTAATTTTAAATTGTTTAAGACTTCCTGTAATGGAAATAGAAATATGGGTATATGATTATTTGAGTTAACCCTGTAAGTGTGTCTTTGACCTTGTTAACATTACCTATTGAATGAATATGGATTTAGGAAATCCAAATATTAGATTTGATTAATGACTTGAATGCTTTTGTTGCTATGTTTTCAAGTTGCATTGTGGGTTTTGAGATTTAGTGTTAGTCCTAACTTATAAGTCTTCAAGAAGAACTTAGAGGATAAGGGTTGTTGAATCTTTATGCCATCTTGTTGTTTTCCCTTGGGTAGTGCATGGCATCTCTTTAATTTTACCCGGTTTACACGAACGAGGATGTTTTGTGCCTCCTGTGAAAGGAGTGGTCTATGGGTTATGTTGCCTCCAAGATGTTTGGAGTGAGTTCTTTTATTTGTTTCCTCATTGTGTTGGAGTGGATTATGATGCCTCGTTTGTATGCACTTGTGTTTCGCTTGGTGGATTGTTTGAGTGTGTGTTGTCCATTAGAAGAGTGGCTTTTGTTAGGGGCTGGAGCCTAAAGTGGTAAATCGGATAACCTTCAGAAGTGAGTTAATCAAGTGATAATTAAATTAATGTACTTATATGATTAGGATGCATTCACACTAATCAAGATAATTTAATCCTCACTCACAGACACAAGGGCTCGTTTAGACTTGGGATGAGTGGGAAGGCCTGGAATGGCATAGTCATCTATCTTGTTAGTACGAGAGGTATTTGATGTCGCATGAGTGAGTATGAGGGCCGGGATTCGGTTGAGGCCACCAGGATTACCGGAGCCTATGAAGGATGCCCAGAGGAGATCTCATGACTACTATGCAATGACACTCTATCTAGGACAACTATTGTTAATTGTTTTATGTGTATGGTTCTTTGAACATACTTGATCTATTCTATGTTTGGAAGCAATGTGACCTATGTCAGTGATGTAAATGTTGTACTTGAGTTGTACTAGATTTGTACTTATTTATGACATTTGTTTGGTTATGTCAGTATGAGTTTGCCTTTGGTTAGTGGTTGTAGATCCCTATCCATGTTACGTTGTTACTATCTCCTAGCATGGGGGGTGGGCCTTCGGGTACCACTTGGTTGGGTGGAACATGCACCAAAATCGTTGGGTCCCCATTGATCTTCAGTACTTGGTGGTGAGACATCCAGATGGACAGCTCGTGATTCTTGCATTGTAATATTTCAATTTGTATAAGTTAATTTATCCCTCTTATGTTTATGAGGTGGAGTTCTATAATTGTAACCTTATGTACTATTGCCTCATTCTGGGAATGAGTGATGTAACTATTGGATTAAGATAATGATTATGAGATTGTATCTTGGATGATTATTTTATTATGTTATGTGGTATTCTTATGATGTATGATGTTTATTTCATAAAGTTTATAATGCTATGGTTATATGTAATATGTATGTGTGGGTCTAAGTAATCCTAACCTTGTAGCCTTAGAGGTTGTTGTTAATTAGTATGTGATTGTGTATGTTAAATGCACTTAATAAAAAAAAAAATATGTTCGCTTAAGACATTAATTGCAACTTCCTTTAAGGTTACTTGGTGGGGCATTACAGGATTGACCAATGCACCCACAACTTTCATGAATCTTATGAACAGTTTGTTTTGGGACTGTTTGGATAACTTTATCCTAATATTTATTAATGACATTTTGGTTTACTCCAAGTCTATAGAGGAACATGACCAACACTTGAGGATAGTCTTACAACGTCTATGAGAGAAGAATCTTTTTTGAAAGCTATCTAAGTGCTCATTTTATCAGGATAGGGTGCACTACCTAGGTCACATTATTTCAGCTAAGGGATTCCTTGTGGATCTCGAAAAGATAAAATAAATTGTGGAATGGTCGATGCCTCAAAGTGTGATGGAGGTGCAAAGCTTTATGGGCCTTGCTAGATATTACAGGAAATTTTTGCAAGGGTTTTCTCAAGTTATAGCCCCAATAACTCCACTTCAAAAGAAAGGAAAAAGGTTTGAATGGGACAAGAAGTGTGAGCAAGCCTTCCAACTCCTGAAGGAAAAGCTCATGACAACCCCAATGCTGACTATACTCGATCCTAATGGTTAGTTCTCAGTGATCACATATGCTTCAAGAGACGGTGTAGGAGCAGCATTAATGCAAGAAGGGCAAGTAGTGGTGTATGAGTCAAGGAAGCTGAAATAACATGAAGTAAATTACGCACCACATGATCTAGAATTGGCAACTATAATGCATGCCTTATAAAATGTGGAGACATTATCTTTTGGGAAAGCCATTTAAGCTCAAAATAGATCATTTGGGATTGAGATATATCTTCACTCAACCAAACCTCAATGCATGATAAAGGAGATGGCTAGAATTCCTTAGCAAGTATGACTTCGAAATTGAGTATATAAAAGGAAAGGAAAATAGAATGGCATATGCTTTTAGTAGAAGAATAAATCTGGCAGCCATGACCTCTACGAGATCCAATTTGAGGAAACAGGTGATACAACACTTGCGAGGAGATAAGCAATTATGAAAGGGTGAAAAGGGATCTAGAAGAGAATCCATCATATCATTGATTCAATGGGTATTGGGTATGATTTTGAATCGGATGGTATCTTAAGATACTAGAGGCGGATGTATATTCCAAAATCTGGAGAGCTTAGGAATCTAGTCCTAGAAGAAGTCCACAATGGACCATATTCAAGACACTCTAGAGCTACAAAGATGATCGCAGAATTGAAAACCTTGTATTATAGGCCGAAACTCAAGAAGGACGTAGTGGAATACGTAGCCAAATGCTTGGAGTGTTAGTGAGTTAAGGCTAAGCACATGCATCTAGCAGGAATCCCTTACCCCCATGACATACCTAAGTACAAATTTAAAGTGATCAACATGAAATTTGTATAGGGGTTACCTCTAAGCAAGAACAAACATGATGTCATTCTGGTAGTAGTTGATAAGTTGACTAAGGTGGCACATTTTATTCCATGGAATATTAAGGATGGATCATTGACCTTGGCCAAGAAATTTTTCCAAGATATCTTCTACTTACATGGAGTTCTAGAGACCATTATATCCGATAGAGATACACATATGACATCAAGGTTTTGGACAACCTTGAATGCAGCATTGGGGACTAAGCTAAATTTTAGTTCATCCTATCATCCTCAGACTGATGGTCAAACTAAATGAGTGAATAAGGTAGTAGAAGATCTCCTATGGATGTACTATATGGATCAACAATATAAATGGGAAGAGTATCTACTACTGGTAGAATTTTCTTATAACAACTCCCATCATGCATCCTTAGGTATGGCACCTTTCAAGGCCCTATATGGGCGAAAGTCTCATACTCCCATTAGTTGGGACAAGCTGGAAGATAGGATCATAGTGGATTTTAAAATGTTGAAAGAGATGGAAGAGCAGATGAGACTCATCAAGGGCAGATTGAAGGAGGTGGCAGATAGACAAAAAAAATATTTTTACAAAAATAGAACCTTTCAATAGTTGCAATCGAGGATAAGGTCTTTTTAAGAGTTAAGTCGCATAAGAGCTCTATTACCTTTGTAAAATCATCCAAGTTGGCTTTGAGATACGTGGGAATGTTTGATGTGTTGGAAGTAACCAAGCTGATTGCATACAGACTTGCTCTACCACCTTCTCTAGCTCGACTCCATAATTTGTTTCATGTTTCTCTGCTTAAACCTATTAGAAAAAGTAGCTCTAACAGGTAGAATTGCTGAATTGGTAATTATTTTGAGGGAGTTCAACATATAATATGTAGATAGGAGAGCCATCAAAGGATAGATCATAGAAGACTAGCTAGCAGAGGCACTAATGGAAGATCACAAGCCTCTCACAACAGACATCCTAGATGAAAGTATATTGTTGAAAACATAGACAAGTCATTGGACCTTGTATCTTGATAGGTCCCACACTCAACACAACTCTAGAGCAGGTATCCTATTTCTCACACCACAGGGAGATAGTATACCCAAGGCTTATAAAATTTCTTTCCCATGTACAAACAATATCTCAGAATATGAAGCCTTAATCGCAGGACTCAAGATGGCTATTGAATGGAGGCTAAAAGAACTTCAGGTCTATAGAGACTCTCAACTAGTAATCAGACAAGTGAATGATGAGTATCAAACAAAATATGACAAGTTGATGTTGTATAAAAGGATGGTGGATAGCTTCAAGGAATATTTTATCACCATAACATTTGAAAAAATTCCTAGGATCAATAACAAAGCAACTGATATCATCGTAACAATAGGTTTGCTTCTCAATATTTCGTAAAACATTCCTAAGTATGAATTCCTTGTGGAGCAATTTCTCATGCCAGTGTTCGATATCCTGTAATCAAAACTAGTGTGTGTTGTTGTTGGTCCTAATTCACAATGGTACCAAGACACATTCGATTACATCTAGCATGGTATCATACCACCTGATATAACAACAACCCAAAAGAAGACCTTTACCCATAGAACTTCCTGATTCACGATCCTAGGAGATACCTTATATTGTCAAAGTTTAGATGGTATGTTACTTTGATGTCTTAACACAAAAGAAGCACAAACTTCCTTACAAGAGGTACACGAAGGTGTTTGTGGGTTCCACTCTAGTGGACCTAATCTAGTACAAAAACTATTGAGAACAAGGTACTATTGTCCCTCCATGGAACAAGAGTGTATTCAACATTCCATAAAATGTTGTCAATGCCTGTAGCACAATGACCTTGTTCACACACCAGCACAAGATTTGAGACCTATCACAACACCATGGCCTTTTTCACAATGGGAATTAGACTTGGTAGGTAAGATTTCTCCTATGTCCTCTAATGGGCATAAGTTTATTATTATTGTAACTGGATATTTCACCAAATGGATAGAAGCAATTCCATTGACCTACATCACCGAAAAATAGATATCCAAGTTCATCTTGAATTGTCTAATTTGTAGGTATGGAATTCCCCAAACCATCATAACAAACAATGGAATTCCATTCAAGAATCAAAACATCCAGGAACTTTGTTCCAATTTCTCTATCCAGCATAGATTCTCAATGCCCTACTACCCCCAAGGAAACGGTCAGGCTGAAGCATCTAACAAAACCATCCTAAAAATACTAAAAAATACTGTTAATGATGTTGATCATGATTGGAATTTGTAACTGAACTCAGCCCTATGGGCTTACCAAACCAGTATCTAAACACCTACAGGTGCCACACCTTTCTCCTTGGTCTACGGATTAGAAGTTGTCTTACCGATCGAAGTCAAAATCCCCTCATTGTGAATATCACTAAAAGGAATGGTCAACAATGAAGAGTATCAAGTATCCAGATTAAGTGATTTGGAACTCCTAAATGAAAGCCGTTTGAGCGTGTGAAACCATTCTTCAGGTTTATCAAAATCGGCTCAAACGAGGCTATGATAAAAAGATCAAAGATAGAAACTTTCAAGTTGGTGTCTTGGTACTTAAAGAGAATCAAAAGGTATAGCTAAATCAAGATGGAAAAGGTAAGTTTGAACCCAATTGGTTAGGCCCATTCATCATCACAACAAGCTATGGCTCTAGAGCTTATCAATTGGCTACTCCTGAAGGAGAACCCTTAACCAAAACACTAAACAACGACCACCTAAAGAAGTTTTATACTTGAAACATGATAGAATACCCTAGGCAAAAGGGTAAAAATCCAAACCCTATGTAAGCCAAGTCCAAAGTGAAGGAAGGTGATGTTGGATATTGACTGACAAGTCCAATAATGTTCTCTAATAACTTAATAGAGTTTTTTTAGGCCAATTTTTCAACATCAGATGTTTAGACAAATTTGAGGCAATCCTGCAAGTAGGATGGTAGCGGAAGGATTCTAGGACAATAGCGACAGTATTTTAGATCAATAGTGGTTTTGTTTTAAGACCAACTATGGAATTTTTTTCAAAAGCCACTCTATTTTGACAGTGATTTTCATAAACTAGTGATAGCAATAGCGGCTAAATGAACAAAAGAGAGCAGATTCTAGATCAACTACGATAATGTTTTGAGATAGTAGTGACAAAACTTGACAATAGTTACTCTATTTTAGTAGTGCTCAATTTTTGTGACTATTTTTTGAAATATTTGCAAGTTTGACTATAGTTGATCTGATATTTTGGTGATTTTTTTTAATGGCAAGTGATGCATGCAATAGAAAATTTGAGATCCAATGATATAGCCCAAATATTATCAGTCAATACATCCTAAGGAATAAAGGTACACTCCTCTCTGTAGACTTAGCTCACCCCTGAAGGAGTGATTTTAAATCGAATCTATAGAGGGAACGAATAGGATATATCAAGGAAATGTACCATCTTGATACTCCAAGCCAAAGAGGATTAACTCTTAAGCCTTATGCCTCAACTATAAATCTGATGTGGTAAGTAACTTCTAGGAACAGTGTTATTCCCATGCACTACTTTGAAGGATGTTTTAAGAAACTTGGTTGGCCTCTAAAACAAAAGGTGTTTAATGACAACCGTGAACACTGGACACATGCATCATACGTAAGCCACTTAAGGTTTTAGCCGCCCTACACAACTCATTACGTGTGTACGAGGTTAGAGGCACACAATGGCATTCCCACCCAGATTTAAGCTACTTTCTTTTCATTTCACAAACTTTAAATAGCCCACCAATAAACGTGATTTTAGGGTCGCTTATGAGTTCTCCATTGTGGGTTGTGTCTCATAGGTAGGCCCTTATCTAAAAAAGGGGTGACCACAAAAAAATGAAAAAATCCCAAAGTGTTTCTCATCACCCAAGATCGTCAAAAGACACAAGGGGAGAGGATACACACTTGGCTTTCCAATCATGGTGGACACAGTAGATAGTGTATTGCAATTTGATTTTAAGCCCAAAATGAGGTGTTTAAAGATATCAATTTGTGTTTTAAATGCACCAATTTCAAATATTTGAGACTTCAAACACAAAATTCCATAAACCAATAGAAATTGAATTCCTTTTAAAGCACTGAATATAAATGTTCAAGTTGTCTTGTTCAATTTTATTGCACCAAAGGAAGGTGAATTCATTTTAAAAGCACCAAATGTAAATGTTTAAGTTGTCTTGTTCAGTTTTAGTGCACCAAGGGAAGATGAAATCATTTTAAAGAACCAAATATAAATTGTGAAAGATAATCCTTTAATGGCCACAAGCTATAAACAAAGATATTAGTAACAAGAAAAACCTTATTCTACTAAAATAAACTTACAAAAACTTCAAAAAAAGAAAAAAAGAAATGAAAAAAGAAAAAAAAAAGAGAAAAGATTGACAAATTTTTCCCTTCTTGAAAAATTATTGCAGCAATTTCAAGTAGCAACATTTTTTTCAAATTTTAATTTGAAATGGTTGCAACTGGAAGGAGCGAGCACCTGAGCAAGAATGGGCGCCTAAGCAGGAGGTATGATTTGAAATCAGAGGTGGGCGACTCTAATGGCTCCTCTGAAGATGACATGGATGCAGATGGTGCAGAGGATGAGGGTTCTTTCTCGGGCTCACTGGTTTCTCTTCTTGTGGCTGAAGATGGGGAGTGCAGGAGTTCCTGGGGAGGTGTGTTTCTCTTTTCTAGAGCAAGCGCGACTATGGTGGCTTCAGTTGATGACGAATTTGGTGTCTTGGTTGTTGCTCCCTATCTAAGATTGGTGGTTGTTGCTCTGGGTGGTCTTTCTCCTCTGCTCGACCTGGGGTCCTTCCCTTTGTCTGTAGAGGGCTTTGCTTCTGAAGGATCGCCCCTTGTTGCTATGAGTCCTGGCCTTGGCCCTTATTGGTTAAGGCTTGGTGGCTTGTGGGGGCTTGTGGTGGTTTGTGCTTGGTGCGGGGATTTTCCCCCTATGGGAGCTTCTATGATTGGGGATGGGTGTTGTCTACCTATCCTGGTGTTCCCTCTTGCTTGCTACTGGTAGTAAGGCTTCCTTGGACCCTTCATGGACATTTCATATTTGAATGCTTTATCTGGTGAAGGTTTTGGTTGTTTGGGTTTTTTTGCTTCTAATATGTTGGCTCATTGGTGTATTGCACCCCATTGTTGGGTGGATCTAGCTTTGGAAGCCTCTGTTCCTCGTGAGGCTTGGGTGTCGATTCTATTGAAGGAGGTTGTGGCTTTTGTGCCTGAAGAGTTTATCGTTCCCTATGAGACTGGCTTTTGGTTGGTGTTGTTGTTTACGATGGTGGAAAATCCTTTGTGGTGCAGGGGTTTGTTGCTTCCCATGAAGGGTGTTGGCTACTGGTGATGGTTGGGAACCTCTCTGTTGTGGCGTGGTGCCCCTGGTCTTTGATGATGATCCTGATAAAGAGGTTTGTTATTATTTTTTAGGTTTTTTATTCTTCACATTTTATTGTTTCTTATGCTGTGAAGTTGTTGTTATGTGACTTTTGGGTCATCATCCTCCTTTTGATGGTGATGCTCTCTCTTTTTAAGGGAGTTTATTTTCTTCTGATGGCATTTTTTTTGTGCTAGATGAAGGCTTTTGTGTTTATGAAATCTGATCTGTTAGGTTTCATCCATGGCTTTTCTTCTCCCTTCTTGTTCCAGTTTCCTTCCTCGTCAAAGGTGGTAATGAGTGCCCTCTCTTCTAATGTTTTCCTTTTGTTTAGTGGTCTTTTATGGAGGTGAAGACTGCTCCCATTGAGATGGAGCCCTCTTCTATTAAGGGGAAGGTGGTTGTTGTAGATTGGGTGGAGAGTTATTTACTTATCTGCTTGCTCCTATTGAGGGGGAGCTTGTGTGGGCAGAGAAGTGAAGTCATTGGAGGTTTGGGCTTTCATTTCTTCCTCTCCTATAGAGGAGAGCTCCCTCCTATTGAGGTGGGGTTGGAGTTGGCATGTATGGTTGGGTGATGTTGCATGAAGGTTGTTGTGTTTCATTGCTACATAGTCTCCCCTTTTGGGCTGGGGTTTTTGGAGATGATGATGTTTTTTTTAGGGGTTTGATGGTGCTCTACTCCATCAAGAAGATTGTCTTTATTGGCTCATGGGTTTTTTCTCTAAGCAGCTAGTTTGCTGATGTCTAGCTGATGCAGGCAGGTTCATTGTTTATCTAATTAGGGTTCTGGTCTTGGATAAACTAGGTTGTAATAGGGTTTCAGGCCCTTTCTTTATTTGTTAGTTGCAGCATGTGTAGTATTGTTTATCTTTTAAAGGTTGTTATGGGGCTATTGTTGGTATATGGATCATTTTATTTGCAGCTTGCTTAATCTTGTACTGGGTTCCGGGATCCCATCAAAACCTATTTTTTACGCCTAATAAAAACAAAATTTTCAAATTTTGATCAAATTTGAAATCTTCAACTATTTTGGAAAGGTATAATGAAGATTTGCAAAACCCAAAAACCTTTTTCTAAAATTCAGCATGTAGAATTTATTAGAGATGAATGAAACACATGAATTTTTAAAGGTTGGCAACATAAATTTAAAAAAAAACACAACAGACTAAAATTGCAATAACTTTTTTATTTTTTGTGAAATTAAAAACCCTAAAAAGTTACAAAAAGTTAAGAGTGGGGTCTACAAAACCCATAAATGATTTTACAAAATTTTGTGTGTTCATTTTTTTATGATTAAAATAATATGACGGGTTTTAATTGAATTCTTGGCTTAAGCCGCAAAATTCTTTAAAAAACACTAAAAGATTAATCGAGCATGCCAAAATGTGTAAGAGGGAAATGAATCAATGAAATTCAACAAGGAAATCAAATGAATGAAATCAAAACAAGATAAAAACCCAACCTACTCATGAAATGTGATTGTAAAGCAATGAATTCAACAAGCAATGTTAGCATAAATGAGAACATAAACGAATTCAAAAACTATAATTTTACCATCCCATGTTAGAGTGTATTCGTATTGATAATGGATGGTGGATTTTTTTATCAATACAAAGCCTCCATGTTTGCAAAAGCTTCAAAGGTAGTAGTAATGGTGATTTAGAATGCAAGTATTTGCTCAATGTGCTTCAATAGCCAATTTGGCATGATCTGTCCATAAATTATCTAGATTATTTGATCATTTTTTAGAAAGAAGAAGGTTGTTTTATATATTTTTTAGTTTTTAGATGAACGATTAGGATTCAACAATGAAAGATTAGGATCAATGGTTGAGAACCGTTGAGAGGAAATAGATTGATCAGTTAACTCCTCTGATTGATCCAATTAAGGATTTTAATTAAATAATCAATGGGATTAGATTGAATGATTCATGGGATTGAAGAAATCAAATTGAGTGTTCAGTGGGATTGAAGAAATTAGGTTGAGTGTTTAGTGGGATTAACATAATCAGTGGGATTGGGAAATATATTGAGAAATCACTGGTCATGATTTATTCAATCAAGATATGTGAGGATGTATTAATTAATTTACTAATTAGTTAATGTTTGAGAGAACGTGCAAGTTGTACTTGACTTTAACAAATAAAGATATATTTATTTGTTGACCCTGTTGAGTGACTTTGGGGAAGTTTGAATAATTGATTTAATTATTCAAATTTGGAGAAGGGAAAGTGGCTTTAATTAAATTATTAATGATAACAATTTAATTAATTTAGATGAATAAGGTATATTAGTGACATAATTAAATAATTGATGTTTATTTAATTAATCAGGAGGAAGATTTTAAGATATAATTAAATAAATAGGATTTATTTATTTAATCAAGAAGATTAATTGAAATGAATTAATTAAATAACATAAAGTCATTTAATTAATAGTGGAAATATAATTTTAGACAATAATTAAATAATTATACATTATTTATTCATTAGGAAACAATGAATATTAGTGTTCAAATACTAGTTGGTAGGCTAGGCAAATTTTTGGTATCTATAGATGCATTGCAATTTTTTAGTAGTTTTGTAATGATTTATTGATGTGGTATTAATGTTGTGAGCATGTGTTGTGGAAGTGGATTATCTTGGATAAGTTGTATAACCTATAGATTTGATTATATTTTTATATGAAATAAAATTGAAATGAACTTAAGATATAATCACTAAACTTATTTGTACTTCACACTTTTGGGTTATACATTGAGTACATGATTCCAAACTAATGGTTGGAGGGGAATAGTATCCCCTTAATGTAGAAGTTCATAACATTCCCCATTATTAATTGAAACTCAAAGGGAGTAGCTTGTGGATTCAAACAAGAGACTTCATATATATTGTACCTCGAGTAAGATCGCTATTATGTATGTTGCAAATTGTCTCATTAAATTATACTTATTGTGATTATTACTAAGGGTCATATTTATTGAATTATTGTATTATTAAACATTGAATGGTGTATTATTCATTGCTTGTACTATGTGATGTACTTATACTTGATTACCTTATTAATAGAATCCACTTTATAATTACACTGTGTCTATTTGCATTCACAATTATGAGATTTATTTGTAATTATTAGTAAATGTAAAAGAAAAAATTTAGCCACTTTTATAGGTATTTTACACATATACACTATGTGGAAGCAGTGTCAATCTTGAAGAGTAATACAATAATATTTCAATGGAGCCCTTGTTTTTCTTATTCTTTAAGAAATGTGAAATAGTAATGAAAGGGTCAATTTTAAATGCAAGAATGGTCAGTTTCTTCATCATCCAAAATGGCTCTTGTTGTCACTTTGTGCCACCCCTTCTTTTTCTTGCATGAGGGTATGTGCGGGCTATTGATGGACCAAAAAGTGGCAATGACAAAAAATCATGTTTTGAATCGGTTCAAAAAAGCGGAAATGGCCTAGTTGACTTTTCTAGGTTTGGGTGTCAGTACTTCTACCCAAACTAAAAACCAAAGGTAGTTTCCACAAATCGGATATCCAATCCAAATCGGATATCCAATTTGTGGAGTTGTATATAAAAAAACAGCCGGCTCTTTAATTTCATTTCTGACATTTTTACGTGGGCGCAAGAGGTGAAATCCAAATCCGATATCCATTCTGATCCGATATCCGATTTGAAAGGTATGTATTTTGTTTTTTCGATCTTGTAATCGATTTTTCAATAGATTTTGTTAAGTTTAAGTAGGTTTTATGAAAAAAAATTCAAAAATACGGTTTTGTATTGATTTTTTTAAAAAACTAGAGTTTACATTGTTTTTTTATTAAAACTTAATGTTTTGAAATGGATCTTGATTAAAAATTAGTGTTGTTGATGTATTTTTATCAAAAATAAGAGTTTGTTATTGATTTTTGTGAAAAAGTATGGTTTTTTTTGGATTTTTATTAAAAACTAGGGTTTTTTTTACAATAATTTCATTTATATTGTGTAATTTCAATTAGTTTAATTAGTTTTTAACTTTAATCAGGTATTATGGCTGCGAATGTAAATCCACAAATGCCAAATGCTCCACCACCTCCACAACCAAATGCTCCACCACCTCCGCAACCACCAATTGAAGACTTAATTGGTGAAAAATTGGGGCAATTGAGGGGCATTTGTGAAATTTATCAGACAATGCCTCGATTGAGAGATATGACAAACACATTGAAAGAAATAATTAAAAATATAGAAACCCTCTCCACCCAACATAATTCCTTTTATTTGTGGCGAGAAGACATGAGGGAGTATTATCGATGTGGATTGTCTTATGATGATGTGAAAGATCTCCAAATAACCAAAGCCCAAATAGCCTCTTTATTCATTGACTGCCACACCGGTTTGCCAGTGAATGTTAATAGAACAAAACTTTCCATAAAATGGTGCATACATAGGGACATTGTAGCTAACTTTTGGGATCGTTGGTGTATGGTTTTTGATAAACCACCAAACAATAATTTTGACATACCATTTTACTTTATTAAAAAATTATATGTTGAGTTTGTGTTAGGGCATCATGTCAATTACTTTGACATTAAACCCTTCCAGGGCGTCGGTGGAGGTATGCCCCAAGATAGACCAGGGGCAGTTAGAGTAGTCCCGTGCCCAAATGTTCCCCTTCCTCCACCACCTCCAATATATCACCTAGAGATTATCGAGGATGCATCCACACAGACTATTCAGGCTATTCACTCTTTGAGTGGTCATTTGGCTTCGCATGTTTCTACAGTAGCTCAGCCACATTTTGGTTATGTTGGCGAAAGCTCAAGTGTTGCTGCATCATCCTCCTCAGGTCCACATATTTGTGTGCCACATGCTTGCACTATGTGCCGCCAGATATGCTTGGGTCCTTTTGTACAGCCCGTCGAGCATCCCTTGGACACTTCTGATTATGACCTCCATGATGTAGACATTATAGATCAGTTGCAGGGGAGTGGAGCACCCTACAAAGTCCTCTCCTGCTAGAGAGGGAGATGATGGAATAGTGACACAGATAAGATTTAAGTTGTAATTTCATAACATGCATTTGTTTTTAAATGAATATTAATAAGAGATAGTATCAAGTACTAATATTTATTTACATGGTCTATTTAACAGTTGATGTCTGAGGAGGAGCTCGCACAGGTGACTGATAGCACCCTTAGGGCCATTTCATTTGGCTTGGACACACACACAGTATATATTTTTGCACTCACTCATTTACATTTTATATTATATACGTTCTTGTCATTTGAATTGTCATTAATGAAATTATATAATAGCTTATATGCTTATCTTGTTTTCCTCCTGTAGGAAATACCCAGTGTGAGTGAGGTGCAGCCTCATCCAGACTATGGAGGCGCAAATCTAGATAAGGGGAAGGTAATTGAACTCAAATTGGATCAAATTAAGATTTGTAAGATCTTATATTGATTATACATATGTCAACATAGATTGGTAGTTTCATATGTACTTGTCAATTTTACTTACAGGCAATTATGAGCTTTACAGATATGTTGGCAAGGGACACACCGCCTAAAGGTGTAGTTATTGGAACACCTCAAAGAGTAGGTGTTGAAACCCATCAAAGAGGAGGTGTCGAAACACTTGAAAAAGATAAAGAAAAAGATCAACCTAAAGAGGTACATGTGCTTATTTTATTTTGTGTTTGGTAAATAAGTTCTTATTACCAATAATCATATGTTAACTTGGATCAATTTTATGTTTTTGTTCACATATATAGATTGGCATTTCAAAAGTTGATTTGGTATATTCTAGGACTCCTGACCCTTTGAAGAGACGTATATTTTAGGTAATCAAGATTTCAATTTTAGAGTTCAATTAAAATTCAATGTATATTGATTTTGATGTTAATTATTCGATTTTAAATTATATAGTATAACTAATCTCAATTGTGGTTTGAATTTTTCTTGTGCAGCTACCTTCAGAGCCAACGAGTGCTTCAAAGAGGCTCCATTTTGATGATCCACCAGTAGTTTAGGATGAGATAGACATTTTGGCATGTAAATTTTGAATACATATTGAGATGGCATATGCCACATTTTGTAAAACTTTGTTTGAGTTGGCGTCGATGCCATTTTTGTATATGGACATACACTTGATTATTGGATAATTTGATATATAGAAGTTGACAATCGAAATTTAATTTGTTCCTCATGTGCATGATTAAACTCTTTGAAAATTTTATCTTGAGCAATGGTTAAATATCAATGTACAATAGCTTAAAATTGAATGGTTATATTATGTAGTTTATATTTATATCTCTTATTACATTGCATTACACATCTTTCAAACTCAAATCATTAATTCACATTGCATAACTAACAACTAGATGTTCATAGATGAAAATTTTTCAATTACAATATATTTCTAATAAAGTCAACCTAAGCAGTTATACAATTACTTCACATTGCATAACTAAAAACTATGAGCAGTTGTCAATTGCATTTGTTTGTCATTGAATTCTATGAGACCACATTTCTTTGAAGTTTTTTTTCAAATAGTCCACTGCCTTATCTATGCTACCACATTTTTCATACATGATAGCGATCACATTAATTTGTAATAAATTAAATGATAGCCTATGGCTATTTAATTTATACTCATTTTATTTAAATGGATGAGGCCGACTGATAGGGTAGATGGTGCAGGAGCACCTAGGAAGCACTAGGCAATTTGAGGGCCTAGAATGAAGTTTTGTGTTTTTGATACTTTAAAGGTCATGTTGACCATTGGAATTGAGTGAGAGACTTAATAAAATTCTTTGGTTAGGAGCTATCAGTAGTGGAAAAGTTTATGAGTTTAGACACTCACTTTTGTTAGTTTCTAGGAAATTGGCAAAAGTGGCAAAATGGGACATTTTGCACCTTTTGCCACTTGGTAACTGACTTGTCCAACCAAAGGGAGGCATAACTACTTTGGGGAACCTATATAGGGAAGGCTTCAACCTGTAAGCAGGGTTGAAAGGCATTGAGAAGTTTTGTAATTTGAAATTTGATGAATGCTAAGAGTGAACAGTGAGAACAACAAGGAAAATTTTGTGTTTGCTTGAATTTTATGTGATCAGGAGCAATCATGGCTCTGTAGTTGTTGTAGTTTGAATTATTTGTTATGTTCTAAGCTTTGTTGGTAGTATTTAGAGTGTTTGTTCATTTTGCAGGTGTGTGTAGTAGTTGTTTTGTTTCCTCTTGAGTTGCTGATCTAACTGGCAACCGAGCAAGAATGGGGTTTTAGTTCTTTTTCCCATTGTACCTAGTGTACGGGCTTTTGGGGAATGAGGCTAGACTCCATGTTTGTAATTATAGTAGGTTTACGAGTAGATAGGAGTTCAGGAAGCATGAAGACAGTCTACTCCTAGGCGAACTTGACAGTGCCCGGCTAGGAGAGACAGGGAGAAAAAGGCACTTAACGTGCAAGGGTGGAAAACTCCAGGAAAAACACGGTGTGGGAAGGGTAGGTGAATTCCTTGCCAAGGCTTACCAAGAAGGAGGAAGCCCCATCAACTTTTTTGATGTGAGAAAACTCTTGACAGTTTGCAAAATATAGTGAAAAGACCTAAAAAGGCCCAAATCCTTGGTCAGTTCCAGTTTATGGAGTTGTATGGACAGTGGGAACCTAAGGCACCAAAAATCTTTGAGAGGTGGGATAAGGTATCAGGACCCTCAAAGAAATATTGATTTCTCTTTGGATAATTTGGGAATGAAAGCCAATTTTCTCGGAGTTGGAGGCTTAATTGGAACTCTTGGGCTAGTAGCCTAAAAACCCTAATTGAGGGTTTGGAAGTAGCGAATGATAAATGGAGTATGGGGAACTGTCAAGAAACCTAGGGGGATGAGTAGAAGCCCTTGAAAACATATCATCACCCCTACAAAGTTGAATTGAGTTAATGGAGAGAATTAGTCTTTAGGGAAGATTGAAGGCTAAGGGAAGAATAAGAGGTAGTGCACCAAATAAGCTGATTTGACATGATAGTAGGGTTGGCCAAAAAAACCAGGGGCACCTAGACATGATGAAGGTCCTATAGGTTCAGATGGTGAAGAAAGACACCAAGGATATCTTGCAAACAAGGATCCAGAGCATAAAACAATGAGTGTTCCATCCAACCCTACCCTATCAGTTGGATGGAACAATCACTGTTCCATGCTCTGGGTCTTGCTCACTATTCCATAATCTACCCTAAAGACTAACATTATCCAAGAACTAAATCCCTTGATCTACCCTTAATCAATAAAATGAGTTCCAAAACTCATTAAGCCTTTCCACTCCTTATCCTCCTGATCAAGACATGTTCCTAAGCCTCTAACTCTATCTCAATGGTCAAAAGAAATGAACTAACTACAAAAGAATGCTTGAACCGAAGAAACTAGCTACCTACTATTCCACACAATTCTTGGAAGACAATTGCACTACATTCTACACAATTCACAGTGTCAGGATCACTCCATTAACACACAATTCAAAGCAAAAACCAGAAAAATTACACAAATTTATCAATGTCTTCTCTTGTACTCAAGGGGAGTCAAAGTTGGTTGCGATAGGTATTTCGCTCAATCCTCGAAGAAGGAAGGAAAAGGAGGAAAGAAAAGATGCTTCAAGAGGAATGGAGATAAATGGTCAGATGGTGCTCCTGCATTCAAAAAAAGTGGGACCTCTATCGTGTTTACTGGGATACGATTTGGTCAAAGTCAGTCAACTTTCATTCTCAAACTTGTACGACCCAACGGATTGTTCCAACATGTCTGGATGGGTACGTTTACGCTAGGTATGGTTCTCTCTTGCACCCAAATACGTCGAATCGCTCTGAGTTGCATCGAAGTGACATTTTCCCTTAAGAGTCCAAAGTGTTAAAAGGCAGAAAACTTTGACAGATTATTTCTTGGAAACCATGATACTTACAGACTCTTCGTCTGAGGATATGGGATTGTGTTGAGACCATCTAAAATAACCTCTCTCGGTTTTTTCTATCTCAAAGGCGTTTTCCCGTGGTGATGAGTTTTCAGTTGAGGGAAAAGTTGTCAAATGCAAGCAGTGTAAAGTTGCAAAGTGGTGCAACTTTCATTCTTGAACTCGTACGACCCAATGGACTATTCCAACACATCTAAATGGGTATGTTTATGCTAGGTATGGTTCTCTCTTTCACCCAAATACGTCAAATCGCTCTGAGCTACATCAGAGCGGCGCTTTCCCTTAAGAGTCCAAAGTGCTAAAAGGCAGTAAACTTTGACGGACTATTTCTCAAAAACCGTGATGCTTACAAACTCTTCATTTGAGGATACGGGATCATGTTGAGACCATCTACAATAACCTCTCTCAGTTTTTGCTATCTCGAAGGCATTTTCCCGTGGTGATGAGTTTTCAATTGAGGGAAAAGTTATCAAATGCAAGCAGTGTAAAGTTGCAAAGTGGTGCAACTTTCATTCTCAAACTCGTACGACCCAATGGACTGTTCCAACACATCTGAATGGGTACGTTTATACTAGGTATGGTTCTCTCTTGAACCCATATATGGCGAATCACTTCAAGCTACATCGGAGCGACTTTTTCCCTTAAGAGTCCAAAGTGCTAAAAGGTAGCAAACTTTGACGGACTATTTCTCAGAAATCGTGATGCTTACAGACTCTTCATCTAAGGATATGGGATCATGTTGAGACCATCTACAATAACCTCTCTTAGTTTTTTCTATCTCGAAGGCGTTTTCCCGTGGTGATGAGTTTTCAGTTGAGGGAAAAGTTGTCAAATGCAAGTAGTGTAAAGTTGCAAAGTGGTGCAACTTTCATTCTCAAATTCGTACGACCCAACGAACTATTCCGACACATCTAGATGGGTACGTTTACGCTAGGTATGGTTCTCTCTTGCACCCAAATACATCGAATCGCTCTGAGCTACATCGGAGCGGCGTTTTCCCTTAAGAGTCCAAAGTGCTAAAAGGCAGCAAAATTTGACGGACTATTTCTCAGAAACCGTGATGCTTACAAACTCTTCGTTTAAGGATACAAGATTATGTTGAGACCATCTACAATAACCTCTCTCGGTTTTTGCTATCTCGAATGCGTTTTCCCGTGGTGATGAGTTTTCAGTTGAGGGAAAAGTTGTCAAATGCAAGCAGTGTAAAGTTGCAAAGTGGTGCAACTTTCATTCTCGAACTCGTACGACCCAACAGACTGTTCCAATACATCTGAATGGGTACGTTTACACTAGGTATGGTTCTCTCTTGCACCCAAATACGTCGAATCGCTCCGAGCTGCATCGGAGCGGCATTTTCCCTTAAGAGTCCAAAGTGCTAATGTCAATGAAATGTGGGGGTAGAAATATTTAATGTTGGATCAAGATTCTGCAAGTCCTAGCTCTTGCCCAACCAACTTGAATCAATTATATGGAAAATGAAATTCACAATGAACTTTTTACTTTTTTGTTTTTCGAAAAAGTGGCAAGCCATTGTAATTTTTTATATATAAATAGGAGATATTACAAAACCTGGTTCAAACAAGCACACCGACAAGAAAGAACCAGGAAGAAAACCTTTGGTTGTAGCTCGATTAAGTACAATGGTAGACATTTGAACCGTATTTCAAAAAACATCACAATATATAGATTATGCCTATACACAGTTATGACCTTTTTACATTGTTTCACATTTTAAAATTTAATTTTTACAAAATTTTCCCTTTTGAGGCATTCAAGGCACAATCTTCCACAAGAGTAGTATGTTGTCGTTTTCTAGTGACAAGCACCTGTACAAACCATCAAGGTAGCAGTTAAACTACATATAATAGAAAATATGCTTGGAATAACCAATCGATATTATTATAATTTGTCACATACCTCTCTAAAAGGATCAGAGTTGCCTATTGTTGCAGCAGGTCCATGAGCAATCATGCCAGGAATATCAGAAAATTTGTTAAATGATAAATCTATATTGTAACAACAAAAAATATGCTTAGACTAACAAATCCATATTAATTTAAACATACTGAGTGATGATGAATTGGTAATGCAAACTATAAAAGATGCTTTGAATAACCAATATTAGGTACACCCCTCTCTACATGCATTCTACTCAACCAATAAAACATACGAGCATTCTTGAATTGACCTGTACAGTTATCTGACCAAATGAGATGTCGGCCCAGTGCTATATCATGCTCCTGCAAGAACTCAAAAAAAATCTCGAAACAATGTTGGACATACTCGGACAAGTGAGATCTATCATCACTCATATAAAATTGACACTCTCTGATTATCTTTTGATCCTCCTCTGTACTATCAGGTGCATGTCTAAACGTTACGTGGACAAAAATAACAATCTGAATGGAATTGTAATACTGAGATTGTACCTCATTTTGTGGTTGCAATGTGTAGTTTTCAGCAAAATCAACCACTGATATAATAGTGTCAATCAGAAAAGAGTCCTTACATATCCTAAATTGTTGATCCAACCATTGAGACCTATGACTATGCCTTGCATATTTGTAGAAAAGATTGTCCTTAAAATCTGAAATAAAATCAGCAACACTGCATTCTTTTGTAACCAACTCACATCTAGAACCTTCACCTCCACTCTACAAAGTATATTTGACTATCTCATATCTCTTTTTCTCAACAAGATTCTTTCCAAATTCATGTTCCGAACCCTCATGAAAACATTGAACAAACTTTGACAAGCCACCACATTGTGAGCACTTCGCATTTAAACAATCATTTCTATAGAAAAAGGAACCATCATCCCTAGAACATAAAAATAGATCTAGCAAGTCCCTTGATGATTCCGGAAGATGCATTGCACCACACTCCTGCAACATTTCATTAGTATGCAAAGTAGAACGCATATAGCATAATAGTTCATGGTACATTGAAAACTCCACATGGTATTTGCAACAACAAGTATTACGAATCTTAAGAGGCACACAATAGAATGGCTTCAAACCTTCAAAAGTTCTTTGCGAGATTTCCATATTTGGATGTGTTTGATTAAATTTGTTGAACAACATTGTTTGGCTTGATTCCAAGATATGTTTAG
Organism: Sequoiadendron giganteum; assembly: GCA_007115665.2. NCBI lineage: Eukaryota > Viridiplantae > Streptophyta > Pinopsida > Cupressales > Cupressaceae > Sequoiadendron > Sequoiadendron giganteum. The sequence continues at coordinate 373,769,857 of CM021108.1, read as the reverse complement.
GATGCGGTGTACGGTCTTGACTGCCAATTCTTAATTTTAAAACATCATTTGCATTGGGTGATACTCTAGAGTTATCATGCCAAAATTGTTGAATTGTCTGCTTTACATTATCGGTTAGCTTCTTATCAACACATGTAAGCCTTCCGGCAAAAGCCCATGTATCATTTTGAAGAGGACCATCTATTCTTTCTCTTCTTGCAAGTGCTCTATCCAAAGTTTTACAATTTAAGTCAAAATCAATACAAGTTTGTCTCATAAAGCGAGGCTTTTTCAATTGATGGCTTACTAGGGCGGTGGTAATGACTCTCCGAGCAACTCTCTTATCTTTTTCCTTGTTATTTTTTCCAATAGACTTAAGAGCATCAAAAATATTTTTGAAAATAATAGAATTTTTTTCAGCCCTCTTGTTCAAATGAATCTTCAATTTGGCTAGCAAAGGTATCATCTTTTGCATCTTTAGCAATTGTACAAAAAGTTGGCATTGCTCGGTCAATATCTTATCGCTAAAATATTGGTTGAAAAGTATTCTATCCCACAACCGAATAGTTCGTGTTGACCTCTTGCCTTCAAAATTGTTTATAATGTTATCATCAATTTCAACTAACCATTTAGGGGTCCTTGAAGGTCTTGAATTTGGAATACCTCTTTCTTCCACACAAGGTTCTTCATTTCTCGTGTAATCTGGTGAAACATAATTTACACTTGCTTCAATATTATGTTCAACATCTTCATTTCCAACATTTTCACCTTGAACATTTTCAATATCAATTTGAACAATTTCATTCCCAATTTCAATATCATGTTCAACATCTTCAATTCCAACATTTTCATTATCAATTTCAAAATTTTCATTCCCAATTTCAATATAATGTTCAACATCTTCAATTCCAACAATTTCACCTTGAAAATTTTCAATATCAATTTGAACATTCTCATTTCCAATTTCAATATCATGTTCTACATTTTCACCATGAACATATTCAATTTCCTCTTCACTTGAAAGACCATAGGGCTCAGGTTCACCAATATTTAACATACCTTGTCTTTTCTTTCTATGACCTTCTCTATCTTTGTCTATATCCTTCAATTTGTTCTTTTGTCAACTTTCTCTTACGCTTTTGCTTCCGAACGACTATTGCTCCCCATTATACCAAATAAAAGATGCTAAAAAATCATTATGTATGACAAATTTGAGTACAAGAATCTCCTAAAAGTTTATCTTTGTCTCTTCCTGTCTGAAACCGCGCGTTTGTTGCCTGCAAAGTGCTGCAAACAGAATGCAGGGTCTATTGGAATGCACAAAAATGGCCCACATGGGGTTTTTCTATGGCCCGCAAATCGGATATCCGATTTGTAAAACATGTTCTGCAATGGTAAGATTTAACCTGAGTTTCACAAATCGGATGCCCGATTTGTATACACATAGACCAAAGGGAGAGGGAGAGGGAGAGAGGGAGAGGGAGAGGGAGAGGGAGAGGGAGAGGGAGAGTGAGAGAGGGAGAGGGAGAGTGAGATGGAGAGGGAAAAAGGGTGAGTGGGAGAGTGAGAGAGTGAGAGTGAGAGTGGGAGAGATAGAAGGAGAGGGGAGAGGGAGAGGAGAGGGAGAGAAACAGAGGGAGAGGGAGAGGGAGAGGCAGAGAGAGAGAGGGAGAG